>PVIH01000369.1:255611-370913 GCA_004025045.1 Sigmodon hispidus | reverse complement strand
CAAAGAAAATATATGTGTAGCAATCTTATTTGTATTTCTACCCTTGATAAGCCATGCTTATGATTCTTATCCTCTGTATAGTTATTGTTAACTCTTCTGCATTTTAAATTCTTTTTACTGTTTTTTTTTTTTTGATAAATACAAAATAAAGAAGAAAAAAAAAAAGAAAAAAGAAAATGGAGATCTCCCAGGAACCCAGATTCTTGGGAGATTAACACCAGGGCTTGCAAATTCTCAGTTGAGGTTGGACACTGGCTCTGAAATGTGCTGTACACTGGGGGCAGTTCCACTGTACCCCAGCTGACTTCCTCATGGAGGAAATATAATGTGTCAGAGTGCCAAGGTCCACACTTGGCTCACAGCCCACAGTGGCTGTTTGCAATCCACATGATCTAAGAGTTACTATTCCAAGGACAATCACCATGGTTTCTGCCTGAGAACAAAGACTGGACCTGTGGTTGCTGGAGAACAGCTGAGAAAGAACAGAGATTTTTCACTAATCTGCAGTTATTTGTAGCATGTGCTCTTGTGTCTTCTGACTATGTGAGGTCCAGCTTGTCTCCAAAGCACCAAGCCAGGAAGATTGTAAATGCTGGACTCAAAGAGGAAAACAAAGTTACATCAGAGTTTTTTGTTCCAGGGATGTGCTGAGCTTCTGTGGCTACCTCAGTTACCCTAGGGACACATCCTGTGAGGCAGGAGACTGCCTCTCAAGAGGTCAGACATTAGATACTACATGAAAATGCAGCAAGGCACAGGGGCAGCCAGTTTGGGACTAGACTAGAAAAATAAATCAAACGTGAAATCAAAAATGGTGTGGCTATTAATTGTTTGACTTTTAGGTCTCTTTTTAGAAAGTTTTAAAGCATTGTTAATTTGGGAACAGTGTGTATCTTTGTGAATCAGAACCATTGTAATTAATGTAAGCAGGTCTGCTGATTCACGTCAACCAGTCTGGAAAAGCTCAGATCCGCACAGTAATTGCAATTAATGCTTCTCTCTTTCAAGCATCATGGAGCAGTTTTATAAACACCAACTTGTGTTCACTTAAGCCAAATATTAAAACCAAATTTTTCCTAGGTGGTAAAGCTTGTCTGCATATTTTCATTATTACAAAATGGTTGCCTTTAGTGCATGAATTTCAGGGGCACGGTAAGGTCACAATGAAGTGGTAAATGTAATAAATGAGAAGTAAAGTAACCAGAGCCCATATTTAACACAATTTTTTTCATCAGTGAAGTAAATGTGTGCTCTTTGTACACAGTACATTGAATAGTACCAGTTTTAAATGGCCTTTCTATTTAAATTATTCATCTAAACTCTATTTTATAACAAAATTTTAAAATATTTTCATTATGGTGCTTTTATCATCTTAAAATATAGAACCCAGGCTTTGCCACATACAAATGTGAAATTTAATTTAAAGGCAAAAGTTATCCTTAATTGAGCATGTGCAGCCACTGACATTGGGATAAAAGAATGCAAAGTGAGCCATATTCAGATTGTGAAGGGAACACTAACATAAATAGGAAGAACAAATGAAACCCAACACTCCATGTGACTGTTAAAAGACCCTCACACCATGTCAGGTGCTGGGAAACAAATGCCTGAGTTCAGGCTTTTAAAAGTGCTCACCATGCTTCTTTCCTATCAAGCACATGCTACAAAAAAAAAAAAAAAAAAAAAAAAAAAAAAAAAAAAAAAAAAAAAAAAAAAAAAAAAAAAAAAAAAAAAAAAAAAAAAAAAAAAAAAAAAAAAAAAAAAAAAAAAAAAAAAAAAAAAAAAAAAAAAAAAAAAAAAAAAAAAAGTTCGCTTGGACAGAAAACAGCTTGAGATCTCACTAATCAATGTATGCTGATCATGTGGCAACACTGGCCAGTCCTCTGTTCTGACTCTGTTCTGTGATTCAGTCATATGCTGTTGGTACCCAGATGCATCAAATAATGTCATCAATTTTCTTCAGCTAACTGATAAAGAGTTCTTTTGCTCTAGGGAATAAGGAGCATGGCAGTAGTTTCAGTATCACTCTGCAGCCAGAACAGGCATTATTAACTTTGTCCTCAGGGACAACGAGAAGGGAAAAGGGCCTGTACTTCACATTCTTAAAGTCTTTTAGATATAATAAGATTACCTCATGATTTAGGGCTAAAAAACACATTTGTTTTGTTTACAAACAAAGAGGTCTTTGCTAACATCCACACTTGAGATCCTCGGACATGCCCTTGCTGAACTATCTCAGCCTTTGGGGCCAGGGGAGATGGGGAAGCCTAATGTTACCTTACTTTCTTTTTTTTTCCCTGTTCCCAAATGATTCTAGTTTATTGCAAGCTAACATAAAAATAGCCACACTGAATTTGAACAATAAATTTTGAAAGCATAATATATTATCACGATACTATCAGCGAATTATGCATCCTTCTTTGACCCAATTGCAAATCCAGATAAGTCTGGTTCATTCATCAGCCATCATTCATTCATTCATTTATCCATCAACAATCATGCATTCAGGTAGAAATAGGGACAGAGGGATCTGTTACTACTTGAGCTCATCTTCTGATGCTCATGTTGGAGACTGCTTCTTTTTTTTTTTTTTAAACTTTTTCTTTTTTTTTTTCCTTCTTTATTTTGATGTTACCTTACTTTCAACATCAATATATCTCAGTTCTTACTGTTGTATAAAGGCATTCTTGTAGGATGATATCGATGAAAAAAAAATCTGTCATGTAGGGTCATATATTACTTTTCCTTCAGTTTGATTACATAAAGACTTAGTTTTGTAATACAATAGCATGTGAAGGTCAGTATGTTTATGGGAGAAACTTTAGAAGCTATGAGAAATCCAATAACTATCAGGATTAATTGTTCATAAAAGTGATGTATTTCTCAAAACATATTCCTGATTTGTTAAGGTGCAGAGAGATACTTTGTTGGCTACACGGCTGACCTTCTACAAAACCTTGAACAAGATATCCTCAACTTTCTTACAACATACAGAGACATACTGTGTGGTTGAAATTTAAAAAGTAACTAGACCAAGCAAGGAAAAACCTGCCAACCAGCTTCTCCACTTTGCTATGCCAATCCACTTTCTAAGCAGTGGTTTGAGGTCCATTTCCCACAACCCAGCACAGCAGCCAGTGCAACAAGAGTCTTGACTTGGACCCTCTTGTTCCCTTTTGAGTATTTAAGGCAGGAGGTGACTCACATCTTACAAGACGAAGAATCTTTAAAATGAATTTCTGGAAAGCTTGAGCGATCAGATGCTTTAACAATTGTGGTACTGCACTGCCCTCCAGAGGGGACTCCTTGGCAAAAACTTACAATCCATGGATGATAGGGGAACCAAGGGATCCTGTGGTAGTTGTTTTCCCTGTGATTTAGGTACCTCCACCTGACACATCTTACAGCACAGGTCTGCAGTCAGTGGCCACCTGCTGCCCTAGGACACATGGTACCTTGTCTTAGATCAGCTGTCACCTCAAAGTTATCTGATGCAGCTTTCACTAAGTGATAAATATTAATTATTTCTGTTGCTTAAAAATATGTTGTTTATTCATGCATATTTTTAAGAGAAATCACACTAAACACACAGCCAAAGGCAGCCTTTACAGAATGAGACTCCTCAGAGCTGACTTACGGGCACACAAAGAGTAACTAGAGACAGAATATTTTACTGTCTAATTATGTTGTCATCACCTAAGTGAAATTTGAAAGGTGCCCACAGCTATTGTGAGAAAAACAACTCAACTTTCCTCTTCTTCTGCTACAGAGCCCATTTTTACTTGGTCCAGCGCACCATCTCAAATACGGGGTGGCTTTTATGATATGTCATTTCCCATTTACTCAGCATAAGTTGCAAACTACAAAACTTAACACAGACCTGATGACTTCTTATGGAATTGTAATTACCTTTGCACCCATGTGATCCAGTCAACACTCAGAAATGAAGAGCATTTACTTGAGAAAATTAAACTTTCACAAATATTTATGTAATAATTTGCAAATATGAATTCAATTTTTGTATCTATGAGGCTGATAGTATTATTATCACCCACCTTTGGGACAGATGACTTTCAAACAGATTAATTCAGAATGATAGAACTGGGATATGATGGAGCCGAGATCCAAATTCAGTTTAACTTCAGTCTTAGTTCTGGATTTTAATTTACTGTCTTAACCAATATACCAATACCATGCCTACGCAACTGTAAAGATCATTTATAAGATGTTAAATGATGTTAATATTTAGATAATGTCTTTATAGTCCACAACATAAAAAATATTAGAACTTTCATAGGCCTTGAAAATGCTGTAAATGCAAGTGAACTAGAAAATAATTTTATGATAATTGAAAATAGTTACTGTCAATAATTTTTAAAAGAAAACACCAAAATATTGAAAGAAAAACTGGTAGCTTAGTGGTTGAGAACACTTGTTCTTTCAGGGGACCTAGGTTTTGGTTCCCAGTCTCCATGTGGTGGCTCACAACCATCTGTAACCGCAGTACAGGGAATCCAGCCTCCTCTTCTGACCACCATGGGCACCAGGAATGCACACAGTGCATTTACATGCATGTAGTCAAAACACTCATACATATAAAATAGAAATAAGTAAATCCTATACTTGAAGTCAAACATTCAGACATATAAAACCAAAATAAATCTTACCAAAAAATTAAATTTCTTAAGATCATACAAATAAGTTTTATTAACAAAATCAGCCACACATTTATTCCTTACATATAAAAGAACTTATTAAATATCAAGGAACTTATTCATTGCTTATATATCAAGCTATCAATTTTTAAGATAAATAACTGTGATGATGTCAGCAAGAGAAAGAGAGAGATAATATCCCTGGTGACTAAAATTCATGATGAAGAAGATGAGGGTTGATAGGAGACATTAGATGGAACCACAGACATGCCATCATAAACACTGTCACATGAAAGACATGGGTTACAAAGTGCACTTCTGGCTGCACTGAGAAAACAGTGCTCTTGCATCAAGCACTGGCTGGCCTGCTAGCCAGGTGGCTGGGTTCAAAAACCAGAAAGCCCCAGGGAAGGCAGTCGGTGACTACAAAGCTAATGTGGTCAATGCCCGTTGTCGTTATGGGGATTAGAAGGGGTCACACTCCACAGCAGCACCTGCACAACTATGACATCAGCTTCGAGCCGACATAAATCATACTCCCTCTGTTTTGAAAGCAAATAATAAAATAGTTTTTCCATGCATCTTGACCTTTATTTCTGGGAAACTTAGATTTTTCTCTTTTTGCTTTGGAATGTGCTGGAGTGTGCACAGCCCCCCAATGGAACCCTTAGACCCTTATCACAGAACACATGCACAGTGAGCCACTGCTTCCTCTCCAAAGCAATGCTCACCTTAAATATCATTTACTTTTACTGCTAAGTGGCTTAACATGAGGTGAAAAGGTGGGCCGAGAAGGTAAGACATCAGAAAGAAAGACAGCGAAGGGAAAGCACAGGTCTAATATTGGTGGAGACACATGGCTGACCAGCTGAAGATAAGGAAGAACCACCAGGGCATTTCAACCAAGAGCTGCTCAAAGTTACCTAACCAAAATACAGGATACGTGGTACACAGCCCTTTGCTAGATCCTTTTCCATAGAATCCAATTGTGTAAACTGCACTTCCCCCAACCCTGATAATTTTAAATCAGCTCTAACATGACACAAGATTCAGTGAAATAAAAGATTGGGCAGAAAATAACCCTGAAGTCACTGAATGAAAAATGTATACTATAATTACAGACATCTATAAATTCAATTTGCCATAAATTTATGCAATATTAATAGAATAACAAGGGTGAAACACCTATCGAATCAACATTATTGTGTATATATTATAGCTTCTGCTCAGAGTAACAATAATCAGGTCTGCTACATAGGAAGCATTCTATTTGAACTCTAAGACTCTTCTTCACCCACACTCTAGTTCTCTAGAATTTCAGGGAAGAGCAAATGAGCTGCACACAGTATTAATAATGAATGGAAGCTGAATAAAAAGAAAATGATCTTTAAAAAGCACTTTTACTCTAAGTATTCTATCCTGTGAACAATGACATTCCTGTTGATACAAAGATGAAACATTATTGAGTTGATAACTTGATTGTAAATGTAGTTACTATGACAATATTAGGAATTATAAAAATTACCATAAAAAGTTTTGATGCTCTGAAAATTTTAAAATTGTTAATATATAAACCATGTAACCTAATTCAAGGCTTAATATTCAAATATCTACTGAGCTAAAGCTATGTGGTTGGAGGTGGGCACACAGCAGAAAACATGTTAAAATAGTGGAAACAAAAAAGTTTAAAACTCAAAGATGATGTTAGCTACTGAGAGCAAAAGCAGTGAAGGGCAGGAACAATATTATGCACAAAGACCATGAACTAGCAGCAGTAGTTCTGGGCACAGGGACACATAAACCATCAAAGGGCATGGCCAATGTGCACAGACCATGAGCCAGCAAGTTCCCATGAACACCTAAACTAACAAGAGTCAGTATTATGCACACAGACACATAAACCAGCAAGGGTAGTGACGATATGGTGCACAAAGGCTATAAACCAACAAGAAGCAGTGCTGTGCACATGTGAACTAGCAGGGGCAGTGCTGTGCTCAGGGACACACAAGCCACTATGGGATGCATCTTCTTTGATGCAGGAACACAGAAATGCTATGTTTTAATAAGTAACCCAGATTCTCATCAGGAAATTTTGAAAATAGGTAGATAGGAATACACTGTACCTTTTTCTATTATCTCTCCCAATTCTATTTTAGAAAGAGAAACTAAGAGTGTTTGACCCTTTGACCGCTCACTTGCCTTAAGGCTAATACCAAGTATCCTACTTTGCAAAGAAAGAAATAGGGCTTTGGATTACCAATTTTAAAAATGTTTAGATCAATGGTTCTTAACTTGTGGGTTGTGACCCTTTTGGAGTCAAATGACTCATTCATAGGGGTCATCCAAGACCATCAGAAAACAGATACATGACTGTTCATAACAGTAACAAAATTATAATTATGAAGGAGGAATGAAAATAATTTTATGGTTGGGGTCAGCACAGCATGAGGGGCTGTATTAAAGTGTCACAGCATGAGGAGGGCTGAATATCACTGGTGTAGATGCAGGTAAATTTGAACAGAATAAGAAGAAACACACACACATGGAAGCTGTTGCATTTGGCTTCATTTTCCCATCACTATGACTGAGTTCACATGCATGTCTAAGGAAGGATACTTAGAGACAGAATGTCACTATATGGACTTAGGAAATGACCTCTTACTAAACGCCTTCAAAAAGTCATGTTCAGAATTTTACAGTATCAGGACATTTTACTTAATATTTTATTTCTTAGCAACCCAGAGAAAAGTGTGACTGATGAATGTTCATTTTTCCTTCCTTTCTGGGAAGATTGAGAAAATAGTCTTCATTTGGAAACTTTTTAATATGCTTTTAAAATACCCACGGCTGTATATTCTGGCAGTTGCTGAGTAGAGCAAAGACTTACTCCTGGCAACTGGGACTGGACTGGGTGGCCTCTGTTAACATTTTGACTTACTATGCTATTTGTCTTCTATACAGAAGTATTATAAAATACTTAGAGTGAGAGAGAAAACAAATAGGAGCTGTGTATAACACTTCTGCCCACAGTATATGTTAAAATTGATGTTACTGAAAGACCCTATTATCCTTGTGTCACAAGATTCTCTCACACATGCCCATGGACTGGTCCAATATGTTACTATAGCAAAGTAGTCAAGATGAATTATTAAAAATTTTACAGTTCTGGGGGTTCTTGTCTAAAGGAGATCTGCTAAGGAACAATCCCTTCTACACTATGAATATGTATTATGAATACCCCTGATTCTTGGGCCTGTGGAGAGGCAACTCAATGGCTTTGCAAAGAGAGTGTGTTGCAGCAAACTGCTCACCTCAGGGGTCAGCAGGAAGAGAGCTTGAGAGACAGTAGTACCAAGCTCTCTGGGCACTATACCCACGTGGCCTGAGGACTCTCACCTCCCATCTGATACCACATAGGGAGGTCAAGTCATGTCCTATTGAGTGGCAGCAGGATAACCACAGAAGCTCATAAATGTAAAAATATTAGGGAGATTTGTGAAACAGCAACCTGGAATCTCAACTCGAGATCCAATATAGTAATAGGAAACTTCAGCCCAACTGGCTCTAGCTCTGAGATTACATTGTTATCTGGTGAGAGACAATAGATCCTTCAAATTAAGACAAAAAAAAATAAATATCAATTCCATTAACTATTGCTAACTGGAATCAATATTCAAAATATTTCAGTTAAGACTGTTTAAGAGTCTATCAAATGCACTATTTCTAGGTAAGGAAGTCATTTTAATAACAACAAAAGAACAATGTGAAAAGTGTAACTCTTCAAACTAAAAACAAAGAATCATCATGAGACATTCACATCCATCCTTTAATTCAACTTAATGGTAAAAAAGAAAGGAAAAAATGAGAGATAGAAGTCTGCACTTTAAATAAATGCAAAACTATAAAAGCTGAAATAGAAACCGACAATTTTTGAGATTTAAATGACTCAAAATTTTTATGTAGAAGCAGCCACAAAAATGTAATGACAATGAGCACCCCTTGTCTCTAAGCATTGTCAAATTAAATGTATTTTGAAATCATCTAGTTAATGTATTTGCCTCATCAAACTATCAATTTCAAACATTTTATGGATTTTTTTCTATGCAAACATTTTGGTTTCCTTTTTTATAACACAATTACTGCTATTTTAGGAGGAGGAAAGAAACTTTCTTCATTATGGACAAGAACATAACTTTTTTAGCAAATGATTTGTAATTAAACCAATTACATTTAGTATTCAAAAACTCAGAATGTTACTTCTATATATCCTAAATTAGCATTGGTCTACTCTAGTCTCCCCAGGCAAACTTTTAGAGAGAGAAAAAAATGACTTCCTGAAAACCATGAATATCTACCATGAAACTCAGGAGATGGCTGTGGCATTCGGAACATAATCCCTGCTGCCCATGGAGCCTCCCCAAGAAAGGCATGAATAAGTGAAAGATGCACTGGAAAAGATTCATGACAGGAGCCACCAGGGGGAGTAAAGTCCTCAAAACAAAGAAGAAGGCTGAATGGATTACAGCTGGCACAGAGGAAGGATGGGTCCAAGTGACTGAGTAAGACTCCCCAGGACTTTGCAAGAGGGAAAGTAAGGGGGATGTATTCATCTTGTGTAAAGCATATCCACCTCTTTTTGTGTGTGTGAAAAAACCCAGAGCATAATGAACTAAGAGCTATGTCTTTGTTAATCCAGTCACTCTCAGGGAGGGAATGGGGCTGGTTTTTACCTTCGATTGCCTAAGGAACTGCCGAGTCAGAAGGCAACCATGCAGTGAGCACAAAATGAACAAACCTGCAGCTTCACTTAATTCCTTGTTATTTCACAGGACTAGAATCTGCGTCCAGCATCTTAGACATGCCGGATGGGCTCTGCCAGGCTACAGCCCCAAGCCTAAATGAGGAATGTCTTGATTCTGCTGTGCAATGACCTATTGTCCACGGCCTCTTAATCAGACACTGTTCTGATGCATGAAAGGAAAGGAGGCTTTATCTGATCTGCATGAATTAACAATTTCCAAACACAAGAAGGAGACATTTCTGAGAACAATAAAGAAACCAGCAAAAATATTCAGCAACAGACTAAAATGTATATATTTTAATCTATACATAATGTTTCATTTCAATACTTTATATGCATTCTAAAAGAAATGAATTTAGAGAATGAATAGTGTCATCAAGCAAGGAATTCTGGCTTTGCAAAGCATACCTTTGCATCTAATCAAAGGACGACTGCCCACCTCTCAGGAACAGAGGTTCCAACTGACTCCCTGGCTGCTTCACTCAGACACAAGACCCTCTCATTATTCCACATGACACAAATGTCTTCTTCAGCAGAGGCCAGAGCAATCACATGTTGAGTTATTCAAAGCCTATCAAGTGATCTTCTTGACCTTTCACAGATTTGTCATCAGCAATGTAAAGTCCTCATAAACTGTTCTTATCAATGGATAAAATTTGGTTAAATAAACTTTCAATTGTTCATAAGCATTTTGCTCAAAAGTCTTAAACTGGGCTGTACCCACTGAATGTGATAAATGTGATAAACATTCTGAGGAACAGTCACCAAAACGTCCAGCCAGAGCCCTTGGCTCAGTTCCAAAGCGCTCAGCTCACCTGCACATGGAACAAAATACAAATTATGTGGTTCCTATCATCCCTGAATGATTCTTCATCATGGACATTCAAAATGAAAAGAAAATGTGTCTAGAACCAACAGGATGGTGGATTAATTTTGTTTAATATGACAGTCCTAACACTACTCAAAGCATTTCAATAGGCAACATGGAAGCACAAGTCCTCAAAAGTACCGACTACACTGTGTATGAAGCTGGTATTTTCATCCTATGTTTTCCTATTTTACCCATCTTTAGCCTTTCAATACCTGGTAGATAATAGTGGCTTATAGGCAAATCACAGTGAGATGATAGCTGGACAATGTTTAACTACCTTTTGCTATGTAATGAGCAGAAAACACTTCCGTGACAGCCATGTACACTCCTGAGCCCACTAATTCTCAGCTGCCTGCGTCCTCAAAGACTTCCAGGAACCTCAGATGCTCTCTGATCTAGCCTTCCATAGGATGGGAACTCTGCTAAGGTCCTTTCTAGTCAAAGATATTCTGATGCAGAGTTCTAGAAAGCACACCAGAGTCAGTCAGGAGCCAATACAATTGTTAGCTGGAAAATAAGGCTGCTCTGAGCTGGCTTTAGACAATATTACAGTGTTTACCATGTTAGTGTGCTCATGAAAGGAAGCATGCTTTCTCACTTTTAATAAAATAATACTGTGATTCATTTTGATAAAAATAAACCCACATAAAAATGTTAATTTGCAGAGAAAAATTCCTTTGAGAAAGAAAAGATTAGTATAGGTGAAACACATGTTAAAATATTTTTTCTTGAATTGAATAAAAGAATTGTAAAGGAAGAAAGAGGGGTAAAAAGTAGTTGTTTATATGTTTATTATGTTTTATTGAATTTTTAATGAATGAGCATGTTCTATTTAAATGCATTTTTAAGAAAGATACTGACATAAAATTACGGCTATTATGAAGTATATAGTGATATTTTGACGAATGTTTGTATATATAGCATAAAGTTCAAATTTGTTTTGAACTTCATAAATACATTCAACACCTCAAAAAATTTTTCACATCATTACAATAAACATTCAAATCCTTTCTTTTAGATTTCTAACATATAGAACACATTATAGTTATAACAGGCAAAACCAATCTGTATATGTACCTGAGACTCCCTGCTCCAACCTAACTGTAACAGCACTGTGCTAAGCAACTTCATGTTTTAAAAATGAATACAGATTCTAGTATAACTGAAGTAAGGACCAGCTCTTTCCATATTACAGAGCAACACAGCAGGGTTGAACACAGCAGGCACCCAAGGATACTAGGTCATACTGTGACACATTGCTTTAAAAACAAATGAAGAAATAAATAAAACAGAAACATTCATAGCAGAAAAAAATTGCTTTCTTTATATGAACTCATGGTTTTTCTCTTGTTCAATGTAAACACTTAGACTGCTGAAAAGAAGCAGAACTTCAGTGAAGCAGATATGCATTTTAAAGTAAGAAACTTCTTCATTTACCCCCCAAATACTGAAATTATATATTCATTCAGTGCTTCATAGTGTCATTGAAATCCAAAACGATAGAAAACAAAACTATAATTTGTAATGTATAAATGAGAGAATGGATGAATGGACAAACTTTTCTGATGTGGAAGAAAATGGCATTTAGAACATTATTCTGACAATGCAAAAATGAACACCAGTCAGAAGTCTCCACTGTCTACATAGTATCATTTACCTGACTTTCTTTTTTACTTTAAACAATGGAAAAATGTAAAAAAGTACTGGAAATAAAAATTTTAAGGCAGTTGACATTGACTACATACAGTTATTATATACGACATATAGAGGTAAACCCACAAATTGTTCTAGTGTGTTATATTCCTTAGCAAGTAGGAATGTTTATTAAAATAGAACTCTGAAGACTCTTGAAATGATAGACAAGAGACTCATGATGATGAGGCATTCATAGGAGACCGAGACAGAAATCCTAAGCATTAACCAACAAAAATAATTCCAAATCATCAGCGTGTTCATCAGCATGGGTGACAGAAACATCCCAGGCAAAATTGCTGAAGAAGACTGAAGAGCAGTTCGTGAGGGGCTAAGTACCACACAAGATAAACTGTCAGGTTTCTCTTAGTACATATAAGAAGCTAGGATAGAAGGAATCTCATCCTGCCTAACAGGAACCAGAGGAGAAAAGCCAGTGACCACTAAGCATCAGCACCTGAGAAGGTCAACCTTGTATTATTCTAAATATAATTTTTTAAAGCTTACCAGTTATGAAAGAAGCAGGAAATTATGACTCCATAAAAAGGAAGAAGAAAGAAAGAAAGATCAAACCAGGCTTTCAACACAGAGGTGCTAGAATTAACTGGAAAAAATTAAACATTTAAATAGTGATGTAAGTATATCCTGTTGGGTGAAAAAATAAAGTAGTGGAATGAACAGGATTAAAAAAGAACCAAGGAAAATTTCTAAAGACAGAAACTATGTGTCAGGTGGAAAATACATTGGATAAAACTAACAGATCTTAGATGGGGTCGGGTCGGGGGAGCAGACATGAAGCCACAGCAACAGAAACTACCAACAGAACACAATGAAGAGAGAAGCTGAGGTCTTCAAGCAAAAAGGGAGCTTTGTCTATGTGAAAACATTTGGAGACACAGGAAGTGCTGGTTAGGTAACAAATAAGATTTGTTTCTTCTCGTCAGCTGTAACGCCAGCTCCAGACACTGTACATATATGGCATACAGACTACTGGCAAATAAAATATCCATATATAAAATAAAATAGTGAAAAATAAAAGTTCATAAATATTTTAAGAAAAAAATGGCCAAACTCTAAATTTTAATGGAATTGTTAGCCCAAATCTATAATAATGTATGTACAATTTATCATTAAAACAATAAAATGTATGACATGAGCAAAAACGTGGAGAAATTCAAGTATAGCTTTAGCAATGTTTTCATGCTAGAACAAATAAGTGGTCATGTCACTGAAGAATATATAGTGGTAAATGAAAGATGGATAGTACAAATTCTAAAGTAACAATAAAACAATGGAGGCTATACTCCAAGAGAGAGGACTAAATAACACCATTTTAAAGAAATTGATAGTCTAAAGAGGTAAGTTAGTTGGTAAAATAATTTTTAAACAAGCATTAGAACCTGAGTTTTATCCCCCATGACCCATGAGGAAAAGCTGAGTGTGATGGCATATGTTTATACTCACAGGAGCTGCAGAGACAGTTGGATCTCTGGGAACTGCTAGGCTGTAGCCTCAATGCCCAGTGAGTTCCAGGCCAAGAAATTGCCCTATCTTAAAAAAATAAGGTGAAAAATGCATAAAGAATGACACGTGGCCTTCACATACATGTACATACACATCTGTAAACCACATGAGTGTGTTAACACATGCATGAACACACATACAAGATAAGATATTCAGAAATAGAAAGAGCATAAAAGAGAATGATTGGAATGATTATAATTAAAGCATGTTATATGCATGTATGAAAATGTCACAATAAAACAAATGCTTTTGTGCAGTTAATATGTGTTGATAAAACTGTTTTAAAAATAATCCAAAATAAGTTACAAAAGAAAAAGTGAAAAGTGAAGAGAGAGAAAGGTGGACAACTGGAAAATATATTTTAGCCCAACTGTATAAGAGAAACATACTAAATTTAAGTAGTCTAACTATTCTAACTAAATGGCAGAGACTGCAATACTTGACTTAAAAAAAACAAAACTACAAGCTATTTAAAATATTTACCATAAATACAATAACATAAATGGGGTAAAATGAAACATAAAAGATACAAAAGCTGATAACAATCTATAGAAAATTTGAGACAAAATAGATTCTAAATCAATTAATATTTGTAAAGATAAATATTGCCATTTCCTAATGGTAGGTCAGTTCTTGAAGAGGACATAGCAACCTTAAATATTTGACATTCAATAAAATTTTAAAAAACTATATTTTGACAAGAAGAAACAAATCTCATTTGTAGCAGGAGATTTTGGTAACCTCAATAGGTGAAAGCAAAGCAGTATACAGAAAGTCAGCAAAAATATACAAGAGATGAATGACACCATCTTGGTACATTTATATAAAACTCAAGAACAGAATATAAATTCTCTAAGGAGCATTTGATTATTTAATTATGAGTATAATTTTATATACTATATCATACTATAAATATAAAATAAATTTGAAAAAATTTAAGAAAGATCCAATTATATAACTAATTCCTTATGACTTCCCCTTCCCCCCCAAGAAATCAGTTATACAAAGACATATGGTAAAATCTTGAGACAGTTAGGGAGGAAGGTAAAATATCTTTAAATATCTATGGATCAAAAACAAATCAAGAGAAAAATTAGAAATATTTCATTTCATTATATTTCTTTGTATTTTTATGAATGCAAAGTATGTGATATGGTGCCCTGACACATACATAGTGACTAGTTACTGCCACCAAGCTGTCTTGATGGTCAGTCCAAAGTTACTGCTTCTCTTTTGTATTTTAAAAGCACTATAAACTGAGTTTGAACAAAAGTACAGCCTATAAAAATTAATGAATAGCAGTCAAGACACTAATTTTGGATTGAGCCAACAACTACTTTGTTGTTGAAACAGAAAAGTGAGCAAAAGAAACCAACAGCAAGTTAAAATAAGGTGATGAAGATGGTGGTGGGAACTGATGAAACAGGAAAGAGACAAAAGGAAAAAACAATGAAACTCACAGCTAATTAGCTGAGAAAATGACAGAGTCCTTGTCAACCAATCATGAAAAGGGAAGAGGCTGACTATTGTATTAAGGCTAAAATTTATGGAGCCATGTTTGGTAATGCACCACTTTAATCTCAGGATCCCAGAGTAGACAGCAGGACCTTTGTGAGTTTGAAGCCAGCCTGGTCTACAAGCAACCAGGGCTTCACAGTGAGTCTTGACCTCAAAAGAGAATGGAAGTCATGACATCACTTCAGAGTTTACAGATAGTCAAAAGCTTTTCCAAAACTGTTGCCAACAACTCTATGCCTATACATATGAAAATGTGTGTGAAATGAATAAATCCATGAAAATAACAAACTACCAAAATTAAGAATAAATAACCGTGGCTAACGTATCACTTGGCAAATTTAAAATTGAACTACTTGAATTTGTGATTTAAACATTTTCCTAAAGAAAGCTCCAGGCTAAGATGCGCATCACTGTTGATACTTTCAAAATACTAAAGAAAAACTTAAAAGCTTGGAATGGCTGTTCATGCTGGTCATCCTAGTTCTTAGGAGGCAGAAGCACAGGCATTGCTATGAGTTCAAGGCAAAACTGGACTACGAAGTAACTTTCAGGCCATTCTGAGTTATAGAGTGATAGACTATCTCGCATATCAGTGTTGTACTGTTATATATCAAAGGAAAAAATTGTAGATAAATATTCATCAAAGAGAAGTATTTACTATACAAAGGTATTATATGCTGATTTTTAAAGGAAGGTCAATTCCAGAAGATCAAAATTGATTACTGTTATATATCAAAGGAAAAAATTATAGATAAATATTCATCAAAGAGAAGTATTTACTATACAAAGGTATTATATGCTGTTTTTTAAAGGAAGGTCAATTCCAGAAGATCAAAATTGGTTCATTAAAAACTCAGTTTTACAAAGGACATTAATAGCTGATAATAATCCCATGATACAAACTCAGCAGAAGACATTTCTGCAAATTACAGATGCGAAATTTGGATATAGACCACAGCAAGTGCTATTCACTAGTCCTGTCAGCAAAAATCTATTCAGCATCTCTTGTACACCTATGCTTCATCTACAGCAATGTAGAGATTATGTCTTTCTGATTTTCACAGAAATTCAATCATCTCCCCTTGTTTTGGTAGCTTGTTCTTAGCATAAAAAGGGCATTCTATCCACCATTGACCTTGCCAACATAGTAGAATATTCCTCAATAGTTGGCTGATTATACCACTTCCTTTCTTGTCTTCACCAATCTCTGTATTCTATTTCTACTTCTAGCTCTGAATTACCCATATGCAATGCTGCTCTACTTCCCTTTATTTAACAAAGTGCTTTGCGCTGTTGCAGTTCTTCAATAGAGAACATTAGTGAGGAGAAGCAAGGCACATTGTTATGTGTGTGCATATTTTTTTGCAGGTGGAGGCAGGAATGTGTGCATTTGAGTGGGCACCAGGAGTTTACATTGGTTATGGTTCTCAGTAACTAATTGTATTCTAGGCTGGCCAGGAAGTCTCGGGTACCCATCTGCTTCTGCCTCTCCGTGTGAGTGGAAAGCATTAGTGCCTAGACTTAAATCTTTACATATGTGCCACCTAATTGTTCTTGCACAGCAAGTATCCTACTGATGGGGTTATCTCTCCCATGCCCAGGCTCTGTCATTAACATGATTCATATTTATGAATGCATTTTCACATTGATTCTCTTATCTCATTTCTAGGACCCTGTGAGCACATCAGAGAAGACAACAGTGTCTTTATTTCACAGATGAGAAATTGAGGTCCAGATAGGTTAAGTGGTCTACCCATAATTCACAGCAACTTAATTTCTACATAAAGGTATGTTCCCATCACCTTTAAGCTTAAGAATGAGATAACTGCATAAAACTAAAATGTCCTTCTTGAACAAGTGGCACAAGCAAGTGACTTCCTAACAGAGCCAGTCAAATACAACAATGAAAGTCTTTCAAATACGGTGCGTACGATTTTGACAATAGCTGTTCAGATAGTTAAAGAATATATACTTCCAGTCCAACGCATTCACTAGATCAAATCAACCCCAGTAACCTACCACCCATTAGAGGAAAACTGCTTCTTTAGAGAACAGTGAACTCAGGTCTAAAATATATAACATTCCTAGTACTTCAACAAAGTTGTTTTCCAAAAAGATCAATTTTCCTTACTGAAGAATTTTCTTAATGTGTTATATAGAAATAAAAAACAGGCTGCTTTTTAGATACACCATGGAACTCTGCAGTTGACCATGAGAAATAATCATCTTACTCAAACTGTTTAACAGAAACTAAGTCAAACCACTTAATGTCTATTTTGGAGGTTTTATTTAAATCCAGTTTTAGAAAAACTACCTTACCCAGGCAGGAAGAAATGACAAAAAGTTTTCCTCTGCTCTAAATAAAATACAGAAGCACACAAAGGGGGGTGTCTGAGAGCTGTGGACTCCCTGTTCCTCTTGTAAAGTCAGCAAACAAACATGAAAATGATTCTTGAGTAAACTGTTTACAGGTTCCAAAATGACTGTATATCACTGGAAAATACTCTCACTTTGTCTTCATTTCTAAAATAAATTACATTTATTACAAATAATGGCATCAAAGCTATCTGAGAGAAGTACTAAGAGACTTGGTCCCGAAGCACACATACAGCTCATTTTACTTTCATTATGCAGTTTTTTATTTTGGTGATTATAAAATATTCCCTGACAAAATTAGTTTAGTTACAAACTTGGGCATGTAAATTTCACACAGCTACCATTTTTTCTGACACACTGTCAGAATGTCACAGTTTTTAAATAATGACAGTACGTGGCATGCCACCACCACTACTTTTTTAAGAGATGCCTCCTTAGGAACTTAATGTTTGGAAGAAATGCAATGAAGAGGCAACAGTTTGTCACCATTTCAAATATGAAACTTACATATCATGATACCCTTAACTTGAAGAATGTGAGATTAAAACAGAAATAATGGTTAAATATTATGTAGATGACTAGATTTGCAATTAGATTTCTACCAGTTTTATTCTTCAAAACATAATAAAAAAATAAAGTTTGCTATTTACAACATGAATGACTGTGTACAGCAGGTCCAGTCATAGAGCTTTCTTTATTGGCATTTGTAGCTCTATACTTAGTTTGAGACAGTGTTTAAATGGGAAAGCATAAAAGTACATAAAAGGGCAGAGGCTATAAAGATGGTTCAGTGTCTAAGAGCATTTGCTATCCTGGCAGAGGGTCAAGGTTTGGTGCCCAGTAGCTTCAGGAGGTTCAGGGCAACAAAATCAGTCTTCTGGCCTTCTGTGGGTTCAGGGCATGTTCATGGTACACATATGTATTCACAAGGAAGACTATCATAACCATACAATTTTTAAATCCTTGAAAAATATGAAAATGGATAATCTGAACTACACAGTATCTCATGGAGCAGGAAACATGGGCCAGATCAAATATGAATAGTAACAAAAACACTATGGAGACCTAATACATATGCTATTCTTCCTTCTATTTTCTTTTTTATCTTTCTAAGATGTTTATTTTTATCATTATTCAGTGTGTGGGGTTGATAAGAGCAGATGTGCATGCCCTCACATGTGAGGGTGCCAGCTGACCATGATGCACATGAGCAGGTGCAAGGTCAGCATCAGCATGGGTCCTCACCTTCCACTTTGTCTGTGCCAAGGTCTCTCCTGCCTCATCACCACACATTAGGTCAGCTAATGCTTGGCTTTCAAGAGATACTCCTCTCCCTACCTCCCACCTCACTGGGTGCTGGGATCACAGGCACACACTACTGTTTTAAGGTTTTGTGAGTGTGATTTAGAGATCTAGACTCAAGTGGTCAGTCTTCTATTGTAAGCAGTTTTACCCACAGAGCCATCTCCTAACCAAGGCCTTTCTACTTTCCAGTGGAGACATCTCAGAAGGACCAGTGCTCACCTTGGCCTTGTCCCTCTCAGCCCAAAAGCAGTAAAGTGAAAGTTTGATTTCATCCACACTACAAAAGTTAAGTTCTCTTCCTCCTGAGCAAGGTATCACAGACCCAGAAAGAGAAGCAGGGGATGTCCTCACTCACTGGTGGAATCTAAACAAAAAAGCAAAGCACACCTAAGCTGCAAACTACAACCACTGAACAACTTGGGATCTGAAGCACCATGACCGGCACCTTGGAGCCCATTCCCTCAGAGGAACAACTGACCCAGTCTTGATGTTGGGATAAGGAAAGCGGATCTGACTGGAGTGGATGCTGAACTAAACCACCTTGGGAACTTGGGATCTCCTGCCCTTGCTGGGGAGGAGATAAGGAGATGGGGAGAAAAGTGACGGGGGGGAGGGGAAGCTTGAACAAAGGGATACATGGATGAAAAATGAGACTATATTCATAATAAAAAAAACACTAAACAAAAAATAAAAAAGGTTATAACTAAAAAAATTTTTTTAAATAAGACTTTATTCAAAAATAAAGTCATAAACAAATAAAATAAACAAAAAGTTAAGTTCTTAACTTTCTTAGAAAATATATCTTAAAGTATTCTTGTAATTATATAATTTATATTATTATCATCACATCATGAACAGAAAGGTAAGTAAAAAATAATACTAATGTGCCACCTGAAAATGTTTGTGAGCTGAAATGTTCTTTGAACTGTACTACTTTCTCATTTTGCTGAGTCTTTTTCCTATACTATGGATTGATCTCCCAAGCCTAAAATCCCCCAGGCCTCACCACGATCCCTTCCATGCATTAGTTTGCTGATAGGAAGAGTGTGGCAGTAGGCTCTGTGGTCCTGCCTGTTGCTTCTTTTCTGTGCACAAAACATTCTAAGCATTTTTAGAAAAAGAGCCAATGGCCATTTGTCCTGCCACATAGGAACAGGTCTGCTTGCACTAGTGAGTTTTAAAATCATTTTCTAATACATTTGCTTGTTTTACTTTTGGGGGTGCATGCTACAGCATGCATATAGATTGCCTACTAAGTTCCCTGCATTTTTCAAACGAAAATGCCTAATTCTCACCATGTCTCTTCCAGGCTGCAGTAGAATTTTGGAAATTATGGCCAAGAAAATCAGAACCATAGCCATCTGGTGTTGTTAGGGCTGTAGTGACTGTCCCTAAGTCTGGACCATGATGAACCTTGGATCCAGGCTGCAGGAAATCCAAGAGAAGCCAAGAGATAGCAGGTCTGAGTTGCAGTCCTGAGTGCTGAAGAAGCCCCAGATTGGAGCTAAGGGTTGTTGTGACAAAGACTGCAAGCTAAGAATGGAGTCAGCCTCAGAGCCAGACAATGAGGGAAGACCGCTGCAGCATGCGGAAGACAGGGAAAAACAATCCACAGAGGAAGAAGCCAGCGTGTTCTTCTTGTTTAATTGACATATTCTTCACCCTACTGCAGCTTTTTTTGCACTGTTTCAGATTGTCTTCTGTTCCTGGCATTAAATGTATTTCTTCTGAGATCCTGTTTTGTTTTGTTTTGTGTTTTGTTTTTTTCTTTCTTCTTCCTCATTTCAAGATTTTAATTTTCTCCTCAGAATTGGTTGGAAGTTTTCCTGAAAGATAGTTGGCAAGTAGCAGATACACAGACGACTCTCCTCCCCAGACACAGACACTTTCTTACCCGGCTATTATTCATAAACACACCATACTTCATCTTTAGCGTCTCATACTCGTGACATTCCAAAGTCTCAAAATCCTGTAGGTTAACTTCTTCAGATAATCAGCATGTCCCACTGCTGTCACTCAGTGGGCAGGAGGGTAGGTGGGCAGGGCTAACTCCTGCAGTCAGTTTCCTTACAGCCATTGTTCCTGTGTCTGTGACCACCTTCAGGACTTTTCTGGCACTCATCTATCTGCACATAGCTTCTCTCCCTGTTACCCTTCTGCTGAAGGTTTAGTATTCTAATCTTTACTGCAACTTGAATAAAGTTTCTGAAAGTAATGAAGATAAATATATTTTTCTATTAATGTCTGCAAAATTATTTGATATTTTAAAGAAGCAAACTAATGGTAATAATCTTTAATTTATTAAATATATGATGTTCCTTTAGGGCAGCAAGAATTCCTTGTGCATTCCTCACTGAATTTGATATAATGAGCTTTACCTTATTATATACTAAGGGGTTATACTATTTATATAACATTAATATCTCTCCAAGGAGTTGATGAGAAGTTTTGGTTTTTTTTGTTTTTGTTTTTTTGTTTTTTTTACATTTTATCCATCTCTGGTTGATCTTTGTGATTGGCTATTACTGAATTGACTGGATTCTCAAAGTACAGGAGAATTATTCCTAAGGTATTACTAAATTTAACTTGGTATTTTTGTCTACATATTTATAATAGGAGCTGATCAGTAGGAATCGTTTCTGATGTGATAAATTCTGGCAGGGTTTACTTCAGTTTGAAAGCCTTGGTGAAGACATCTTCCATGCTGAGCCATCACTAACCCTTTTGTTGAGACTAAGTCTTACTTTGTAGCTTAATCAACATGGAATTCTCTGCTAATTGAAACTGGCCCCAAGCTAACAGCTATCCTCCAGTCTCAGGCTCCCAGAGGCTGCAATTATAGGCATGAGCCACCATATCCAGTTTGAAAGTAATTCCAAAAAAAACATATATCAAGTATTTTTTTTTTTAATTTACTTACTTCAAATACTTCATTCTCTACCCTGGAATTAAGTACTTTGCCATCAAATGCAGTTTTCTCTGCGACCAAATACAATGTGTCAGATTATAATTTGTGTGTACTAAAATTTGTTTCTTTATTCATTTTATAAAATAATTGTATTCTATACTGTTAAGTCCAGTTTCTATTCATTAATTTTTAAGAAGCACATCCTATATATATGAGTTCCACTTCTAAAATTTTAACAGCTTTATGATTTTTTTTTTATTTATTTGAGGGAGGTTGCCATAGCACACATGTTGGAGTCAGAAAACAAATGGTCTGTTCTCTCTTTCCACAGCGGCAGTCCCAGGAATTGAACACAGGTCTGTAGGCTTGGTGGTAAGTGCCTTTATCCACTAAGCCATCTCAACCACCACTGATTTCCACTTTTAATTGATTCATCACTAAATTTTGCTTTTATTGTATCTCACTGCCTTTAATAATTTAGTATAATCAAATTTATATTTTACTTGAATCTTTATTTTGTGAAGTGTTTGGGCTCATAGTGAAAAAAATTAATACTATATATCTGTAGTAAGCACAGCTTTGACTGGCTCTCAGGAGAAACTTTTTTTGTGATCAGTTTTAATTTTTCTCCGAAGCAATAGTTTTCGATGTCTTACTGTGTTCTGGTAGTTATTTGGGTTTTGTTACATTTTTTGGTTAATTTCTTATTTTATTGCATTGTGATCAGATAACATGGTATATGTAGGAGACTTGTAAATTAATTCTTATCAAGTTTGGCAGCTAAACATGGCTTGACACAAACACTAAGCCACTTTAGCACAAACCTGGGCTTCTTGCAGCAGTAAACTCTCCACAAGGAACTATATGGAAGTTTGAATCTTCACAATGTAACATTTTTGGTCTAAGGTTCTCCACCTGTGAAATGGGGTCAGGTCTCTCCAGAGGCACAGCGGTTTCTCTGCATTTACCAAAATAACTCACATTCCAATGGGAAAGGGTAACATCCTCTAGTATCAACACAGAAAGACAGACCCACATGAGCAGCAGGATCCAGTCATCTAAATAACCATCTCTACTGATGAGGGATCTAACCCTCAGAAGCTCAATGCCTAGACAGTCATTCAAATCTTCGGCTCTGCTTCTTAGACCATCAGCTGGGACCTAGATAGGGTTTTTTAACCGAATATGGGGTGTATAAAAAACATGAAAATTATAAAGATTCTGAATGCATAACTATTAAAAAATTAACCAAAGTCAAATGCATTATGAATCTCATTTTCTTCTTCCTTTCTTGTTTATTTTGTTGGTGTTTTGTTTCTGTTTTTCAAGACAGTGTGTCTCTTTGTAGCCTTGACTATCCTGGAGCTCACTCTGTAGACCAGGCTGGCCGTGAACCCTGCCTGCCTCTGTCCCCCAAGTGCTGAGATTAGGGGTATGTGCCTTTACATCCACTGACTCTGAGACTCTCTAACCTGCTAGCAGCTTCACTGCAGCCGCGGTTCTGCTAGAGCCATTGATCTGTGTACTCCAAGTGCTGCTGATGCCATGCAACATCAACAGACTCAACTGGAAGAACCCGGCTAAAATCACCCCGCTAAAATCTCAGACCATCATTGGCTAGGAGCCAGGCTGCTTCCCTTTCCACACAAAGCTTATAGAAAACACTTTTTAGTATTTCCCTACCCCCATTTCTCAGCATGTGTCAAATAAGTATAGCTTTGTTCTGCATTATGTTACAATGCTTGATTGTAAAAATTACTATCTGCATTTCATTTAAAAAATCAATCAAATTCAGATTGGGATTAGGACAGAATTTCCAGCAGTTTTTGAAACATATTTATGTCATTTTAGTATATATTTATGGTAAGTAATTTTCTGAGCATTGATAAATATAAAAGCACAAATCTCAACCAAATGAGAAAACCGCTGCTCTAGGTCTGCAGTATCAGACACTCAGCCAAGATTTAATTCTTTCCGTAGTAGTGAACAAGCACATCCATCTCATTAGCGTGCGATCTGCATTCCTCATTAACAAAGGGTAAACATGTATACCAGGGAACTATTCTTAAAATAAGTATACTTATGATCTGTTACCAGCAAGTGTTTTATTTGTATAATTATTTTATATACCTATGTCCGGGGGAAAAGTTATATAAAAATTTGTTGGAGGAAAACTGAGTGATAAGTAGAAAAAGTTTAAGAAACCCATAATATAGCTAGGACAGAGACAACTCTTTGGATTCTGGTCCTACCAGAGACTCCTTCCCGGATGTCTGTTCTTCCATTGGAATAAGTACTGAATACACAGGTATTTATTAGTAGGGTGAAGAAAGCTATATTCCAGAAGAGAGTCAAAAATCAAACAACTAGAAGAGGAGTTGTTAGTTTTTAGAGAAATCATAAAAGAGGGAGGGAGTCGAGTCTGGAAGGAGACAGGAAAAGGGAGAGAGGAGGGAGGGAGGGAGAGAGAAAGAGAGAAAAAGAGAGAGAGAGGTAGGTTGCAATTTAAACAAAGCTCCAAGTCCCAGGTTTAGAACAGGTGATCATTATCTATTAGAAGGGATGCAGAAATCCCCAAAGAAATGGCTCTATAGGCCACAGGCCACCACATAACATCCACTGCTCAATCTTATTGGCACCAGAATGTTTGGGCTCTCATTACTTTTTTAATATTTAAACAAGCACCTGTATAATTTTTTTATTCCTTTTCCAGAAATGATTTCAGTTAGTATTGCAAAAAACAGATGACATTGGCTTAAACAAATGCACAGGTGGCTGGGAAGTGTAGACCTGTGAGGTACAGTGAGCCTGGGGTCTGGAGGTACAGTGAGCCTGAGGTCTGGGAGGTACAGTGAGCCTGAGGTCTGGAGGTACAGTGAGCCTGAGGTCTGGAGGTACAGTGAGCCTGAGGTCTGGAGGTACAGTGAGCCTGAGGTCTGGAGGTACAGTGAGCCTGAGGTCTGGAGGTACAGTGAGCCTGAGGTCTGGAGGTACAGTGAGCCTGGGCTACGATGCCTATGCCATCACCTTATTTTTGACTAAGCATGGAGAAGGACACTTCCCTACACTCTCTGTCTTGAGAAGACTGTGTACCTGGTGACCCCCATGCCACTGAGTTCATTGTTTGTGATTCTGAAAGTTTTAATGATAGGTATTTAAATGTCAGGCAATTCTTTTGAGAACCTATTTATATCATATGGCAATGACAGATAGTGAGCTACATCACTTTAAAAAGTATCTATGGTCACTGACCTTTGCAAACTTGTTCTTCAAACACATGATTTGTGCTTATTTTGAAATAAAAATTTATAAAATTAAGGAAAAAGCCATGAAACGCTTTTATTACATTCTGTAAGCAATGCTTCAAGATCAACAGTCACACTGCACCATCCACTGAAGGAAAGTGCTGCTATGCTCTTCAGCTCCATTTATTTTGATCTGAGGTTATTAGAGGTATTTTAACTTTTAATTGAAAATATATTTACTTAAAATAAGCTAACCACACATCACCTTTTCTTTTTATTAAAAAGATCAGCCTCCTGTTATGCTGGCAGAATTAGAGGTTAATAACAAAACTAAAAGATAATTAAGAATGGATATTTAAAATAAATGGGATTCAGAAATGTATGACATGCTTGATTGTTGGACTAGAATTAAACAGCTAATCTGAATATGAGTGATGGAAATGTTGCTGAAGGAACAATTAAAACAGCAACTCTGAACCCCATCAAGGCAGAGCTTCTATTTACACTGAGCTTGGGGAGCCATGAGCATGGCCATGAGTTTGTCTGCTGGGTTTATGGTTATGGGAACAAAGAAGTCTGTTCTGAATTTGTCAGCTGGAACTATTATGTCTGGGAAAACTTCCCTGCTCTTAGATCTCCGGAATGCTCTCAGGGTTATTTGCCTCACTTCAGCAAACCAGGAGTTCACAGGACTGAGCCTGCTTTGCTGCTGTTTGTCTCAGTCTATTCTTCCTACAGGGCTCCAATCTGCATAACTGTATTGTTTTCTGGATTCTAAGCTTGTGAATTTATTACCAAGGCACCTGCCAGTGTTTCTGTATTTAAGAAACTGTCAGCAGTTTCTATTTTGAGGTTTTAAGTTATCTACAAAAATTCACTCTGGGTTGAATTTTGGCATGTGTTATAGGGTTACAAACCAAGAGGGAATTATTTTTAGATGATGGGAGGGAGCAGAGGGGAAATAGTTCTTTCTTCTTTGCTTGAGGTATATGAATGTAAAATAAAACCCAGAAGTTTGTGGTTACAGAAGGATCCTAGGACATTAATTCTCTTTTGTTTTTCTGAAACTCATAGATTTCCAACCATGAGCCTAGACTATAGACTAATGCCTTATGAGAATGTGAAAAAAATATTAAAATCATGCATTTCAGACAAGATATGTTGTGTACACATAAATTTTAATAATAAAACACAAGTTTAAATAAAACAACCCACTTACCAAAGATTAGAAAAGAACCTACCACCAGATTCTGATCCTATGTGACTAATGGTTCCAAATGTCTAAAGGTGTACCCCCCTGACCACCTCCATATGCTCAATGTCAACACAGAGCTTTACCACACTGGCCATATAGAGATATTCCAAGTCAGATTTCTATACAAGGTTTATCTCTAAAAAGAATCTTCAAAAACAAAATCTTTATGTTTGGATGCATAAAAATGGTTAAGATTATCTAAGATTTTCTAGAATAATACTGAAAATTCTTATCTTCCCTAAACATTAAGATATGTAGTCTGGTTTGGTATCACACTTCATATTATCTTAATACAAGAAAAAGACACACACAGCAGCTTAGGCAACAAAGTATCTTCTATGTAATACTCATACTGTTCTAATGCAAATGTTCTAGATGGCTGAACTGAGTATCAAGTCATTGCTCACAGGCTTCTTGTTCAGCATTTTGTCAGGCTTGGCATGGACATAGTAAGTTGGGCTTCTAGAAAGTTCAAAAAAATATCAAGGTAATACCTAGAACATGTTTTTCTTTTTATAAATATTTTATTTTTATTTATTGGTAAATTGCATTTTGTGGTAAAGTCTTTTAGTAACCCTTTTTTATTTATTTAAAAGGTTTTTTTAATTTTACATGCCAACAACTATTCCCCTTCCCTATTGTTTGAGAATTTCATACATACATAAACATAATGTATTTTCATTGGATGTCAGCTCCCAATTTCTCATCTCCAATTAACCCCATCCTTATATTTTTTCCTCCCAACTTTGTTTTCTTCTTAAATTCACTGGATCCACATAATCTTGCCCATGTGTGCACAGAGATACAGGATCATCAAATAGAAAATGAGTAGCCTCTTCCAGATCATATCTTTGAAAAATTGACTCTTGCTGGACCAAAACCCATCAATTGCCAATAGTTGCTCAGTTAGGGGCAGGACTTCATGGGAACTCTCCATCCATGTTGGAATCATAGCTGACTTGATCTTGTACAGGTTACATGATGTAGCCACAGCTATGAATTTCATATGAGCAAGGGCACCATCACCACAGGTGTTCAGTCTCTGAGTCTTGCAATTTTTCTACCTGCAGTGACTCCTAAACCTTGGAAGAGGGTGTGATGACATACAGCTTCCATCCAGAGCAGAGTGTACCAGAATCTCTAATTCTCTACATACTGACCAATTGTGGGTCTGTAATAATCATATTCTATTACGAAAAGAAGCTTTTGTAATGAAGGTTGAGAGATAAACTCATTTATGACAATAAAAGTTAGAACTTAAGGGGGTAGTTTATTGCTATGTCCACTAAGTGGATAACAGTATGCATATAAAAATGGATAAAAGACAAGTTTAAGAAACAGAATCTATTAACACTATGAATATGAAATGTACTCTGGTTTATAGTCTGAGGAATTTGGTTCCTCCAAAGGGGTATAGATCAGTGTCTATAAATAGATACAGTGCCTATATGTAGAAACAGATAAAGGCTAGTGTCACCCAACATGTGACTCTGCAATGGACTCTTAAGCCCATATTCCCTGAGTGTTCTAATTCTCATCTGACTTACTGCAGAGCTGGTACCAGTGCATCAGTACTGGGTCAGTTTCCACAAGCACCCCAAACATTCATTTAGAACTGAAAAGTCCCATACATCAATGTATTTGAATGTTGCTATATGTATTAATAGCTTGCAGGTTTAGATAATAGAAGTCTGACTCTACATGAGTGTGAATGAAACCCAACCTGCCAACCAAGTGCTGGTTTACATTGTTAAGCTCCAGGCCCAGGACCTGCCAGTCTAGTCTCAACACCTCATGTGGAAAGCAAAGTTGTCCTGGGACATCCCTGGCCAGAAATCATTTCTAGCAGCAGTGTTCTCTTCAATTTCAATATAAGAACTAACTTCAAAGAGAAAAACAGGCATAACTTACATTTTTATGATTTCATTTTATTTTATTAAACATAAAAAAGCTAAACCACAGGTTTCTAAATAATATCTCATGCCCATCCTGATGTTTCCTGGTCATAATTATGTCTTGAATAAATATTTTTAAACAGTTTTAGATTTTTCCTATTTGCTCGCTCCTAATTGTTGACATGTACCTGAGAATATGCTGACCCCAGAATAGTAAATTCATGTTATTTTACTTAATGTGCAACAATGGAAAAAGAAACAACTATCAACAGGAAATTAAAATAACCAACAAGTTGTTTACTAATTAAAGTAAAGAAACATGGTAAGTTTAGTATTAGTTAGGAAAAAGAAAATTATTTCTGAGAGACTTGGACACATTTGTTTTTTCTGTTTATGCAACTTGACAATGTAGGCTCTTGGAGTCTACCTTCAATTTTCTGGTTATTAAAAATTCTAATTAGCTTTTCCATTTTTATTCAATAGTATATAAACAACTTCATTAGAGTTTGTTTTATTTTTAGCTGTCTTTGCTTCTTGGGTATAAAAATTAGCACTCTAGGAAGTATCAGCAATCCAAGTCTGATTCTGTAGTTAGTCTAACTTGTATAAGAATTAGGATTTGGGCTGAGAATTATGTTGACTCCAATGCAAACACCACATTAGTAGGTCAGAAATGACAAATGTTGTGTATGGTTTAAAGTAAGGTTGACTGGAAACCATGGTTTCAGTAACACATTAGCCTATATTTCATGAGTGTTACTTAGATGTAAAGTATATAAAAACAATATTTAGGTTACCAGATTAAAATTAATTTAATTGTAACTGCTTGTCATAAGACTGCTTTTTCATAATATGAGTATTTATAATATTTTATTCCCCAGTTTACCCAATAGGAAAGAGAGAAGTAAAGAGTAAATATACAATAGATAATATATAATAGTTCTAGTAAAAAAATTAGGGCAAGTCTACCATGGTGGAACTCACCTGTGACTTCAGCTACTTGAAACATAATTGTTCAAATCTGCAATGGCAAGCTTAACAAGGTGAAATTAATACTATTGACAGGACATTAATCATATCCTGTCATTAATCTGCTCATAACATCATTAAGGAAAATTATACAACATGGTTTTGTTTTGCCCATTACTTGTGTATTGGAAACATGGGGTTTTCCCTTCGCAAAGTTCTGAGAAGTGAAGACATGTAGTAACTAACATTTCCACTCACAATTTTGTCTTAACCTGGACCTCTCTGTAATATGACCACTCACGGGCTTAAAACTATTGGGTCATTTTTTATTCTTTTTGTTGTTTTTATGCAGACAGAGGGTTCAACATGTATTTATTGTTCATTTGTGACTATTGCCCATGAACAAATTTAGTTCTCTATTCTGATAAATGGTAAGAAATGTGGCTTATAGTTTATGAAGGTAACAGAAGCAGAAAAACATCTATTATAATGTTAAAAGCTATTGGCTTTATCAGTCAGAAATTATATACTGTTTGAAATCTGAGCTTAAAACAAGATGCTGTAGCTTAATCTGGTGAGAGCATCCCATGCTATTTATCACTGTCTACTGCATGGTAATGTCAGGGAATATTAAAGTGGCTTTAGAGACCTCTGTGCTCCAAAAATCAAGAGCTATCCCAAACTCATCATTTTATGTTTTACAGCTTTAATGCTCTTCAGGCTTAATGTGCACAGGACTCAGCTGGGATCGGGTTAGACTGTAAGTTGTTCAGCTGTTCAGGGACATAGCCTGAGAGTTTGCAGTTCTGAACAACCATAAGGTTCAACTGACTCTGCTGATGGAACCAGCACTATGAGCAGCAATGGTCTACAGCACCCAAGTAAAGTGTTGAAATATTGGAAGGGATTTCCATTTGCTCTAACAGAGTGCCTAGTATCTTTGTATATACTGATGCTATTAGATTCCTACGTGGTGCCAAGTATAGCTAATAATTCTCAAACAGATTAAGACACCTGGCTTTCCTGAGCTTCCCCAGTACATGTGCATCTTACAAGCACAGCAGCTGTTGTCTGGCAGTAGGACATCCTCATATCCCTGCCAGACATTAAAAGATGGAGAGATCATCCCCAGTCTTACCCACTGTTGATACCTAGCACCTAGAACAAAAGAGCTCTTAAAAGGTATCATGCCCAGGTATGGGAACATCTGTCCACTCACAGCCTTTTTGTAACAGTCCGCAGAGTCTTAAGATACTTACAGGGCACCACCCACTCTCAGCCCTACACAAAAGCCAGTAAGAATTGAAAACAACTGCATATGGAGTCTAAAAAATTGAAATGTTTCAAAGATAAGTGAGGTTTGGGACTCTCACAGTAAGAAGAATAAGCTGGCTGTTTACTAATCAAAGGAGGGCTTCAGAGAGAGCAGGAGATGGGTGACTTTTCTTTCCCAGTAAATGAGCCATTATTATCCATCGTGCCCTCCTACCAATCTCTCCCCTGTCTCTAGATCCTCCTGGATCCTTTCCAAGCCATCCCATGTCTACTGGGTCTTTTGGCCTCATAGAGAGATACTGTTTCAGTGACCTCCTCCCCCAATAGATTACCTGCTATAGTCTTCTTTATCTCCATTAACCCTGGCATTGTTTTCCAATCCACTATCAATGCCTGCTCCCTGTGTGCTGTCTCCTCTGGTGCACTCCTCTAAGACACTCCACACCAATGGTTGTCCAGCAGCAATCGTCATTAGCCACATCTAACTCTATACACTATCATTACAACTAAACTATCTAAAGTAAACTTTTTAGTATGAAACCATATCTATTACTAAGTATCAAGTCTGCAGTATATCAAAAATAATATATTCTTATTAAGTAGATAAATATTAAATAACCTGGAGTGTTAACACCTGTGGTATCTGATATGATCACACACACACACATACACACACACCAGCTGTTCTTTATTAATCTATGATCATAAAAGTTATATGTAATGCCCTTTCTGCCAAATCAAAAGCAACTTCTCTCCTATACCCACTCTGTGGGGATGATGAACCAGCTGTACAATCTGAATTCTGATGCTTGTATTACAGCCATGAAGTGTAGCCATGGTTGTCCAGCAGCAATCATCATTAGCCACATCTAACTCTATACACTATCATTACAACTAAACTATCCAAAGTAAACTTTTCAGTATGAAACTAAAAGTTTTAGTGTGTATGTGTGTGTGATCATATCAGATACCACAGGTGTAAACACTCCAGGTTATTACTACACTGAAAATAATTTTGATGACGCTACTTCACAGGTGAACATTGTTTATTGATAAATAATACTGCTATACTTGTTATTATCAGAACACTACTCAAAGCTGAGCAGCTTTCTAACTATTCATTTCTCTTTCTTGAGTTCCATTTATGATTATTCTTGCATAATATGGAGAGTCATTTGTATGTCACAGGACAAGGCCAGAGGCCAGAGGACAATTTTGTGGAGTCTAATATTCATTTATATGTGGATTCAGGTCCTCAGGATTATGTGGCAGACAGCACTTCACCCACTGATTTTCCTCTATAGCACAAGATAGACACTTCTTACCCTATAAATCTAAAAGAAATTTCCACTTAAGAGAGACATAAAATAAAATTCACTAACTTTAAATGTCAAGGAGCTCTTTGAAAACGAGGCTAATACATATTGAAAAACAGAAATATTTCAATGTCTGCCCTACTTTTTATATAAGTACCAAGCGAAATATTCACAGCTATTTTTAAAAAAGTTGCCACTCTCCAATTTAAAAGTAATCAAAATTTCTACGGCTCTATTGTGAGCCAGGGTGCATCTTATCATGCTCTCCTATATCATTTTGTGGAATTGGCTTGTCCAGGAACAATAGATTTATAAAGCAATTATACATGCACTAACTAAATTAAACCAAAACGAGACCTCAGAAAGGACAGTAAGACACACCAATATGTGCCAATTCTGAACTAAATTAAAAGGCCATTTTCTGATTTAACCTTACTCTTGTCATTTTACATACAAGCATCCCGATGAACTGTCTCACAGGCTGATGCTGACTATGGCTGAACTGAGCATCTTCACCTGTCTAGAGCAGATTCTTTGCTAGTGACTTAATCCTTTTCTCATGAGCCATATTTTTCTCTTCACACAGTATGTGTTACATTTACAGGATTTAAGATTCAAGTCAGAGCTGGGTAAGGGGGTTCACATCTGAGATCCCAGAACAAGGAAAATGGGGTAGAGGGTTCTTACTATAATCTCAGTACATGAAAAGCTGGGCAAAAGTATTTCCAGAATAGCCTGCCTTGGCAATACAAAGAGACCCAGTTATAAGAGCAGCAACAGAAAACCCAGAGGTGAGGCAGGAATGGAGCTGGCTAAGACAGACAGAGGGATCATGAACAAAGGGGCCTAAGCTTCAGACAGGAAGGTTTCTGGAAGCTGGCATTAGAGGGGGTGGAGTGGAGAGTAAGCTGCAAGGAAAGAACTGGGAAAGGTCCAAGCCAACACCAAGAACAATTTCCCTCTTCACCACCATCTAGATTCATGTCACATCTGACTCAAGCAATTAAAAAGATCCAAGCTTCTATAGATGTTTCTAATTCATACCAAAGTTTACAGGCCTTAAGATGTAGATAAAGAAAATATTTGAATAATATAAAATCACCTGTCTTACAAAAATACAATTTCTTTGGCTCAATTTGTGAGACAAATATTTGTCAATACCAGTTTTCTTAATGGTCTCAGTTTTCCTGCCCTCCCAATCATGATTTAAAACAATATGCCAAGAAAGGGGCAACTGCAAAGTTTCTCCAGATAGCACAGGGGATGCTTAAGCTCATATAGTTAGTCACTGTAAAACCAAGTGACAGTCCATTTCCCCACAACAGCTTTATGCTAATGTGTAATATTGAGTGAAGAACAAAAGTCAAATTGCTGCATGCTCAGAACCCACCAAAATAGACCTGTCTACCTACTCATATATCAGGCAATAATGAAGCAATAAAGCAGAGAGAACTGGAGAAGCAAGCACTGGTGACTTTTTTTTTTTTTGGAGTAAATCTCAAGTTTGCCAAATTCACATGTCCTCTGCTGCTGATTGCTGATGTGGCTGACAATAAGGGACACTTGTCACAGCCATCAGTCCTACAACAGCACTTCTTTCAGGTTTGAGGGGGTTGGAGCTGTGTAAAGGGTCCTACATTATGTGAATAATTACTGTCTTGAAATACAAGACCTCAAACCATTCACACTGAAGCTCAGCCATTAGATTGTAGTTATAATAAGATTTCCAAGCCTATGAAGCCTGCAGTGGCTGATTTCATAAGGTCAGCCATAGAGTTCATGAATGGGATCAGAACAAAAACATGGTCAAGTGTTTAATAAACCCAAGTCAGTTTCATAAACTGATAAAGGGGACTGGGTGGCTGCTTCTATAAGTAGTTTTGATGGTCTTTGGATAGGTGAATGCCTCTGAATAGCCTGCATACCTTTCCCTTGGAGGTAGGACAATGAGTGTCCTGAAGCCAGACCACCTGCCCAGGCCATTCATGCTTAAATAACATGGGCTGGCAAGAGAAGGAAAACATTCACTCCCTTGATAATAGTACTTAGGGTTAAGATTTTGTTTTAAAAATTAATTGTCAACAACAATATCCTGCTACAACAATAATTAAAGGAGACTCTATGTGGAAAAACAAAATTGCTCACTTCATGCTCCAAGGAAAAGAAAACAAAATCTCAGGAAGTTGGAGACAGTTTGCCCAGATGGCAATGCCATTACTGTACAAAACTGTAAAGAAACTTCAGAACCCTCAACCATGATGTGGTACCCCTCAGGGCTCTAACTGGCAAATGTTTCCTCAGTGTTGGAGGAGTTAAAATACGTTTTGAGGAACAGAGTCAATAGGCCTTTTAAAAGTCAAATTTTTCTACCTTTTTGCCAGAGTTAAATTGTAAGCAGTAAACTGGTGAGTTTTAAAAGTCATATAAAGAATTAAATTTAGCAACACATTTACAATGGTGATTCCAATAATCAAGGGAACTCACAAAATTTAGACTTTGCAAGAATAAGCAGATTTGTTTGGTTTATTTTTAAATTTTATAGGCATCAACAAATAACATAGTTTCCAAATATTTTATTTGATCTGTATTTTTTTTTAATCTGGCTGAGAATCTGTTTTAAACATTCACAAGTTTCCATTTTATTGGTTGCTAGATGAGCTTTTATTTGTGGATACATTATGCCTACTTTTAAACTGTGATTCTGGTTTTACAATTTATGGTTATATACATAAATATAAAAAGAAGAAACTGAGAGGCAATTTTCAAAGTTTTACTGAAGCCCAGACTACTGTTCACCAGCAACAGCAATTTCTCAAGTCAGTAATCAGTAATGATAAGGAAAGACCAAAATAATAAACACCATACACTATTTTTGTTTCAATTCCAATTTTTAGATGTATTATTTATTTGTTTATCATGTGAGTGTGTGATAGGAATCTACAAGTGAGCCACAGTGCATGTGTGAAGGTCAGAGGTCAGCTTTGTGACCTTGATTCTCTTCTTCCAGATTCCATGGATCCATCTACAATCATCAGGCTTTACTTGCCAGGCCATCCAGCCTGCCCCTGTTCTGTATCTTGAAAGTAAACAGCATGAAATGAAAAGGCTCTAGCATGTGGTTGCACTAATGAGCACTCAAGACAGGGTCCTGTTGTGCTCTGTAAATTCTGGGCAATGAAGAGGCCAAGCAGAGTGATCTGGAACATGCTTTACCTTCTGCATGTCTAGCATCTTCCCTATAGTGATGCTGCTGCTACTGCTGATACAATGGTAGGCTTGATGAAGCAGAAGTCTACAGTATACATGCACGGAGACATGCAGCCCTCAGCACCTTGTGATGGAAATCTATTATCCCCACATGTCACATAAGGAAATAGCAAGAGGGAGAGAACTCATCCAACTAGAAAGGGCCAAACCAAAGTATGAGCTGTGGTCTCCTTGAAACCAAACCCCTGGCCGTCCACACTAACTGACTGCCTTCTTTTACAAGAAATAACCCATTACTACCAGAAAGAGCTACTTACTAGAAAGCCACTTATTCAGGAGAAATGCATTCAAACCAGCCACATAGAAGGTTAAAAGTCCAGGTGATTAGAGCCCCCTACCTAGTGTAATTTTTTTTCTGTAAATGTGGTGGTCATTGGATATCCCAAATATTTTCAGCATCTCTGTAGGTGCTGTCTATAGGAAACCCACAACAACAAATGCCTCCTGCAATCCACATGTTACTGGAAACAACACACTAGAGGTGTGGTTGACAAGGAGAAACTATTTCATCATTTTTTAGAAAGAAGGATGTGCACCTGTCCTTTTTGATTGAATTCAAGCACAAAAAGTGCATGTTTCCATTAACCTCTTGTCCTGAGCCACAGTTCTTTTGCCATTCTGCCTTATTGCACGAAGGGCTGGAATCTAGGACATGGTAGCCTGACAGAACTTCACATGGAAAAGCTTCCATTGGAAAAGTCCTAAGAAGCTGGGAATTGAGAGTGAAGTAGCCTCTAGTGTGTTTCTTCTCTCTTCTTGATGCTGTTCTGAAAGCAGGAACACATCATCAGAAGCGTGAAAATAGGTGACTCACAGCCCCAAGAACAACCATTCTGCTTTCAACTGTTTATAGCTGGATTCATTCCATTTACACTTCAACAGACAGATTTTTAAGTAGACTACTACTTCACAGGATGTTTACACTGGGCCACTCCTGAGAGATGGGCCAGCAACAGTCAGGAAACAAACTTTTTAAAATGAAGACCTGGTTGAATTATCTTCTGCTAGTCCCAGTAGAACTTGCAATCTGAACAGTCAACTCCAATGTGGCTCGGAGCCTTCACCCGTTTTGAGATTGCTTGCAGTTGCATTGGTAGTTATCGGAGAATAGATTAAGCAGTAAGGCAGCAATTATCAAAGCCTCTTTAAGAAAGATGTGGGAGAGTCATGGATTCTACCTTGCTGTCAGTATGGAAAAGATTCCATATTCCTTCAAAGTTTATCCTCTCACATCTTCAAAATTCTATTTTAAGATTTATGTCTCTGTTTTCATGGTGGTGAATTCCTATGACCCAGTTTCATAAGGCTGGGGCAAACAGATCTTAACTTCAAAGCTTCTCTATATATTAAAAGCCTATCTCAGATTCATACAATTAAGTTTATCAGATATCAATTCAACATATTTAATTTCAGAAAATTCTACTGATTATACAGAAAGAACAATGCTCTGAGGATCATAAGTTTTCTTTTTAGAAGAATAATTGGAAAACCACAGTCTTCAATGACTTCAATCAAGAAAATCTGTCTGAAGGGAATAGAGAAGACAATGACATAAGCAGAAAGATTTCAGTATGAGTGTGCCTATTAAAGCTGTCTCATTTCAAACTGACAGAATATAGTGTGGAATGAACTCCTTCCCAGTGAGAAACCACCAAGGGCTGTGCTTCTTAATTTTTATGTACACATTTGTTATTTGCCAAATAATCCTACATCTAATTCAAAGTTATCAGTGAAAATGATCTGCCATTCCAACATGTAACCCAGGATGATAGAAGCAGGTCTTCAATTGTTTTGTATAACATTTCTTCTCTGGATATAGTCTTTAGACCACTGGAATCTTCTGGGAACTTCTGGGAAATGTGGAGCTCAGGTTGCATCCTTTCCAGGTAGATGACAGTCTCCATTTGGACAAGATTTCCACAGGTACTTTCCATTCTGAGAAATACTACACTCAGTGTTGTGTACATAGGCACTCTATAAATGCTTTTAAATTTAATCTTCACAACAAACACTGCAAGTAAGTTTCTTTTGTGATTAGCACTTTATGTTTGAAGAAACAATGATTGTGATAACTTTCCAAAGTTCACATAAGGAGCTGGTAATGTAGCTCAGTAGAAGAGCCCTTGGCCTCTATCTAGCATTGACAAGGGCTTGGGTACAATCTCCAGAACCACACCCATACACACACACACACACACACACACACACACACACACACACACACACACAGGGTAGGGAGATCATGTAAGCAAAAAGCAATAGGCTTAAACCAAAGTCTCTCACACATAATAACCCAAAGTCCAAATGCTTTCTTACCACACAAGATCTTCAGAATACAAAGACAAGTGTAGTATCAGACCCTGTGAAAGGCAGTGTTTATCAAATAAATCTATATTTTAAGAAAGAGCCTCATGTGACTTTATTTATAGTAACCAGAAACTGAAAACAACCTACAGGTCCCTGAACTAAAGAATAAATGAAGAAAATGTCGTATATTTACCCAATGGAGTATTACTCAGCTGTTAGAAAAAATGACATCATGTAATGTGCAGGGACGATAGCTGAAACTAGAAAAGATCATCCTAAGGGAGGGAACCCAGACCCACAAAGACAAGTACAACATGGATTCACCTATAAGCAGATATTAACTATTAAGTAAAGGATAATCACACTACTGAAATCATATAAAACTGAGCTGTGATGCAGAAGCACAGCCATATATACTCTAGAACACAAAGAACTCCTTTCCCACATTGCTGTCTCCTGATCTCACTTGGCTAACTTGAGTTTCAAGAGAGCCTGTCACCATGCAACTGTCCAAATGATTTGGCAAAGAAAAAGTTTTACCCTGTAAGGAAAGAAGGGAAGGATGGTTTAAGAAAAAATAAAGATGGTTTCAAAGGCAGGATCTCTAGCTTACTTTTCTGTAACCTAGTTAAATTTGGAAAAGTATTGATTCTGTCCACTTAAATTAACTTTAATTTTACATATAATCAAATTTTAGATTCTAATTAATCATTGCAGATCTCTAAAATTCATCTAAAGATATATGAAATAGTTCTTTGTAAAATTTTTCCAAGTGAAGATGATTGCCATTCAACTTGATTTGCTTTTTACTTTGTATTTCACCACAGAAATCTCTGACACACCAGGAGAAATTAAGGCTGTATAGTAAGTAAAAAGCAGGACACATGGCTGAGCTAACAAAGCAAGTATATCATTCTCATTAAGGGTGTAATATTATTCCAGTGGTTTATAAAATATTCAAGAGTATCATTTTTAAATTAAATTGTTGGCATGTGTAATAATTTTCTACCTAACACATCATACATTATAAATGCATTTGCATATATTAAAATCAAAATAATCCAAGTTCACTCTTGTTGACAAGGTTATCCAGCTCCCATCTCTGAAGCTAGCTAACTGATGCCTGACTCAATAGGCTGTAGGTCTTTACTAAATGTTGAACAAGGGGAAATGAAGCACATGTTTGGAGCTGAGCCTTAATAATTCAGAGTGTCAGGTCATATGTCTCCTGACAGAGAAATGTTTCATTCTAAATCGTTTCCCAGAGAGTCTGTATCAGCACCTTTCATCACAATGTTGTTATCTCTTTGCAAGTGTAATTATAACTGGATCAGAAAAGCAGAGGTTGACCAGATGACTGATCCATGAATTCCTACCAACTTCCCACTTGACTGTGCTGGTGTGCTTTTATATAATGGACAATCACCAATACTGGATACATTTGTTCCTAAAGTTTAAAAAAAAAGCAACACTAATACATGTATGAGTGACCAATAATGCTGATGGCAAAGAACTGTTTTCTCTGTAAAACTGAACTGATCATTAGTAGAACTACCTTCTGGACAAAAAAAAAAAAAAACCCAAAACCCAGAATACTACACATTTAAGAAAACACATGCCTCACATCTAAGATTTCAAAACTCCATGAACTACACCGTTCTGAAAAACTTTAATGGCTTTGGAAAATGAAGCAGATGGACCTTTTATAGCACAAAACTATTCTTCTCCTTTAGAAATACACTATCAAAGTCCCTGATCAACCCATTAAACTGTCAGCAAATTGCATTTTTAACTTTTTAAAGGGGTCCACTTTAGTCTTTCAATAAAAAATTGTCTAAGGCAAGATACAAAGATTTCATGTCATGATTACTGTTCTGAAGCTAAAAATAGCTGTCTGAGAAAATTGCCATCAAGTAGCTTCCTGTCACACATCTGAACTAATTTAACAATCTCATCTTAATCAATCCAGGCTAAAGACACACTTGCTTCCAGGCTATACAGCTCCTGTTCAGAATAATAAACCACACAGAGGACCTGTGACTTTGAGCAAAATTTACACTTAAAATAACCAGTTGTGCAAAATATTAGAAACAACTTAATTGCTGCTTACAGAAAGCTTGTTGGGTTAATTTTAGAAAATTCATAAAATAAAATAGTATATAGCTATGAAGAGGCCTCTGAGAAGCACAATCAGAAGGGGCACAAAATTAGTTGTAAAGTGTTAATATTTGCATATACACTCACAGACACATGAAGTGCCACATTCTCAAAAATCATATGAAAATGAAGAAAGAGTAACTGATTCTGAGAAGAGAGTGACAGACAGACAGACATTGTGTCTGTCATTGCTCTTCTGTCTCTGAGCTCCACATATCTTTATACCTAAAACATATTTTCTAGTGAAGTTGAATAGTACTAGAGAAGGAAAAAAAAACATTGGTGTTGTTATTAAGACACAGCCATACACTGAACAGTATGTCCAGGAGGGCATGAAAACTCCCAGGCCATAGCACCTTCCCACCCTCCCCTCACACTCTGGAAGCTTCCATTAAAAGTGGAGTTTTAAGGTTGGACATGAAGCTTTTCCACAGCAGTTCCTTGAATTGTTTCAATTACATTTTCCATGGTAGTGCCAAATGCAGACTTTGAGAGCAAATGTTACTTCCCTTCCAAATTCATCCCCATTGCCTCCTTTATAAAAACCTTCTCTGCACAAACACACATTCTAAGTAAGAGACATAAGTTGTATGACAGCAGCTCCAAAGCCAGTATCTAGGTCACCTCCTCCTACCCTACCTCCTGTCCCCTAGGACTTCCATAGAGAAATTCAGATAGCTGCAACACTGCCCGTGCATTTATGCAAAGAATTTGCCAATCTTGACAGTAATGAGATCTAAAGGTTCTGACCAACAAGACAGAATACACAGTTACCACTGAAGCCCATGGAAGCCTGCAGTTGAGTCTAAACCTTGGATTGTCCAGTTACTTATAAATGTGGATACACCTTCTGTGCATGCTTCTTTTTCTGTAAATATGGACAATGATGCCACCTGTCTGTGGCAGCATCATTTTGCAGTTTTCATTCAGAAAGCAGATGTGAAGTAAAATTCATCTGCTAAATCTCACATGTTCTTTTTATTAAAAAGAAAACATTAAAAAATGAAGAGAAATAGAAAAGAAAATATAAATGATAAGAAATCATAAAAGCAGATCTGTGATTTCCCCACACACACTCATATATAATTCATATTCAAGGAAAGAATATATCATTTTCACTAGGGATCATATTAAAAAATTAAAATCTTTTGTTAAAAAATAAAATCATTTGACTTTGAGGACAACATGTATTAATTTAATGTAAAATTAACTGCACTTGATACACTGCTTGGCACTAAGCATCTCTGCAGTGCATAATTCTGGTTATAATAACATTAATCAATTGTCATCTTTGTCTCCATCATGCCTCTCCAGAAGTAAATGAACAAAATCAATATGTAATTAATATAAAAATATAATACTAAATTGCAGATCTTATTAAATGTTACTTAATGATATAAAAATATCTATAGTTATAGTTGTCAGCATTTTATTTAAGGATTTTTTAAAACATCAGAAAAAACAATACAGTAGAATTACATAACATGATTAGGTTAAAGACACTGAAGTTTGGTGCCCTCCATAGTATGAAAGATGATTCAAATCCTCCCTTCTTTCCTCCTCCCCCTCCACCTTTCCTCCCTTCCCATGTGTCATGTGTTGTGTGTGTGTATAGTAGACTTCCACATGTTAATAAAGGACCTTGAGAAAATATCAGCTTCCCTTTCTCCTGAGTCTACATTTGCAAAGAGCCCTGTTTGAGTTCTGACGTTCTCTGTCTGGCCTGAAGAAAATGCTATCAATGAACAAGGGATCACTCTAAGGGATGGCTATGCCCTGTGAGAAAATAAAATCGTAAAGCAGAGTATAAATTTGTCATTTTTATGGCTGGCATCCTGCCATAATTAGTAATGCAAAGCTGGCATTCTGGTCTAATCAGCAATAGGCTGTTGCTGACACATAGACTAGCTATTATTTTGGTGACTCTAATCAATGTCAGTCCTGACTAGAATAACAGAACGCATCCTGTCATAAAACTCCTGGGCCATTTTGGGTCCCCCTCCCAAGAAAGACCCACTCAGGTAGTTTAATCACAGCCTGATGCCAAATAGCACCAGGGCAAAGCCGTATCAAGGCTTCTGTAGTTAAAATAGCCTAAAAACCATGTGCAGCATTTCCTTCTGTGCCCACTTGCTCTGAAGAAGACAGGAGTGGTATTTACAAAGTTTCCCTATGGCCCAGAGAGCTAAAGAGGCCTTGCTAATCCCATGTGATTTGGGTTCACCTGTGTCTGACTCACAAGGCCTAGAAGACATGCGTTTAGCAGGTTCCAGGAGCATTTGTGCCAGGCAGTGGTGGTCTGAGAAACCCTGTCAGCCCCTGCAGCACATCTGTGTGATGAACAGACAAGAAACCCCTGGAGTTTGCTGCTGCTGTTTTGTTTGTTGCTGTTTCTTCATGAAAAACTCAAAATAACTAAATCTATTAAAATGCATTCTAGAAAACCCTGATGCAGTTAGATCCAAGCCTTGTCTTCACAGAGGTTCTCAGGTCCGGTGGCTTGGCCACATAATGAGCCAAGCAGCAGGACTCATGAAGCTTGCAAAGTTTTTAGTGCAGCAGACCCTTCTAGAACTTCTTTAAGTTCTGTTTGCTTACAGAACAGTAAGTGTTCCCTGTTTGGAAATAGTCCCCAAATGTTCCCTCTTGCTTAAATCTCATAAATTCTTAGCATACACAACACACATATTGTAATCGCTGACTGAATGGAGGCCTTGCTCCTCTCACGGAGAATGGAAGAATGTTATTTCGGGGAACAGAGAGAGTACCTTTACCAATTTCTTTCTAAGTTGCAAAATACTGCAATAAAGTACTCCTCAAGTCAGACTGAAACAATTTTCCCATCTGTCAAAATATTTTAAATAGCATCAAGCTGGTATTACTTAGTCAAAACACTTCATCAGACACAGAGATCTAAATTTAAATAAGCAGTTCCTCGAACTATGTAAGTAAGGTGAACAAATGGTTGCCAAGGCCCTGCAGTTCTGTGGATAACCTGCAAGGTCTCCTTAAAGAGACCATGGAGGAAATGGGTGTTAAGCCAAGACTATATATACTCCGGGGAAAAAAAATCTGCAGAACAGGCTAAACGCATTGTTCTTGAACTGACGCACTTAAATTCTTCCTAACTGTCATAAAACATTCCAGGTTTATGAAGGTTCTGGTCAGTTCTGGTAAACTTTCGAGTATAAAGGAAGGAGGAAAGGGGTGATTCATAGAAAGGTCCTGAGATCATAATAGCACCCGCAGAGTCTGAGTTCACAGTAATTCCTCACCAGCCATGTGACCCTGTGTGTTCCTGAAGCACCTGGGATTGCTCTTACTTGTGTTCACAGAGCTGAGATTTGCCTTATACAGCCGCACTAAGGATGAGACATGAACAGGACACTGTGTGTGTGCAGGGGGGGCGGTTCCTGAGGATGAAATATCAATGGGATACTGGGGGTTCATGTTTCTGCCTTCATATTCATCCAATCACATTGATCACATTAATCCCCAGAATTTCAGGTTAAGAGACAGCATAATGAGGGAAGTAATGACTATTAATTTTTGATGCATGTGCATATTATACATAATATGTAGTGAATGCATAAGAATCCATATACTTTCAGGTTTATATACTATCTACTTATTTTGCTATGAATCTGTCATAAGGACTAAAATGGCCTCTTCTATGGATGAGACATACCTAACAGGCCTCCTGATTGTACTTTATTACCAATCATCTAGAGAAGTTGTCAAAGCCTTCTTCAGCTGTTAAGATTATTAAAACCTAACCCAATGACATCTCCCATCATCTTAAGAGGGGCACAGGGTTTGGACCAGTCCTGAATCTGGATTAGTGCATCTCCTGAACCTCTTCAGAGAACTCGCTTTATGCAAAGGACAATGGTTAATGTAAAAACTTTAAAGTGGCCAAAGTGCAGAGAGTGAGTTACTTCAGAGAGCTCAGGCACAGACAGATAATGTATATCATATTCTCTCCTCAAGGCCCAGAGACAGTCTCAGAAGAGGGGAGTAGGAAGATTATGTGAGTTGGAGTTCAGGGAAGACCAAAAAAAGGCAATGCCTATGAACACAAGTGGATGCCATCTTCATGAACTCACGACCACTGTACTTGCCTGCATAAAATCAACCCAGTCAGAATTCTCACATGGAGTAGAAATTGTTCCATGAGATCCTATCCTTTAAGTAAGGCACTATGGACAGCTGATGGTCTGTTAGGAAGAGAGAGTTAGTTTTCTTTAAGATATGGCTCCTGGTATATGGATGATCTTTCAGGGAACTGTCCCACATCCAAGAGTATATGGACAACACAAAGTGGATAACTTACAAAAGAGATGATGAGGTTTTAGGTTAGGTAGGAGGCAAACCTAGAAAAAGGTGAGCAGGAGGTAACTATGGCAAAATACATTGTATGGAATTTTCAAAGAATTAATAAAAATATTTATACATACAATATATTTTTGAATCAATTACCCTATATGTTGACCAAGTCAAATATCAGTTTAGGAGAAAGTATGATATTTAGAACAAATAAATTCTCCAAAGCTTATGTAATTACAGATTAGAGTACAAATTTAACTTTTCTGTTGTCTACATGTGTGTGGTCTATGTCTTTGTATGTACATGTGTGTATCTGCACTAACACAGAGGACTGAGGTCAAAATCACTTTGATGTTGTCTATATATGAGTGATCTATGCCTGTGTATACACATGTATGCACCTGCACTAACACACAGAGGCCTGAGGTCAGAAACACTGCCTTTCTTTATTACTGTCAACCTTAGCTTTCAAAACAGAACCTCTTGTTGAATCTGGAGCTTACTAACTGGCTAGACATCCTTTCAGGGTGATCTAATCATCCCCCATCTCCACTCAAAATAATGTTTCTGGATAGGATGAAAAATCATCTCTTACTCACTTGTTCATTTGTAGGCTGTCACTAGACAGCCTCATTCTGGTTATCTGGAATTCTAAATTCTCCCTTCGTAAACCCTACTTTTACAGTTTTACTGGTTTTGTGCATTTGTTTTTATTCAAATGTTGTCTTTGTTCATTCATCTACACCTTTGACTATAAATTCACAACAGCAAAATCATACCTCTCACCTGTGAGATCAATGTGTGCATATACAAACTGAGCCATATCAGTTACTCAATAAGCAGTTATTGAGTAAGAAAATAATGGATGGGATTAGGTGTACATTAAAAACTTAAATTTTCTTAGTGTCTTCTTGATGCTAAACTAGTCCTGAAAAAGAAGTAAAGAGGAGGTTCTGGAAGGCTTCAATGCAGCTGGAGTCCCACACCTCTCAAGCTTTCTCCCTCTTAGGACTCAAGAGTGATGGGATGCCCTAAGCTAAGGGGCTGGCCACTTTTGTAGACAGGGGTTCTGGTCTGTGTCTCTCTCCTGAGAGACAACTGGGTTCCAGATATTTGAAAGATGCAAATTCTAATGTTGGCCTCTTACAGAACACAAAGTATAAACTTCTGAGATTTGAAACCCTGTGAAGACAGAGCCTCAATTAGAAGAGTACAAATTCTTAAATATTTGGACCTAAAGCAATTTGCTTTAATATATTGCTTAAATTCCATTGAATCTAACCATTTTAACAATATCACAAGTAGTTATTGTTAGAGACTTTTTTCATTCAGTTAAAAAATACTAGAGCCAAGTACCCCTCCACCCACTTGCTGTTGTAGGATATCTGTACACTGTGTGAAGCTGTGGTTGGTGTAATAAAATGCTGAATGGCCAATAGTAGGCAGGAAAGAATAAAGAGGATTTCAGGGGAGAGAACGGGGAAAAGAAGAAGAAATCTTGGTGCAAGGGGGAAGCCAGTGAGTCACAACAAGGAAATAGGAGATGCAAGATGGAAGAGAGGTAACCCCATGTGGCAGAATACATATTAAGATAAATTGGTTAATTTAAGTTATAAAGTAAGTTAGGAACAAGCCTAAGCTATAGGCTGATGTGGGATGTCTTTCTGTAGGCTGTGATCTGCCATTGGTTAATAAAGAAATTGTTTTGTTTTATAGAAGGGATCTTAGAAGTAGGTAGAAAATCCAAGCATAAAGGGTAAGGAGGACAGAGTCAGAGAGAGATGACAACAGATGCAGAGGAAAATAGACCAGAATGTTGCTCTGAGAAAAGGTACCAAGCCACATGGCTAAACAAGATAAGAATAATGGGTTAAGTTAAGATGTAAGAACTAGCTAGCAATATGCTTCAGCCATAGGCCAAGCAGCATGTAATTACTGTAAGCCTTTGTGTGATTATTTAGGGCTAAGAGGCAATGGGCCTGTGAGCATGTCTGAACCTTGGAGACTGGCCAGAAAGGCAAGGCCAGAAACGTCTTACTGCAATAGGCCAAGCTGTCATAATTAATAATAAGTCTCCATGTCATTATTTGGGAATTGGTTGGTGGTACAGAGAATACTTGTAACACTGTGCCCTGGCAGGTCTATGGCAATGGCACCAAACACTACTACAAAGAATAAATATGTGATGGAGAAGTAGAAAACATAGAAAAATATAGTAGTCAGTGTGCACACTACAGAGTGAGAAGCAGAGCTGGAGACATGATGGCAGTGCCTGGTAAGAGTGCTAGCTCCAATCTGTCATTGCCCATTAGGTTTGACAAGATGGTTTATAACAGCCTGGAGCTTATACAGATACTTGCCAAAAACCTCCAAACCTGCTGTTTGGTTGTGGGATCCCCTGGCTCTGGACAAAAAGAGAGGCCTGAGATAAGTAAAGGTTCACTTTCTGAATTGGACCTCTGTGAAGATCTACTATGGCTTGAACTGCCACCGAAGGCTATGTTTGTGTCAGTGATCCATGCTGCTGCCCTAGCCTGTAATGAAGCCCAAGATTCATGTGGACACAGTCAGTCTGTGCCACTGCCTGAGTCCTTGATGATATTCTTATGCTTAGATGCTTTGGGACACCAAGATGAAGTGAGTGACATGTGTAACCATGTAAGGCCATGCTGAGCTCATGACCCATGCAGTCACTGAGGGCCATGAGTGGGCCAGTGGTCTTGACATAATAGACAAGGTCTGTATGTATTGCTACCACCTAAACCCATGCAGACTTCTATGGGCTGGTCTACTGCCTCAAGTCATGTTAATATTTGTGTGCAGTGTTTGAGGGACAGCCAGTCCACTCCATGGCTGGCAGCCACACAGCAACCCTCTAATGCTGTGGAAGCAGGAAAGCTGGCCATAGCCCTCAGTGCCAGCTGCATGGCCAACCCAACAATACCCTGGATGTGGGAGAGCTGAGTTTGCACACTGAAGGAGAGCTGATCCCATCCCTAAATGCCCCACATTTGGAGAGCTGATTCCAGCCCTAGCTGGCCCACAGCTAGAGAGATGATTCTACCCCTTGCTGGCCTACAGCACAGTGAGGCAGATGACAGCATGGGCACAGGAGAGCTGGCCCTGGCCACCACAGAGTTCTCCTCAGTTGATGGTTTCTGGCAGGAAAGAGAAGGACTCATCCTCCCTTAGGGCACTGGACACTAGGAATTTGACCTAACTCTGGTGAATGTATGAAACATACAAAATCAACTGCTTTTTTGGGAGGAGTCATGGGGAAGGAGGGTGGACTTGGGAGAACTGGCAGGTCAGTGTGATCAGGTAGCCTTCAGCTGGTTTTGAAAATTGTCCTATTAAAGTTTTTAGGTCAATTATGTATCCTAACCAAATTTACAAATAAATTTGTTTATTCAAAAACAAACAAAAAAACCCACTCTATCTCACTGATACACTTTAATTACAATGTAAAGTTTGCCAAACCAAGTATATACAGACTATTTCCAAACACCAGAGGCAAAATGTTATTCTTTTAACCTTGCTTCTTTCATAGTTTTATAGATTTGTTTAATGAAGTGAAAAACTGTTTCTGTCAGAAAAAAAAAAAAAAAAAAAAAAAAAAAAGGTTAACAGGACTAGAGTGCGGCCTCCTGTGTAAGGGCTTGCTGTGCAAGAGTGAGGACCTTCTTTCAAATCCCCACCCCACATTGAAGCAAACAAAGCCATCTCAATTCACAGAGAAGCTGCTGATCTTGAGCTTTTGGGCTGGGTACTGAGGTGCTCAGGTGTCCGTGGCCCCTGTTAGAGGCCCCCTGGTTCCCCTGAGCACAGCCTCTCATACCTTATTCCAGATACCCAGTTAGAATTTCTGCTATGAAAAATTCAGAACAGAAGTGACATTTACAGAATGTCCCACGTTTTCCAGGCACTCTTCTAAAGTTAGCCATCCTAAGACCTGTAGTATTATGTTTCTGGCCCAGCCTTTCTGGCCTAGCCCTGAGGTTCCAACCCTGCAGATCAGCAGACCTGTAGTATTAATGTTTTTCGCCCAGCCTTTCTGGCCTAGCCCTGAGGTTCCAACCCTGCAGACCAGCAGACCTGCAGAAACACACAGATGCTTACATTAATTTTATGCTGATTGACCTAGGACCCAGGCATGTAAGTTGCCAATTTCTTTATTCTTAAACTAACCCATGATTCTTATCTTATTTAGCCATGTAGCTCAGTACCTTTTCTCAGAGAAACATTTCAACTTCTTTCCTCTGAGTCTACTAGCATCTCATCGTGGTGCCTCCGTGTTGTCTCTCTGGCTTCTCTGTGAAATCTCTGCTCTGATCTTCCTATTTCCAGAGTTCTCTTAGTCTGGTAGCCCTGCCCATACTTCCTGTCTGCCTTTAGCCAATCAGCATTTTTATTAAACCAGTAAGTAGGACAATTATTTACAATGCAACAACATAATCCCACTACAAAGACCAACAGTTTGGGGGTTATTGATCAAAGCTTAAAACCAACTTCAGACTTTTGTAGAAGTCATTTATAGCAATTATTCCTAAACCTGCACATCAATAAAGTCATGATAATAATCCTAACTTACTACTTGGTTGTGAACAATAAATGTTAGAATGTAAAAAGACTTCAACTAAGTACCTGCTGTATTGTAAATTCAGAACTGTTAAGCTTTTCACAATCTCAAAAAAGAAGACATAATAAACAAGGTCACAGAGGTATGCAGATTCAAATATAATTCCCTAATCGCTTCAGATGGGCAGAGCTCATTAACCAACTTCTATTTATCAGTTAGAGTTTAACTTAAATGGTCATTAACATCAAACACAGCAGCACAGGCTGGAGGTCTTTGACCAGTGAAGTTTCACTCTAATTCTCTGAGCCAGAGCATCACTGTCAGAATATGGCTAAAGCAACATCAGAATGGTCTGGGGTCCAGCAAGTACGGAGGGAAAAAACACAGCAGTCAAGAGAGTCTTAGAACACAGATGCAGAGGTGACTGAAATGTCTGAGGACAGCTACACAGCCACACTTAAATTAGATAGCATCCTTCTTGGCTAGCCACATGCTAACCTACAACTCCATTTCCACAGGTGATGGGAAGCAGATCTGGTAAGCACATTACAACTCTTCTGTACACTCCAATCTTTGCCTTACAATATAAAAATGGAAGGTTTTATTCTATGTTCATCCTTTCATCATCTTATGATAGCTTCTGCTGTTAACTGGCCATCCTACTCAATCATTATATTGGCTCATGTTCTTAGACCATCTCTGAGAAACTACCAGTCTTTAAATGGTTTCAGTATGCTAATCTGCACCCAGAAAAAAATCTATTCTCTAAGAAAAACACAGGGACTGACAATTAAAAACATAGAAAATATTATGTAAAATAGTTATCTAAGTATTATCTAAGTATATGGCCAATTCATGACCAAAGAAAAAGAGAAAGCACTGTATTATAATCTAAAGTCCCTTTAATTTTCTCAATGGAATAATACAAAAAAACTACATATGCCAGGGAAGTCCCAGTAGAACAATAATTAGAGAACAATGCATATGGGCGGACGTCACGAGTGGTAATTAGGTGCATAAAATCAGCAGCCTGACCCAAGAGTGCAGACAAACAGCAGGCTTGGAGTATCATAGTCATGCAAACATATTCCACTTACTCACCATACAAACTTAGGCTCTAAATGCTCAACTCTGCACCAAAGCAGAGCAGGAACTGACAGAGAGCTCCACTAACACTGTAGGATTTAGAGTCAGAGAACTATTATCACTCCAAAAGCAGCACAGTCCCAGAACTGAGAGGGGAAGTGGACCCAAGCCTCCACCCCTAACCCAGAAGCCATCCCCACTGATAACCACTTACAAAAAAAGAGTTATTTTCTCCAATGGGGTCTCCCTAGGTATATAAGCACTCTTAAGGGCAGGCACCAGGCCTAGCAGTAGATGACCAAGACAAAGGAGTACAGTGGTACATTAAAGTCTTTTGTCTAATGGTGCTTTATCTGCTCTGTTCTATTGTTTGGTTTTGGGGTTTATTTTCGTTTTCACCTTCCAGGTCTCCTTTATTTACATTATGGCTTCTCATTTTGTGCTTTTATGGGATTTCTGTGTGTTAATGTATCCATGTGTGTTTCTGATCTTTCTTCTTTGCCTTTTTTCTTTCATCTCATTCTTTTGTGTCTTTATTTTGCTATTATTTTTAGAAGTCCATTTGCTTTGTAATGGGGGTAGGTGTAGATTTGGGTAGGTGAGGAAATTGGAGGATCTGGGAGGAGTAGAGGGAGGGAAATCATGATCAGAATTTATTATTTGAAAAAAAATCTATTTTCAGGGGCTGGAGAGATGGCTCAGCAGTTAAGAGCACTGGATCCTCTTCCAGAGGACCAAGGTTCAATTCCCAGCACCCACATGGCACCTCACAGCTGTAGTTCCTGTTTCCAGTTCCAGGCAAACTTCAAGGCAAATAAGTAAAAATAAATAAATAGTTTAAGAGAGAGAGAGAGAGAGAGAGAGAGAGAGAGAGAGAGAGAGAGAGAGAGAGAGAGAACTACCAGCATTAAAAGAAAAATGTAGCAAAGTCTTTAACAAGATGTTATTTGTGTGAGCCAACTACTTTTTCAGATGCACAAATAGAGAAATGACCAAACTCACAACATTCATTTTCTTACATATTGATTCTGATGGTAGTACAGGGATAATAGCAAAACACACATATGGGAATACCTGATCCTCTGAGAACATGTAATTAACAAGACATGTCCACTGCACCACTCACAATCATTTTTAAATGCAAGGGTCACTGGGAAAGGGGAGAGAGTGATTGATATTTCTCAGGTAGGGGCACGAAGAGAGTGCTGCTTCACTCTTTCAGTATACTTATTGTACATGTATATTAATTCATACATTCTAGTAAATGGAAGTTTCTGCATTTAAATAATCACATCACAACATGAAGGGAAGTATTAAGCTATTTATTTTCTGTTTATTAACACTGAGTTAATAAACAATACTTAAATGAGTCTCTGGAATAAAATAAAAATTTAAATCACTTTATGCAAAGAAAATTTTGTACATGTGTCCACCTATGTGCATATACTTTCATGTGTGTGTATGCATATACATATGTATGTGAGCATGTATATACATATATACACACACACATATATAAGGTGGTATGTAGAGATTTCTCTTTTTCTACAAGTATTTTAAACCTAGGTTTAAAAAGACAAATTCAGAGGCCCAAATCTCAGAACAATTAATCTTCAACAAAATTGCCAAGATAATTTGGAGAAATGATCATCTTTTACATGAATGTTCATATAAACTCTCTTCATAATAATTACAAACTGTAGATAACAAAAACCTGGTAATAGATCCACTGATAAGCAAAGTGTAGAAATTGCATGGAAGGTATTTAAATCACTATGCTAAAGAGAAGTCAGGTGCTCCATAGAGACATACAACATAATATGCTATGTCTACTTATCAAATTTTCTAGAAAATATAAACTAGTCTACAACCATACCACCCTGAACATGCCCAATCTTGTCTGATCTTGGAAGCTAAGCAGGGTTGAGCCTGGTTACTACTTGGATGGGAAAATATACACTAATAGCAACAAAAAATAAGTGATTGTTAAGCCTGTAAAGAAAACTCGAAAGTAAACAGCATTTGCTGTGTAAGTCTGAGAGTGGCTGCCTGGATCCTCACACCAACTAATGAGATGGGTACCCCTTCTACTCAGGCCTGTAACCCCAATGAGTATGTGTGTGTGTGAGAGAGAGAGAGAGAGAGAGAGAGAGAGAGAGAGAGAGAGGGAGGGAGAGGGAGAGAGAGAGGGAGGGAGGATGGAGAAAGATTGGGTGTTATAAAACAACTCTTTTATAATAAAAGGCATGTATGACTAATTTTTAAATTAATATGTTCTATTTAATGGAGAAGCCACTGAGGAATGCTGCTTGCTGGCTTGCTCTTCATAACTTGCTCAGCTTGCTTTTTATACAAACTGACCACAATGGCACTGCCTACTTCCCACATCAATCACTAGTCAAGAAAATGCCTAGGAACATGTTTATAGGCCAATCTGATTGAGGCCATTTCCTCAGTGGATGTTTCCTTTTCTGAGGTGATTCTAGTATGTATCAAGTTAATGAAGACTATTCAGCACATCTGTTTTCAAGGGAGAATGTTAATATAATTGTACTTGTTTCTTTATTTGATAGTAGTTTTCTTAAAATGGTTCAGGATGAATGGTGTAAGCTCTCCTCCAAAAACCAGAATCCATACTATCAGGCTTTGCAAGTGATTTTTAATAAACCTTAAAATAATTGTTTTGGAAAGAACTTTATAACAATTGGAAATATGAAATCATCAGAATCTTCCAAGTTATGTTGGGGCAGCTCTTTTATAGCAAGCACAAAAGCTTTCTCTACATTTAGTATAAGGTATATAAGAAATAATTGAAGTTGTGTAGAGATCAAGAAGTTTAACTTCATATTTCCTAATATATTTACTTTTATTTACATATAAAGATATTTCCAGACTGAAACCTTAATTGGTTTATTAGAAGCTAGGAATACAGATCATTTGTATGGTGCATGCTTAGTACGCATGTGGCCTGGGGTTCAATCAATATGACTAAAGATTGATTGATAGACAGACAGAAAGACAGACAGACAGACGGATGGATGGATGGATGGATGGATGGATGATGGATAAATGAAAGGATGTGAATGGATGGATAGATTCATGAATTCATGGATTTATGGATGGATAGGTTCATGGATGGATGGATTCATGGATGGATGGATGATAAATTTTCTCTTATAGCATGCCTTAAATTTTACTTTAAAATCACTTCTGTGTGTCCGTATTATATACTGCTACACATGTTCTTTTTATGTTTACAAAGAACATTTTATAGATTCTTAAACATATTAAATAGTGTATACTTAACTTCTAATATCTTTGTATTCTCTGTCACTTATTTAAGGTAGTGAATCGAAGACAACCCCATATTTATGTCTTTAGCAAGAGTGGAGCTGGTTAAAGACATATATCAGCCATCACAATCTGTGGAAAAGTCAATGTATGCAGGGAGGGGCACCTGTAGGTACAGAAGACCATGAATTTTGGGGATGATGTTTGAGTTACAAGGAATGTATTACTGTCTAGAGGCTTTGAGTTGGTGAAAGAGAGAGAAAATGAAGAGAGTCACACAGAGACTAACCAGATATAAGACATGCAGATCAGCCTTCCCAAGAACACAGTCCTGCTGAGTAGAAGGGCTGGAACTTGGTGCAGCTTGAACCTCTCTGGCAAAACACCAAGTTATGCAATGGGAGAGTAGCCTTGCCAGAGGAGGGTGGTTTTATTAAACAATTAAAATTATAAATATCAATTGCAAACTGTTTGGCTTATGGCTTAGGTTTATTATCAGCTAGCTTTACAACTTAACTCAACCCATTTTCATTAATCTGTATTGTGCCACTTGGCTAGTGGTTTTTCTTATGTCCCATTACATCTTGCTCTCTTGGTGGCAGCTCACAGCATCTCCCTCTGACTCCCCACTTCTTCTCTTTTATCTATGCTCAGATTTCCTGCCTTCCTATAAGTTGTTTCATCATAAGCCAAAGTAGTTCCTTTATTATCCAATGGTAATTCATAGCATACAAAAGGACATCCCACATCATGGGTCCATCATGCTTTTTTATGGCATTCTTTACCTCTCTAATATAGTACCCAAAGGCCTTAAAAAACTGAGGAAATGCATTAAATTTGGGATCAACAAAACATGTGTTCAGTAGGTCAAATTTGAAGCAAAAGAGGCTTCAAATGTTATGCAGCAATACACACAGACATACATACACAAGATACACACACATACACACACACACAACACACACACACATGCACGCATGCACGCACATACAACACGTGCACATGCACACGCACAGAGAAAGAACAAGGGGAGAAAAATTTTTAGGGAGCTATATTGGCAAGGTTCCATTCACTTCTTAAAATATTTTAAAAATCTTCTTTTTACATATACATTAATGTAGCACTTTAAGGTCATCAGAGTCACACACCTGAAGCTATTCTTCCGTTTCATTGTGTCTCAGTTCAACTTCAATTACAAACTAAATTTAGTTAAACAAATATCATTTTTCATTTGGAAACTAGAGAAAGTTGGCCCCAGAAAATGTTTGGAATCTAACAATATTTTCAGTCAAAAGTTAATCTTAATTCAAAATGTAATTCCTTGTCTAACTGTTAAAATTTTAATTCTGGGCTAATTGTTAAATTTTAATTCTAGGCATTTACAATGTTCTAATATCATACTTTATCAAAATATCTTTGTTTCCTCATGGATAAATTTGTTATTACAGATTAACTGTTTGTTCTTATGTCTTCATATGGGATAACGTTGTTGTTAACACAATAATCAATGGTTTTATGTGCATGGCAGTAATCTATGTAACAAAGTGGTCACATAAACACTGCTTTAAGAACATAACTGAGCACAAATTAATTTTTAAATATCAACTGCATTAAAAGTAAAAAATATCATTTGAGAAGAACATAAAATAATGCAGAAATATGGGCCTAGTATATCTAAAATTATTTATCAATCTGAGTATGAATTGTGTAAATATTTATGAAAATGGTATCACTCAGTTTCATTGGCATCTGCCATTTACCTGAGTAGTTCACCAGCAAGCTCCACCTAGGTTCAGGCAATAAAGTACCCACTGAAGCTGCCATCTGGGAGTTAATACATTAGACCAATAATAGCACATTGTGAATTACTGCTAATAATACAGATGACACATTTGCATTAGTAACTAGTGGGACTCTAGAAAAGAAAACAGGAACAGAGCTTTAAACAGGGTGTGAGAGAAGCAGGTGGGAAAGAGACTTGGGGGGTCAAATGGAGTGCTCAAAAGAGAAAAGTTATTCAAATAAGTTTTTATATGTTAATCGACATCAACTCTTTATTTCATAGATGGGAAGATTCAGAGCCATGAATATGAAGGAAAAGATCTGGAAAGAGACCTCTCTCACACCATCATTTTACTGAGCACCAGTGTAACTTACAAGTTTGTTCAGCTTTTAATATAATTAAACTGTTTTCCATTAGGACAACCCCTTGCTGGAGTCCTACCATGATTACTGTCTATTCAGACTCCTAGCCTAAGTGTGACTGCTAGGCTACTATGAGGGTGTGTATTACAAAGATATTTATTCAATTTCTGCCTTGAAGATGAGTATCATTTTTATATAATTTTTTATAATTAACCAATCATACACATTAGATACATCAAGAATTTTACAATAAAATGAGAAAAATAGGGAATGGAAGATCTTTCTACATTTTAAGAAAATGAATCTAATAAATTTTAAAATGATTTTTACTAGATACTCACATTCCTAATATTCACTAAGGCATAACTATACTATATAGAAACTTACAGCTCCCTTGCAAGAAGCCTAGCAGCCATCAGGTAAAGCATTGCCCTCTGTTTATAACTAGTTAAGTGAATCCTGTTGAAAAATAATCCTAGAGAATTAGTTCATGTGTTTATTGATGACTTACACTTACTTATTTCTTTAAAGAAAGATCAAGAAGAAAGCCAAATTGAAAAAATACTTTGTGAGACCAAGAGATGGTTGTGAAAGTGTCTATTTTCAAACATCAGAACCTGAGTTCAATCACCAGACCATGGTTGTAAAATTTTGGCATATTGGCTCCTGTTCAGTGGGGCAAGGCAAGTATATCACTAGGGCTCACTGTTATTCCAACCTAACCGACTTGGTAAGCTCAAAGTCAGTTAGAAACCTTGTCTCAAAATTAAAGTGGACTGTCCCTGAGCAGTAACTACCCTCCAGTTCCCACAATTCTGCCTGAGTATGTGCATACACACACAAAAAGAGAAGAGATAGACAGCCACAGAGATCACTTTACATTATAAAAACCTGTAGGTAGACCAAGAAAAGTCACTAAGATCTCCCACTCCTGTATATCCAACTTCTGAGGAAGATCTAGCACCACCAATAACTTATACTGGCACTGAGTGGATGTGTGTCATTCTGTGTTTGAATTCTGAGCCCTGACATTGCAGATACTGGGGACCAAATATTTTGATGGAGCGGAAAACTGCCATACACAGTGTAGGATGTTCAACAGCATCTCTGGCCTTAGCTAGCAGTAACATACCTCTTTCCCATTTTGTGACCATCAAAAATAGCCTCAGCCACTGTCAAATGTGTCCCAGGAGAAATGACTGAACAATCTGAATGTAGTGGCCTTGACAAATGAAGAAAGTGCTGGCTATCAGAGTTTTCTACTTTGGGGAAGTAAATCTAGGACAATATAAACAGTTTACTTTTGTTTCCTTGAATATCATGCACTTCATGAAAATAGAAATGAGAATAAATATAATGCCCCTTCAGAAATGGGTATAGCTCTTTTTGATATTCATATCTCCATGCAGTTAGCCAAATATAAATCTTTTAATTTGTCAAGACAAAATAATTTTAAAGAACCTGTATGTTCTGCCTATTTACTTCAGGGCAATGAGCTTCTTGTGAACAATCACTTCATGGTTCTTGAAAGTATATTAGTTCTTTATGCAAAGTAGGTAACTGTCCCTTGTCTTATGCTTTCTCTTAACTTCCTCTGAAGTCAGAGCTTTCTGTATTTCACTTTTATCTGGCCATGATTTATCCTGACTGGCTGGTTATCTACTACTGATCTAATAAGTTTTGGGAATTTCCAGAGTTGAGATTTGGGCCTTTTGGAATTCTTTATGTCATTTCCCTGGACTTCACTTACCACATCGGCTGCTGTGTCCCCTTTAATGTTTCAGAAGCATTTCACTTGAATGTCTCAGCCTGTTCTGATTTATGCTGGTTTTGATGTATGTTTTATGTGAGGTCATAAGTGACACTCCCTCACTCATTTTCACAGGAAGTTCCTTATCATATCCTACTTGGAATACAATAGTTTTTAGGCTGCACACTGCCATTGGCTCTGACCCTGCACTCTGAACTAGGCAACAGATTCCCTGCATATCAACTCTTCCTCCCCATGAATTTGTTCTCTCCTCTAGCACATTCTGAGTGTGCAAACTTTTCACTTCCTTCTAGCTGCACTTAGTCAATTTGCAGCTCCCAGCACAACTCAACAGCCTTCGCAGAATCTGGCTCTGTCACAACTTACAAGCAACTCCCCTTTTTACACACAAAACTGCACTGACCTTTTATTCTGCTTCTCGTCATATTTTAATGAAACATTTCACTTCTACACAGCAATGACACAAAACATGGACAAATATTTTTTAATTAGGATGTAAAAGCAAGATTTGGGAACATAAGTGCTCCAGTACTCAGTAATCCAGTGGGTGGCCAAGCCCTTCAAAAATTACATGAACACACAAAATACGCATTGATAAGCAAAGTGGCACTTCTGTCTCTCAACACAGAGGGTGAAGCAACTTCAAACCCTGGAGCTAGTTTACACAGTGTGAATTATGCGTTCTTCTGTGATAAAGACACTGGAGACAGAAAAATACAAAGAAAGAAAACAGACGATAGAGCAGCTTCAGAAGACAGTCTGCAGTTGGCAGAACGAAGGAGCCTGCACTTGCTCCAAGTTCTGAGGGATGCTCAACTGCCCTCCCCCCATCCCACTTTCCCTTCAGTCCCTCTTCCTCCTCCTCCTCCCAGCCCCTCTCTGCCCTTGCCTCCCTTGTTCCCCACTATGGGGCCTTCCCAGTAAAAAGAACAGATTTCAAAATCCTTCTAGCAATCATAAATACAAAGCTTGCCTGAGTTTATCAAGTTGACAAATATTCTTTGGGTAATAGTGGGGAAAAAAGAAGGAAAAAAGAAAGAGTATATTATACCAGATTGCCTGATAAAAGACAAGTCATCATTTTATACATTTATACTTTAAGCTTTTATTCCAAGATAGTCCCTTTAAGTTAAGAGGGAAATGAAGCACTATTACTTTGCTGGAAGACCGACCCATCTCCTTCATTCACAGGTTCAGTTTCTATCTCTGTAGTAGTACCAGTCACCCTGAAGGAAAGCAAAGCCAGATCTCTAAAATATCTGACTGACTTGTCCAGACCTCTGCAGGCTGCTGCATTTCTGCATCATCAGTGTCCACCATTAGGTTTCTAACATCACTACATGTTCTAAAGACTAACTTGGATGAATGTAGCCCTCCCTCTGCACAAACTCAAATGGCCATGAAACAGAATCTACCACTGAGGCATGACTAATTTACACTTTTTCCCTCTCTGTTCAGTCATTATTTCACTACAGTGATGCCTCTGCCCCATCAGCCTTTATGTTTGTCAGTTTATGACACATTACCAGATTGTAATTAGTCAGTACAAAATTGCACTGTGGGAAAAGTATTGCCAGAATAAAGTCTTTTCAATATACTTCATGCTAAAAAGATTACTGCTGACTCTCTTACTCAGGAGGACTAAGAACAGAAACTTGCATATGTTTTGACGGAATACATTTCAAGCAACCTATATTTTATAGGCAAATGCTCTACGTTGTGAAATAAGACAGACATGAAAAAAATCTGCTGTGTCCAATTAATCATAAACAGTTCCTTCATCTCCCTGTGCCTCAGATACTTGTATATAAAGACAGTAATGAGCATCATACAGAGATATTAGAGATATTAAATCAGAAACTTCACAAAGTGCAATGGCCTATTCTAATCAGGCAATACCTGACTTATAATGTAAAGAAGAAAAAATACAGAGAACAACCACAGCTCCCAGTTTGTTACCAGCCACAGGATTCAACCTCTGTCATTGCAACTGAAAAGAGTTATTTTGTCAGTTTGCAGCACCAGAAGAAAACCTGGTCAGCCTTGGAGACACTTCCTCCAGGTGAAGAAGAAGCTAAGCTATAGGCAGTGTCCCAGGCAAAGCAGAACGGTCCATTCCTAGCCACATCCCTCCAGATGGGAGTCAGAGGGCCCAAAAAGGTGTCCCTGTACTCCTGTCTGCTATTTCTGGCTTTGAGAGCTTCCACAAATCTCAGCTGCCTCTCTTCCTCCTGGAGAATATGAACAAGGTAAGCTCTCACTGTTCATTTCAGACAATTTGAAGGACAGCTAGAGGGCAGAGGGCTATGGCAAGCATAAGGTATTCTTAAGGGTTCAGGACAAGACTTCTCAGTAGAAATTGTGCTCATATATCCTCTATCAAACAATTAGAAGATGAACAATGTTCAGAACAGTGAAGCATGCAGAAACAAACCAAACTCTGCCAAACTGTAATAATTTCAGGTAACAGTTGTGGAACCAACCCAGTGTTTTAGCAACTTCCCGTGGCTGTTTGTTCTCTCCCTCGGGAGACTGCTATTATTGTCTTTGAGATGAGAAAACTCAGGCACGAAGAGTTAGGAAACTTCTCAGTAAAACTATACAAAACCAAAACTTTGCCTGAAATAAATCTGATCCCAGAGAATATTATCTGTGACCCATCCCCCACTCACTTAAGCTTTGGACCTGAAAGTCTGACTTCCCATAAGTGACTTTTCAACCCTCTGCCCTACTAATCTCCAAAATCACAATTAGTGAACTGGCATGACCACTTAGGGAGTAGTAGGCCTCTCTCATTTAACGTGTACAAGGGACACATTTCAAAATACTATATAATTCAACAACAGCAAAGTGGGTGCCCACTCTAATGGTATACATGAAACAATACAGGATTCCAACAGCAGGGACCAGACATGAGAGCCTGGAGAACCATGTGCTATGCACTGTGTAATATTGTAAACTAAATGAATATTTTACATTATCCAAAAAGATGAAAGCAATAGAATTTCAAACATATAAGAAGGTAACTAAACAAGGCACATCAGACTCTGCAGGTGATGCCTCTGATGGCAAGACTGAGAGTTCAAATCTGACAACATGTATGTTTCCTAAGAGAAGCTTTCAGTAAGTCTAGAACTGTCCCCAGTCTGGAACAGTAAGACTTACCCAGAGTTGAACATTCACTCACTCACTTTTGTCATTGCTGTTGACCAGAATCCCTTGTTTCCCTCATTACAGATTTATCTTCCCACAGCTTCCAGATTATTAAAGACTAGTTGCAAACAGAAGCTTAGAAATGCCCAGCAGGATATGCTTTTTACAGTTCTCTTAAAATTTTCAAAGAAAGAAACTTACCTGTTTTGTTGTGCATTCCCTCTCTGCCAAAGTGTACAATGTTTTCAAAAATGAGCCCAGTCCTTCTGAACTTTTCTGTGTCCGTTATAATATTAAAGAGCCACAAGGAAGGGAAGTGGTTAGTCAACTTGCTAATTTTGTCACACACCCTTCCCCCCACACCCCCCCATAACCCCCCCCTCCAGTTAAACAGTACCTGATGCTACAAAAATCAGTGTAAGGTCTGTTTCCATACCGCTGCACAACTGGGAGGCAGAAGAAGGGATGGTATCTGGTTTGTAGCACAAGACACTCAATGAATGAACATCTTATGACTATTAATAAGCCCAACAGATGCCAGAAACTAGTGATTCAACAAAATGAAGAAGAGGAAAGAGAATGTCTGTGAGCTCGGACTCCAGCAGACTCCGTATGGGTGGGGAGGAGGTGATTGATTTTAATGCCATCAGAGGACGTGTGGGAAGTGGCTGCTGTTTCGTTTGTTGATAAATTATTCGGCCCTGGAATGGAGCCACTTTACCGGATATAGAAACTTCCACAACTTGGAGCCCTGGCTCAAACCACTCTTCCTCTGTAGCCTAGTAATTAACAGACAGGACAAAGTAGAAAATGTGTGCCTCTGGATAAAGGAAAATTAAACACTCTGGAGGGGCAGCTACAAACTATGTCCTGGAAGTAAAACTCTCAAAGAAATGAGCAGAAAATACAGAGCCTGAGACAGATTTTAATGAAATAAAATGCTTTTGATGTTTCTCCCCAACTCTGAAAGACTGCAACAAATATAAAACACTGTCACCCCAGAGCCCTAGATCAGGCAATTTCCTGAGCTACTTAAATGGCTGGCATTGAACTAAACCTGAAGTGCTCACTTTGAAGTATATTCCCATCATATCTAAGGATTATAGAATTAGAAGAAGAGAACATCTGAAAAACCAAATCACCAGGAAGGCTCATTAACCCTTGCCATACATTGACCAAGAATGCATTGTTGCAAAGAAGTTCTGACAGATTATAATGATATGAAAGGACTATGTAGAAAAAAAAGTTAATTTTAGTAAACTGGTGCAGCCTGAAGAAAGGAATCCCTACCTGTCACCCTTCCCTTGCTTCTATTCCCCAACTCAGTAGTACTAACCCAATAAAGAAGGAGAAAAAAAGTAAATATCATGGAGATTATTGCATTTATTTTCCACTGCATAAGCTGTTTTCTACTTAGAGCTAAGGAAATGTACTCCCTCATGTGAATCTTAGTGAAATGTAAGCATTGACCTACTCTGGGTTCCCACATATCTTGTCTTCTGAGAAGCAAAAACTGTAAATTTCTAAGAACACCACTCCAGCCCCCCATCTATACTGTAGGGTTTAAGGTAGAAATAAAGTCTTAGGACCTTCACACACTCAGGACCATGTACTCTCTTTCCTCTACCACATATACACCCCTCCTTCATAGTCCCCTCTTTCTAATTTTTCATAACCTCCTCACACTACTGGGTCTGCAGGACCACAGCCCCTTCTAACAGTTTCATCCCCATTCCAAAATGCTAGTTCATCCCTGTGTGAGACCTGATTGAATACATCATCATCCTCTGTCTAGCCATAAATCATTCCAAGTGACATCTTCCTAGAACAGTGAAGGCCTCTCTAGAGTTTAGGACTGCCTTTGATACACATAATAGAGCCAGCTTTAAGCTTTAAAAAATAAGAGCTCGATATTAAAAATAGGTGTTTTGAGAAACCTCTTCATGCACCTAAAATGAAACCCATGAATTATACAATTACATAGTGTAATTATAAAAAATGAGAATGTTCTCAAGAATAAGTTATATGTTGAAGAATTCTTCAGCTCCTTGACCTACCATCAATGAGTAAATTGTATTGAAGTAAAAAAAGCCAGTTCTTGTAAAAAGGTAAAAAACTAAAAAGTTGGAAGGTTCTGATATTACTTAAATATTAGAACAAAAAGCAGCAGTACTCAAATAAGAAGCAATAATCAGAGTAATAGGTACCTAATAAGAAACAATGAAATATGGTAAATAGAAGTGCACATAGTATTCAAGATAAACCACAGACTATGGTTTGATGGCTCAGCAGTAAATAGATCTGGATTCTCTTCCAGAGGACCTTTTCAATTCCTCGCACTTACAGGGCAGCTCACAACTATCTGTAACTCCAGGGCAGGGAAATCTGTTGTACTTTTCTGGCTCCAGTAGGCACCATATATGAACATGTTACACAGATATACATGCAGACAAAACACTCATAAACATTTAAATAAATATTGTGGACTATAAAAGTAAACATGAAGAATGATTATTTTTTTGGAACAAGATATGTGAATTGTTGCTTATTTCTAAAGTCTATAAATAAGTCTTGGCTTTCTTTATAAATTGAACTAGGGTACTACAGACACACAGATAAAGCTAGGATATGTTGATTACTCAAGCACCATCAACAACACTGGGGTCACTAGTATGCTTATCAAATTGGTGAAAAATTTATAGCAAATCTTCATGCAAGAAATAGATCTGTTACCTGGAATTATATTGTTGTCATTGTCCTAAGTTATCCTAATAAATTCATTCTCTCTTTAAAACTTTCAAACTGAGAACTAGCAAGATCATTAAGAGCAAAGGAGACCTGGAAAGGCAGAGGATGATGAAGGGCATGTGTACCAGCTATCAAAAGCTCCCCAGGGCATGATGGGGCCCAGCAGCTAAGAATTTCTTGACTTTGAGTAGAAAATATACCTCTGTACTTTATAGTAGATTTTTTTCCCTCAGGATATTGAAGCATTGTTTATGATTTAAAAAGTTCATTTTCAGATTTATATAATCTCTAATGTAGGCATTGATTCTTTAATCAAAAATTATTTTCAACAGTGAAATGGCTAATAATAAGGCTAGGGAGAAAGTTATTTGGAAAGTTGAGAACATGAGTTTGATCCACAGAAACCACATTTGAAAAATAAAATAAAAAGAAAAGTGGCTATGGTGACACAGGTTTATAAACTTAGCACCGAGGGTTCTGTGATAGGCGGATCCCAAAGCTCATTGACCAGCTATCCTAAACTATTTGGCAAGTTCCAAGATAGTAAGAGACTGTCTCAAAAACAAGGTGGATAGCACCTGCTTCACATGCATGCAAAGATGTGGCCCTGCACACACACACACTATAAAAGACTGTTATTCACCGTAACAACAGATGACCACACAGTAAAATCTTGTTATGTAAAAACTATATAAAAATTATAATTTTAAAAAGGATTCCAGAGTACTGACCATCATATTTACAGGAAATCTCCATTAACATACCATTTCCATCTTCGTTTTACCCTTTAGTATACTCTAAATTTTCTATATTAATTCATAAGGTTTTGATTAAGAATTAAGCATCAAAGTAAATTTTTAATTAAGAATTAATAAGAAGAGAGTTATAAAAATTTATTTGAATATATTTATAAAGAACCATAGTTAAAATGGACAAACAATATTCCTCTCAAATATACATCTATACTCTGTTTCAAATACAGGTGAAGGATCAGCAGAGCTCCCAGCCAATTAGAAGAGGTTCAGGTCCAAGGAATAACATCCATTGCCTATGTTGCATAACTCATGATTTCATCTACTTTATCAAGAAACTAAAGCCTACATTTGAAGAACTAAGTGTAAGTAATTACACAGACAACACTAAAATAATAATCTATTCAGTTTAAAACAAGAGCATATTAAAAGAACTGAAACAATAAAATCACCTATGAGCTAATAATAATGGTAGCAGTAATAAGTTTGATGATGATGATGAAGTTAGCCTTTACTATGAAAATACTCTGATTATTTCATTACTTTTTTCCTATTTACTAATTTAAGATTAGTAGCTTGACATATTTTAGTTTATTAACCTTCTCTATTATTCCTCTAAAGCTGAAAGAATGCTGCAGAATGCCTCTCTTATAAACCAGTTTTACCCTTCTCTCCACAAAAGCCTGAACCATACTTTATTTCTGTTAAAAACTTTTCCCCAACATTAAAATTTTTTATATTATCATTTTTCTATTTACTGAAGAAAAAATAAGAGCACAGAAGAATTAGAACTTCCTCCAGTTAAGATAGTCAATAGGTAGAGTTGGGAGCTTGCTATGTGATGGTTATAGTTACTGTATTATAAATGGAGAATATGTTAGAGAACTTCACAGGGTATGGCTGATAGCACTGACAGCACCTAACCCTCTACAATATAGTGGTGTTTATTTTATATACATGAATAACTATAAAGCTTTTTGCTTTTACTTTTTTGTCTTTTTATTGTTTTTTGAAAATCAATATCAGACATTATATAAAAAATCAAAACATCCAGAATAGATAACAAAAAAACATATATAATAGTAAAACTTCTCTTTTCTCTTTTCTTATACATGAAACATAAAATATAAAATCTTAATTTGATTACTTCAGTAGGAAAACTCTTGGCTTAGTATAATCACTTCAATATATTTGTTCAGTCAGAGTTTAAACATTTTCAGGAGAGTAATTCTGAGTTGCCTTCCTCAGGAAGATGTACCATAGAATGCCTGTGCTCCTGAGACTTTCAAGTCTACTTTTGTGCAGCGCAACTGATAATCTTGTACTTTGAGTTCCCCAACAATATTGAATTACCAAGTTGGAAACCAGCAAATATCTGTTTTGAAAGTTAAAAATGAAAGATATAATTGAAAAATTTAGTTTATAAACTGTATAATCTTCTGATTCTGTGGAATTGAAATGAATAAGCTTGAAAACATTGGAGATCTAAGCAACAGTCATCATATAACTTAAGACGAGAATGAGGCAAATTCTTTTCAAAATCAGTACTCCCAGGCTCTACTCCTCGAGACAAAGCACAAGCACGATCCCAAGTCATACCATTATTCCACACAATTATCTTAGTTTTCAAAGTCCCCTTTCTAAATGTGTACATTTCCAAATTGAAAAAATTCAATAGTCTTTCCAGAATTTGAAATATCTATTGCTTTTGCATTTTAAATATATTTTTTCATGTGAATTTTAAAGATGTAGGCTTTTTGTATGATGTCATGTTTGGTACCTGTGATGATTAGTTTTGCGACATTTGGTGACACAGGTCACCATGTCCACCTCCAATATCTCTATATTAAGTCACAAACACACATGAAGCACTTATGAAAATAAAGGTCATGCTAATCAGCTGGGTTGTTGAACTAGTAGCAGGTCCTCTAACTGGCCCAGACCGTTTTACTAGCAGAGTGCTGTTCTTTTTCATCTTTCGGGGAACACTGGGTTTCATGACTGTTTTAATTTGGAGTTTGTTGTTGTTGTTTGCTTTTTCCAGACAAGGTTTCTTTGTGAATCCCTTGGCTGTCTTGAAACTAGCTCTGTATACCAAGCTGGTCCCAAACTCACAGGCCTGCCTCTGCCTCCTGAGTGCTGGAACTAAAGGTGTGCATCACTGCTCAGCTATTGTTTTAATTTCTTAGCACTAGACTGTCCTGGGTACTAGAGGCCTCTTCCTAAAATGATCTATAATACACTACTACCCACTAAAAATAGAGTCAGGAATGTTAGTAACATTTCTTATTTTTCTTTCATTTATAAAATGGGGCTTTACTATATAGAGAAATGCACCAAATAAGAGTAATTATATAATGAGCTTTTATACTATCACTAGTTTATTGTAAATGGTCAAACAATGATAAATTCAATTATAATAATTAGTAACAAACAGTATTTAAATAATATGCTCTTTACATTAAATATCAATCTCTCTCTCTCTCTCCCTCCCTCTGTGTGTGTGTGAGTGTGTGTATGTGTGTGTTCAGGTATGTATATTGTACAAGGATGTGTGGTCTTCTGTGACAATGTGTGTGTGTTTCTTTAAATATTTTTTTCATGCTAGCTATGAGCTCATTCTGGACCCCTTTCTAAAGAGCATTGCTATATGGTTTTTAAAATCTTTCTAAGATCCATAATCCTATTGAATCAAGAATAAAAAGGTGTGCTTAAGTTTCAGGCAAACAATTGCTCGACAGAAACCCCTTCAATTTTTAATTACTCCCTCTTTCCTCTCCAAGTTCACTGTTATTCTCTGATTTTGAATCCTGAAAGCCAGTCAGGGTACATTATTTATGTTACATTCAATAGAGAGAAAAAGAAGAAAAGGCATCTTATTCAGGACACTAACACTAACCTTGAAATGTTATTTTCTGAACATTTGTTCTGCTCACTGAGCAAATTTTAGTCTTCAAGTCAGATGTCTAAATACAGTGCTTAAGCTCTGCCTAAAGGCTAAAAATATAGACTCTGCACAAGGTGATGGTTACAAAGGCAGGTGTTTGGAATATGGTTCAATAGAAGTTAAGGTAATTGAACCTCCACTATATAGTTTAGCCGGAAGAAATTCTCAGCTACAACAATGCTTTGGAGTCAAATCTTAGGTATTATTTTACTTCATTTTATGAAATATATTTTACTTCAAAGGAGAATCAATTAAAGAAGTAGGTTTCTGAAACTCTTTGCCAGGTCCTCAGTTTGATCACTTGAAGCCCAGAAGTCACAGAACCATTGTCCACCACTCTCTCTTAAAGGGAGTAACTACAAAAGCAGGCTCAGAAAGCATACTTGGTCTGTGGTCTGCTCAGGAAGGCTGGCTGCAAAGCCCATGTAATAATTTTCTCTCCTAGAGAAAAAGCATGAGCAGAAGTCAAAGAAGCTTTGATGACCAGTATTACCGAATATAACCAAGCTGTCACATAGAAAACCCACCTCATGCAGGAACATATGGCACTGCTTGACTGTGTCAGAATAACTGCCTTGTCACTTTGTTCCTTGGGCACACCCACCTCAAAAGCACAGAACCAAGAAAGCAGACATGGGAACAGCAAAAAACAGCCTGCCATCAATAATCCTTACTTTGGAGAAATGGGAAAGATCCATTGAATGAAAGAGAATGAAGCTGTACTCTTGAGTGACTGGTGTCTGACAAAGAAAATAGCTGTACAGAGAAGTCATAACAACAATTGTTTGTTTTCCAAATCTCCCTCCAAATGCTCATTGCACATGTTTCCTCATGCTGCCCCATCTTCTTGAATGCTTTATTTAAGTGCCAGGAAGTGTAAGTGACAGGGATACTTCCTTCAAAATATGTGCTGAATGAGTAGCTACATTCTCACTTCCCTATTCACTTGATTTTTAACTTTTCAATGATTTTTAAAGGTTATCCAATCTCTAACTCCACTCTTTCAACACTCAAAATTCCCCTTTTAATAAGGTACGTAGATGAGTGAGATTGAACTACAAGTCTCCAAATCTCATGAAGCAATATTTAGCCAATTTATACAAAACACGTGAGTTAACACTTGTGAAACCTGTTTCGAGGAAATATTTTTGTTAAATGAGCAAATGTGAATAGGTATGTGTGTTAGTGGTGTAAATTTTGACTAATGTCTTAGACCACCCTCATCATTATGTCACTGGGACAAGATTAGAAATTAAAGCTCTGCTAATCATTTCATTCACTGTTATTCTATGATAATCATAACCATCAAGAAATTTCCTCTTTAGTAAGAACAAGAGTAAAACTGAAAATCTGAAATCTGGGCAGTGAGTTAAAGTAACTAAAAGAGGAAAATCTCAATGTGTAAGGAAGATTCCGTTGATGGTGCTGTACGGAGTGCATTTAATAAGAAGAGTTTGGGCCATCTGAACACTTGTTTGTATAAAGAGTAGCTTACCTGGGAGTTTACTTGTGTTTCACAGAAGGGTGGATTGCATTCCTGCACATGCCAACACTCTAGTTCAATATATTCCAAGTTTATTTTTTAAATGACCAAACAGGGATTTTAAAGAACCCCTGTTTCTGAGTATTTAAACTCTGGTTTGTAGGGTCCTTGCTTCCACACCACAGCCAGCTTTGCTATGCCATAAGTGCTCATTTGGAAAATAAAAAATAAAAAAATTATTTTCTTTTCTTGAATTGCTAAACATCTATCTCTTCCTATCTCTCAAAGTGACTTTATTAAATTCATGTGAAATGCATAAAAGATTATATGTCTTTTCATGTGCACATATTCACGGTGTCCCTGGGCATTTACTTCAGGATGAAAAATTCCTGATATTTTAATTTAAGGGAGAAAGCTGAAAAAATAACTACATCTTATAGCTTTAAATAGTTTCTCTTTTGTTATGTTTCATAAAAATGCATGTCGAAACTGAGATGTATGTACTTAAGTATGTGATCTTTGTTATATGCAAATCTCTGTTGCAATGAAATTATTTATGCCATTTAACTTCTTCCTCAGGACTATTTCTTGCACTAAATTATTCATAATTTTAACAAAGCAATCCACTTAATAACTTTTTCAAAATGTCAGCTAATTGTGAAACAAACAAAAAATCACCTTTAAATTATTCAGGCAAAGATTGTGGATACAAAGCTAAATTATTAAAATAATTTTATGTAACAGAATACCCATCTCACAGATCATAGGACCCAACTATCCAATCATCCTTTGCTATGGGATGTTCATTCCATGTGTATAAATGAACTATCAGTAATTCCATCTCTAGTTTCATAAAGCTTAAAAATTGAGTCAAGCTTGAGTATCCATGTGAAATCTTGTAAATATCTAGCAGGTTTACAGTGACCTTTAGAGTCTACCAATGGATTATGACTTCTTTCCCAGCTGGATGTCTTTTTTAAATTGTTGCATTAAAACATAACAGCATAATGAACTATGCAACTATTCACATATTTATTCGACATATATTTATGTGAGAAAGTGTCTATACTTTTCAAGGTACAAGGCAAATGCTTGTGAATAAAGCTAACAAACATCATAGGGAATTTCTAGAAAGATTCAAGACAGACTAGAGAGCACACCTAGGGCAGAATGACTAGAAAACAGAAGAAGCTACATACAAAGGGAAACACGGAATAGGATCGTGCAGTTTTAAATAATGTGGTGATGGCTGTATCCAGTGAGAAGCCAACTTCTGAGAAAGAAGCTGAAGCAAGTTAATCTCCTGTAAACAATCAGCGCTACCCACAGGCAAAGTGTGGAGTGTCTCTGAGAGCACTTGAGTAAGGTCACAAAATATTCTAGAGGCTAGTGGAACAGAAGCCAGTCAAACAAAGGGACAGTTTCCAGGTGAAGTGGGTCACAGCACAGGTGCCACCACACACAGTGTCATGGGTCACTGTAGGGCCCTGGATTTTGCTGCTAAAAAATGAGGAACAATTGTGTGTAATGTTATGACTGATTTTTTGACAGGACCGTATGATGTCTGCTTGAGAACAGGCAATGTGAAGGGTGCTGTTGGGTAGAAATTTAGAACCCAACAAAGAAGTTATTTCAAATGCAAGCATTTGTTTGTGTGTTTGTGGATACAGGGACAGGAATACTAGTAACCGGCTGTGTACATTTTAAAGATTTTGGTGTTGGTTTTTGTCTGTGAGTGTGTCTGTGTGTGTGCTTGTGTGAGTTCCCATGTGGAAGCTACAGAAAGCCATCAGGTGCCCTTGCTTTCACTTTCCTACTGAATCTTTGAAGCAGAGTCTCTTCCTAACTCCAAAGTTCCTGTACTTCCGGCTATAGCCTCCACCCCTGCTGCGGCTAGTGGCACAGATGTAATATGGGTACTGGGTGCTCAGTTTTGACTCTCACACTTCTGTAGCAAGTGCCCTTAACCACTGAGCAATGTTTCCAATCACATGGGGCATGTTTTAAGTGAGGTGACAAGAAGCTATACCACACTCAAAATAGGAAATAAAAGTAAGATTTTGGCTTTACTCCCATCTAGCAATGAAATATTTATTATTCTGAAACATGTCCTTTTCCATTTCACATGTTTGTAGTTTTCAAGAATGCATAGCAGTGTTTTACATTTTCAGCTTTAGAGAAACAAAATGTATACTTTTCTGTAATTTAAAAGAATTTTGAGAGTGACTTATCCATAACATATATGTACCCGTAATTCATTATCAAAGACATAACTTGCCATAAAACAAAAGTAACCACAAATCATTTATCTATATTTCAATTTAAAAAATATTTTTCTACATACTTCTTTTTATCTCTATAACAAAAAGATATAAAAGCTATCTCTGCAGATTTTGACTTACAATGGATCTGCTAGTTGTGAAATGATAACTTGTCTCCTAAAGTCATAGGTTTGCACCTTGTCGGTATCATCAAATGCCCTGGGGCTTCACAGGTGCACCAGATCTCATGTTGAACATTATGCAGATGATGCAGGTGTCAAACTGTCACTACACATTTACTTTGTAATTCCTAGTCATTATTTTGGCTACTTATTTCAACACACTATTACAATTCTGTTTTCTAATGAATCTCATAAATAAATATATGCATATATGTAGATATATCTGATATCTTTGTGAGTTTATATTTTCTGTTTAGAGTTATTCCTCACATTATTTGATGCCAGTTCTTTAAAACTTTTTGTTTAGAAAACTGACTCAGGAACACAGAGATGACTCAACAGTTATGAATACTTGCTACTCATGTTAAGGACTCAGGTTCAGCCCCAGCACCTACATGGTAGCTTACAACAGTCCATAACTTCTGTTCTAAGGGCTATAGTGACTTTCTACCCTACATAGACACTAGGTATGCACACAGGTACATACATGCACACAGGCAAAATATTCATATTTTGTATTTTTATGAAGTAAAGATACAATTTCAGTGTGTTCCTGTTAGCACTTTATTAAATGATTCATTCTTTTCTCTGTGATCAGAAGTGCCACCACTGTTATATAATCATATATATATATATATATATATATATATATATATATATATTCCTATCTGCAACTTCATTTCTTCTGTGCCCTTCCATGGTCTATTTTGCTATTGTGTTACTTTTCTCATGACTGCTGTAAGATAATGCTCTGTACACGGTAAAAATTTGTTACTTGTACTGGTTTAATAAAATGCTGATTGGCCAGTAGCCAGGCATGAAGTATAGGCAAGGCAACCAGATTAGGAGAATTTTGGGAAGAAAAAAGGTAGAGACACAATTGCCAGTCAGATGCAGAGGAAGCAAGATGAGAATGTTGGACTGAGAAAAGGTAACAAGCCAGGTGGCTAAACATAGACAAGAACTATGAATTAATTTAAGTGTAAGAGCTAGTTAGTAATAAGTCAGAGCTACCAGTCAAGTGTTGGTAATTAATATAAGACTCTGTGTGTTTATTTGAGACTGAATAGCTGCAGGACTGGTACGGACAGAAACTTATAACTACATACAACTGTAACAAAATATCTGAAAATGGAACATAAAAAGGAAAGATGTTTTCCAGCTCCAGCTCATCACTGGATAGTCCTTCCCATCATACATCAAGTGTCTGGTGAGACAGATGAACACTGGTGCTCTATTTGGTCTCTTCTTTGTATTCACTGTAGGATCCTAACCCCTGGGAAGGCCTTCCTTACTAGGTCCACCCTTCTGGAAACACACTAGAGGTCTGTTGAATGCATTATTCTAAGGCAATCATGTAGACTCCAACTATATTATGGAATTTTAAGAAGCCTGGACATCTGATAAAAACATTCTAAAAATTATTTCTTTTTCCAAGCCTTTACACTCCTACATAAAATCGAGAATTTGCTTGGCAAATTACATAAAACTTTTGTCACAGTCTTGATGAGGGTGGAGCTGAATCCACTGTTCAATTTCATAAAAAGTAATGGTCTCTTGACATTGGCTTCTTTACCCCAAAAAGATGATAACTGAGTCCATTTGTTTAAATCTTCTTAAAAGCCTTTGATTAAGAGTCATTTTTACCTGTTGATAATTTCTTCTAAATTTATTCTTAGATGTTTTATCTTTTTAATATCAATTGTTAGTGATCTCCTCAGTAGTGACTTTAAACTCTGCAGATGCATCTTTTTATCTTTGTATACATATGAATCATACATTTTACATTAGCACTCCCTATATGAATATTGATTATAAAAAAGTGAATGACATACTGCCTAATCGTGTTCAAGAAATGTTGTGACATTTAAATGAGAAATAGAATTTCATAATGATGGTTAAATATAAACATTGTACTGGGTATTATTTTATTTTATTTCCAATGTGCTAAAATTAGTATGTGAGAAAATGCAGTCAAGAATTGCCCACAATTTTGAAGATGTATTTGAAGAGGAACTACCTAAAGAGGAAGAAAAATTGGCTGAAGTCAGTATTTAGGGCAACAGCAAGAATAAAACACTTAAGTGGAAAAATATTTTAAAAACATGTTTTTAAAGTCTGACTTATAATTAAAGATGCATTGATATTTATCTAAAAGTATTATAGAAACAACTCTAGTCCCACTGACTCTTTCTTTAAAGGGTTTTGTTAAAATATATTTCTTTTCATTTTTAGAATTTACTGTTTTGAGTATTTCATACATGTATATAATATTTTTGGTCAACTCTACCCCATTCCTTCCTCTCTAAATATCCTCCATATACCCCCATCTTAATGTACTAGTTTTTAATGCACTAAGTCCAATAATTCCACCAGTTGTACAGGAGTGTTGGACCACCCACCACAGCATGGATATAATACCAGGTACCATATCTGATGTGGGGTATATATATGCTGTGAATAAAGAATTGTTTAGGCCATCGCAGGCACCATAGCAGTAGGTGGGAAATTGGAGCCTAGGTAGGAGAAGGAAGGCAGAGTCAGACAGAGACATGATCCAGCTGCCCAGGAAGAAACATGTAATGAAATAGGTAAGCCACAGGCCACGTGGCAAAACTGATTAATGTAAATGGCTTTAATTAAGATGAAAAAGCTAGCTAGTGATATGTCTGAGACATAGGCCAAAGAGCATGAAATTGATAGAAGCATCTGTGTATTTCTTTGGGATTTTGGGATTGCTGGTCCAGATAAGCAGCAGCGGGCAGGTCTGAACTGTGGAGCTAGTCTAGGACAGAAATCTCATGTTACACATATCCCTGAAAATAATTGACTCTTCCTTCCCTAGAAGACAGCAATTGGGATAGCTCTTCAACTAAGGGTGAGACTTAATAAGAACATCCCCTATCCATGCTAGAATTTTGACTGGTATGATTTTTTGCACGTCATATCAATGAAATTATAGCCACTATGCATTTACATGACCAATGACTCTGTCATTTCCAGAAAAAACTTGTGTATCTGGGCCTTCCAGTTTTCTAGTCTCTGGCTCTTACAATCTTCTCATTTCTATTGTGTGATCAGATGATTCCTGAGCCTTGTAGGGAGAAGGTATATTACAGCTGTCTCATTTAGAGCTGAGCATTCTTAGTCTCTTCTTCTTTGCACTTTCATCAGTTCTGAGTATCTATATTAATAATCATTTAGTACAGAAAAGAAACTTCTCTAATGAGGGTGCAGATGGATATAGAGATAAGTTTTTAGTGGAGAATTTGATATTATGTTCATGAAACAGAATAGAAGACTCAGTCTTAAGGACTAAGGCCTACATACAGAGACATGGGATCTTGGCTTAGGCATGAGTTCTGTCTTGTGGAATGGAACTTAATCCAATCAGGTAGCAGTTGGTTACTCCTATATCATTTGTGCCACTATTGCACCAATGGTTATATCTTGCCACATAGGTTGTTGCTAAGCTTGCAGGATTCATAGTTTGTTAAAACTGTTGATTACTTTTATATTCTGGTACTAAAAAAAAAAAAAAAAAAAAAAAAAAAAAAAAAAACAAACTAGCTGGGAAGAATGAAGCATCCAGGTCAGTACCAGCTTGAATTCTCCATGTCCTCTAACTCAGCTATAGGATGTCTTTAGCTGTACGGTAACCAAGAATAAGGCAGTAGCCTATATTACCTGAGACCTTACTGGCCAACACCCTGAACAAAGGGTCCATACGAGGCACTCGCCTTTTTCTAAATTAGTCTATGGATTCTAGACAAAATTCTATTTAAACTATATAACACATTTTAATTTTTTAAAAACAATCCTAATCATGCACAACAGAAAAGAATTAATTCTATTTACAAAGTAAAAACCTGTTTAGAAGAATGAGTAGCTTACTATATTCCAGATAAGAATCATGTGCATACAAAATGCTAAGATTCAAAACTAAGTTTTCTTTTGACTGCAAAATGATTAATGCAGAAATAAATGCTATAAATGTTGGCATACTTAGCACTATCTTACAAAATAAATATTTGCAATGCTTCTATAATAATTTATAATGTCACTTAAAGCTCCATATCTAAACTCCCTATTTCCAAATCAGTATTTTGGTGGTAAAATAAAACTGGGCATTTGATTCTTCATTGGTGTTCAACAAATATCATTGTCTCTGCTGCTGCTGCTGCTACTTTCTTCACAGAGAAACTAGAACTCTGGCCCCTTCGTCCTGTCAGGCATGTATTTATTCATTAAGTATCTGAGAGTAACATCTACATGTTGAACACTGTGTTAGCTGCAAGAGATGCCAGAATAAGTGGAATATGCCACGCACCTATTCTCCAAGAGCCACAGACTCCCACAGGAAAAACTCAGTGCTCTGCATCCTGTGTTGGAACACTGAAGCAAAATCATCAGCATCCACACCTCACAGAACAGCATCTGAGAATGCTTATAATTTGTATGTTTTTGCTTAAAATTTAGAAAAGTAATGAGATTCACCGGGAAACCTTCAGATATGCACATCACTAATTAATGTCTTTTTGCCTTGACCCTTTGTCACAAATACTGGTCCCTTCCTTCACATGGACAATCTTCTGTCTTCATTTTATATACTTTTTCTTCTTTCTTCTGTCTCTCTTCCAGTTTTAATACTGTATTTGTTTGTGGACTATAAAAATATTACAAAAGAAAGCTGAATGGACAAAAGAGTATTCTATGTGACACACCACTCACAATAACACCAGGAAGAATGAAGAGGTGACGATGAGCTCAGAAAGATGGAGAATCAAAAAAGGGCTTTTTGGTTTTGTTTTATTTGTATTTTTTCTTTCTTTGTTGGCTTATGGTTGTTTTGGTTTAATTTTTTTAAATTTCCTTGGATCCCACTCCCACTAGAGGAACACCTGACTCAGTCTTGAGGTTGGGGGGATAAAACTGGAACTGCCAGGAGTGGAGGCTGAGCTAAGCAATATTGGGACAGTGGGACTATGGGACTGCCTGCATCCTGCCTGGGGGGCGGGGAAATGGGGAGTTGTGGAGAAGAGAGAATGACCTGATCTCGTGGGAGGGGGAAGGGACCTTGAATAAGGATATACAAGAATAGAAAGTGTGTTTTCTTTGTTCATAATAATAATAATAATAATAATAATAATAATAATAGAATACCATGAGGAAAGATAAAAAAAATTCCTTTTAGAAGAGTAGGGGAAGAATATGAGGGAAATGGGAGGTGAGCGGAATTAGAGTGCATGATGTAAAATTTCCCAAGAATCAACAAAGAAATCATGCTCTTTAAAATGTTACAAAATAACTAAAATAACTATCAAAAAGTTTGGTTAATTTATAATGTATTTTAGCCTTTGTAGTTTAAGATGTGCAAAATTGAATTTCAAATAATGATATAAAACAACTTAAATTGTTTTCTATTACTTTTATTTAACTTCTCAAAAAGATCAAAGGAAACAAAAGAATCTTCCAATAATTACTTCAAAGGTGAACATAATTATTTTGCCCAAAAGCACCAAAACAAATGATTTTTTTTTTTTTAGTTTAAAAGTGCTGAATGAAAAACATGCTTCATTTATGTGTCAGACTCACTAGAAAAACTATATTACATGAAGTTCGCCATTTCTATGTCATGGAGCGTTCAGGCATTTTCTGGACTTAGCTCCTTTTAGTAAAACAATATGGAATCTTATGATTCTCTGCCTGTCCTCCCTAACCACAGGAAATCAATGCCAGCAACAGGTGATAGATAAATAACACATGGCTTCTGTTTCTTTCTTCCTCTACTTCTTCGGAGCTTCCTTGAAATCTAAGAGAATATCTGTTTTTTTGGAAGTCTCACCCTTAATTTTATTTTATAAGGATTTACTGACATTCAATCAGATGTGGGACCCCCTGATAACTAATGAGGATGAAGCATATTTACTGATATGACTGGAAATCAACAGCTCATATCAAAGTACCTCACAATAAGGTCAGCTGCTCTAAACATCATTAACACCAAGGCTAAGAAAACCTGATATAGTTCTTTTGTGGACTTTTCTCCTTTTATACAATATCCAATAAGTTATAAGGACACCAACAGTCGTAGAGTAACTAACATAATTACCAGAAAACAGAAGGGCCAGGCAGAGGCTGCAATTCCAGTTCTCATGCTCACATTTCAGACACACTGGTGTCATACACTATCCAATAAGCTTTAAGCTGGAGCATATGGTTCAGATTCCAGTATAATTTCTTCTATGCTCTTTTAAAGCCTTAGATGTTAGGACTTTCTCAGGGGAAAAAAATGAAAACAAGGTATTTTTAACTACTTGCTCAATTGCCTAGAAAATTGCCTCTTAAAACATTTAAACACCCACTTCTTATTTTTTTCAAAGACCTAGAGTAGCCAAATGATATAATTCTTTGGAATTCCTTGATAAGAAAACACAAAAATTTGAAGATTGGATAGTTTTTATATATGTACACATGTATTTATATCTATATTACATGTGCATGATATATGTATATATGAATTCAAGACATGTAATTATACATTTGCTACAAACTCTACAACAGCAACTTCTCTAAAATTCTGGAAGATTTCATTTTCATGGACCTCCACCAGCCCTCAAAGGACAGGAGTCACAGCATAGTACAAAAAACATGTGCAATGACTTCTTCAGCTATAAGTGCATATTTCTCAGCAGAGATTTCCTGTATGATGCTGTACATAATGAGATTGTACAATTACTTTAGTCTTCTTTGTGTTCAAAGACCCACAGCACAGCTGAAAGCAATAAAAGCTATCCAATTGTTTTCATACCGTTGAAACCGGGAATAAATGGTCCAGTTCTAGACTGATTTGTTCTTTTGTTTGATGTCTTCCTCCACAGTCCTTATCAGTTCAGTCAGAAGAATCAAAGTGTCCCATCAATATGCACCTCATGACATAAAACATCAAACACCAACTGCCCCCCATCACTGACAAAGCACTTGTTTGGAAAATAAACATGGCAAAATGCACCACTGCTTTTAATCAGGATAATGAATACCATTAAGAAAACCACAACCACCCTACCCACAGAAGCAAATCATTTAGTGCCAATATCTTTCCAGTGGTTTGTTTTTCTCTTTAAACTTTAATTAAAATTAACTAAATTTAAAAATCGAGGAGCTTAAGTCTAACAAAGAACTTTAAGCAAGAAAGTTTTTAAAACTTCAATTCTGATGGACTGGCTTTTTGAAATTCTTCTATGAAATAAGGAATACAATTCATGAATTCAAATATGGAGAAAATTTGAGGTGAATTTTAGTTAATCAACAGTTTTATTAAGCAAATTCTAATTGCCAAATGTTATAAATATATGACAAATAATTCATATATATATATATATATATATACTACCAACTAAAAAATTTATACATTATCTATATATTTCAATAAAACATTAATTCCAGTAACAAGGCTTCTTGGAAAATAACTGAGCTATATCTAAAATAATTGATACTTTGAAAGAATTTTGTAAATATTTTTCACCATGTCTTTTAGAATTGTGAACATCATAATAGGTTTAGTGTATTTAATACCTCCATTAAATAAGTGAATTATCAAGAAAATAGGAATGGATCAAGAAGTACGCCTCTTAAAATATTCCAGTGATTGCGCATAACATATCATTTCCAATTAGTTACATCAAACAAGTAGCTCAGCATTCTACCAAATCTAATCAAAGAGAAAGTAAATGTGAGTAAAAGTGGAGATACTGTCTGAAAGGCATCATGGGTTTTCTTCTTGGTGTTTCAAGAGTATTAATGTGACACACACACATATTCATTTATAACTTCACTACAATGTAAAAGATAAAGTCATAAGCATAAAATATTTCTAGTTGAATTCCACCAGTCCCACCACTAGCAATGTATCAAAAGGAAACAGATAATACACAGAGGGACTTCTACTGCAACACCGTTCCCAATAACCAGAATTCAAAATCAGCCTGAGTGCTTTTCCAATGATCAAATGGGTGAAGAGAGCATAGTGTATACATACAAGCAAAACAACCCAGCCTTCAAAGAAAGTCCTGTCATTTGCCATAGTATGGATCCATCTAGGGAATATTACATTACAGGAAGTCAGTCAGACACAGTAAGAGAAGCACGGTCATGTGGATTCTAAAGCAGATTAATTGTTAAGAATAAACAGTAGGATGCTGGCCACCGTAGACTTAGGGTAGAGAAGGAATTGGAAAGATACTGGTCAAAGGATACAAAATGCCATGTTAGCTAGGGATACATTTAATCTATCTTTAGCTTTAAGTAATAACCAAATTAAACTCTTGAAAACTAAGAGTTAATTTTAGTGTTCACATCACAAAATAGTAAATGAAGCAATGTATATATTATCTCAGCCCATCACATTCTGCATATGCTATAAATAATAAACATAACTTTTATTTGTCAATAAAAATGAATATGAACTCTAAGATTTCTTAACTGCTCTACCATAAGACCCATCATTTAGACACAAGCCTGATTATAAAAATAGGCTTTGAAATACACATGCTATAAATTGGCTTCCTTGGACTTGTTCATTTTCTTTTTCTTTTCATAGTTCAGTAACATATTACTCAACTTAGATACATAATTTTAATTATGTTACTATTTGGTTCCATTTTCTGTCACTAAGATTGGTGGACAAACCTCTGGGCATGACTTTCTCTGAATTGCATTCCATGGTTACTCACGATTAAAATCTTTTCTCTATATAATAAGCACCTGTCCTTTTAACTAAATAAAATTATCAGTGGCTCAAAAATATTCAAAGATCTCATTAATGCCCATGTGCTCTAATCCTTTGTCTTGTTAGTGGCTCCATTATGAATATCAATAAGTAAAGCTCTAGTTGCCAGACAGATTGGCACATGCACCCCTGGTCTGTGTTACGATTATGATTGACACTGAGGTGTTATTTTCCCCATGCTTTTTCTGTGTTAGCAATGTTGGTGAAGGTGAGCAGGCCATGGCATATAAACCCACTGGTGCCTTACAAGAGTCCAGGCATGGTGCCACACCACACTGATAATGATAATGCTTACATTCCTCAAAACCATACCTCACATTAGAAAAAAAGTTACAGCATGCTCTATTTACTTATGTCCATGAAAAGACAGTATGAATAAATTTTAGTAAAATTATGTAATGTTTCATGTACTGAGACATACCCTATACATAAAGCCTACAGAATCCATATGCATGGATGGTGTCCATAGTAAGGGAAGGTACATCTGCAGCCTTTATGCTGTTGCCAAAATATCTCCCAACAAGGAAACAGAAATTGTTTTTCTTATTTGAAATATTGATTAATCAAACACAAATATTTGGCTAACTTTATGAAAAATGTACCAAATGTACCTGGCATAGCAATTAAAAAAATAGTATTTATTGTCAGTGATAAAATTAGAAATTTGAAGTGAAAATTTAGATTTTATATTGGCCACTATGGTATTTTCACAATAGTCATACTATTTTAATCATATAACTGTTATAATTGCTATAGGCACTCTGTGAAATGGTACATAAGGAGGTACATGGGCATTTGGAAAGTCTGTATAACTTTGGTGAAGCCATGTATTCTCAAATAGTCAGACATAATGTTCAAATTATCAAAGAGACATGTAGATTTTTACATAAAGTATTACAAAAATGAAAAAATTCCCTTTGTATCAAATTCCATATTACAGCCATCCTTTTGAAAATTACTGCTTAATTCGGATTTAATACTGAAGAGTGTATTTAAGTGTCTCAAATAGGCCTTAAAATACACTATTGCTACAGATGGAATGAAGAAGACAATGGAAAATTCAAGCTGTGTTACATTAACTTAAACACTACGTTTTAATTGTCAAAATGTAAGCCATGTTATTCTTCCCATTCCTGTTTTAAAGTGCTACATTACACAAAATTGACATTTACATTGATATACACATGCTGTTTCTACTAGAATGCTCTGGATGTAGCTCAGGAGATAGAGAGTGTGCTTGGTCTGAAGCCTGGTGTTCAACCTCATATACACTGGGCATGTGGTGCATGCCTGTAATTCTAACACATGGCAGACGGAGGCAGGAAGATTGGAAACTCAAGATTAGCCTCAGCTGTGTAGGAGCTTTGAGGCAGCACAAGATATGTGACATTCCATTACAAGATCTAGTTGAGAAAAAACATAGCAAACATGGCAAACATTGGAGTATACTGAAAGGAACTAACAAAACAAACAAACCCAAAAATCAAAAAACAACCTGCCAGGATAAAGGAGTATCCACAGACTCTACTGGGCCTGTGTTAACTGCTGATTTTTACTGACTATGTGATTTGTTAAGGAAAAAAAAAAACTAATTATGAGCTCAGACAATATTCTTCCTTGATGGCTATTATGACATTTTTAAGCAAATGTCTAATCTCCAAGCTTAAAATTCTGAAATGAAAGAAGAAAACTCTGATGCATAAGTATTGCTTTTAGTAATTTCTGTGTACATCAAGATATACCTTTGTCTCCCTTTCAACAGTAATAGATACATGGAGAGTGAAGAGACTAATGATGGATCAACTCATCAGCCAATATTGATCCTCGCTCTGGAGACAGAGATAAGCCCTTTCTAACTATATGGAGGATCTGAATGCTCATGAATGTACATGGACAACACTGAATCAGATCCACTAATGTGATATAATAAAAAAAAAGCCCCATTGCTCTTCATTCATTACTCTTAGAGCAACTTAACAACTGTCTTGAGAGCATTAAAATGTAAAACAAAATGTTCACAAATAAATGTGAACTGTGTAATAACAGCATTGAGATGAAGACTCAATTTTTCCAAAAATAGCTAAATTTCTAAATTCCGTCACGCAAATAACTTTTTACTACAACATAAAATTTTGCCTAACAATTTGATTTGAAAACAGGAGTTTGAGGATTTCAATGGGGCTAGTAAAGTCAATGAATCCCTGGAAGAGCCCCAGCTCACATAGCAGGTTCACAGGCAAAAATGTCTTAACAGGAACAATTTGTTCTAATATAAATATCTGAAAACTAATCAGTAAGTGAACCAATGACCTATGGATCTGTGGCCTTTCAAAATTAATATGCAAAGATTAATTTAACAAGCTAAAATCTCCCACACCTAATAAAATGATAACAAAGTATGGCCATTAAGCAATCAATAGTATAATAATTTTATAGACCATCATTTGTCTATAATGTCTTTAAATTAACTTATCAATATGTTTATGTCTGTTTAACCAATCTCTGTTCTCCTTTAACACATTTTATTTTTTAAGAGTAAGCTCTTCATTTCCATTATTTTTTAATCTCACGATTTTGTAGTTTGATAATATAGTGTGTATAATCTCAGTCCTTTACAATTTATTCAAACTTATTTTACGACATAGCATATATATAGTCTTTATTACTGAAGAGGATGTATTCTGCTATTGTTGGGTGAGTGTCTTGTATGTGTCTGCCAACTCTTGTTGGCTTATTGCTATTTACATCTTCCATTTTTTTGTTACTGACAGTGGAGTAGTGAAGTCAACATCTGCAACTACTGAATTTTCTGTCTCCCTTTTCAGTTCGGTCAGTGTTTGCTTCATGCATCTCAAGACTCTAATGTTAGATTCATATTTTATAATTGTCTTGTCCCCATAGGATGAAGCTCTTATCTACACACACATATCAAAATCAAAAGAGATTATCTCAAGTCAAAAGCTTTATAGGGAGTTAAAGGGGATAGGTGGGTCAGGAGGAAAGGTAAGAAGAGGGGGGTCAGGAAAAAAATGTGAGAAGGATTGAGGGGGTCAGGAATTAAAGGGGAAGGGAGGTAGGACGGTCAGGAATTGAAAGGGAGGCAATGTGGGAGGTTCAGGAGTTGAAGGTCAGCCTTGCTTTTCTGGAAATCTTTCTCTAAAATCTAAACAAATTTGAGGGGTTTTCTTGAGAAATTTTTCCATTTCTTTTTCCTCTCTTGTCTGAAGAAGTTCATTATATTCATGCTGCTGCACTTGAAGATGCCTCAAGGGTCTTTGGGGCTCTATTCTGATTTTCACTATTTTTCTTCTCTATTGTTTAGACTGAACAATTTAAATTTGTGCAAAAGCCCACTGTGATTTTTTCTAATGTAACCTCAGCCTGTTTAATCCCACATAGCACATTTTTTATTCTAATTATTAGACTTTTAAATTACACAATTCATATTTTTTATAATCCTATGTTTTAAATCCATACTGTACATTTGGTAATACAATGTATTCTCCTTTAGATTTTTAAAAATGGTTTTCTTCAATTTTTAACACACAACATAAAACCAAGATATTAAAAGTTGATATTCTTAAGTAATAACATCATGCCATATTAACAGAACATGAATTAGTTACTCTATTAAATGTAAGATTTAATGTAAACCAAGGAGTTAAAGTTTCTATATGAATGAATAGTCTACTCTTACATATACTCAAAATAACATGTCAAAATAACACCTTTGAGTGAGTTTTAAAAAGCCCTTTCAGATAATTGTTTTGTGTTGGTTTTAATTTAAAAAGAATAAATCTATAAAGATTTTTAGCATTATTCATTTTAAATGGTCCATGTCAGTTTTTAAATAGAGAGGAATATATTGGAAGATGTGTTGGTTTCATATTAGGGTCAAAATGTTTGGCTAACACTAATTTTTAGGCGTACATATCATAATGGGAAATTAATATGATAAATTAAATGAAAATAAAATTTGGTCATATTATTTTAATTTTAAAAAATAAGTAGCTGCAATACACATATAAAATAAGTGTCCTTGTTTGTTTAAAAGTAAGAACAATAGAAACCTAAGGGAGTGTGCCTTTAGTTTCATTAGCTCTTAAAAGTTCTATCAGAGAAATAGATGGGAATGTGTGTCTTTTTTATATAAATGGTAAGAGAGTACCCTGACATATGCTGTTATTCAAATCTATGCTTGATTTCTTCATAAGCCATAAACTATTTGTGTTGGTGCTCCATATTGAATCTTAAATGCAGAAATCAAACCTTATTTCAGAGTGAGAAGAAAGGTTCCTTTCCTATTGGTATGGCCTCACTGTTGGTGAACTCACATTCGCTCCCTAGAAGATACCGAATGTCACAACTAGTGGGGTGAGCTAGGAAACAAACCTGAGGTCCTTTAGAACATGTTTCTCTAGATCTGTCTTCAAAAGAGGTTAAAGGACCTAGTGAAATCAAGTGTAAGTATAACGCTGTCCATCTAAGGCTGGTTCCCGTGTCTTCTCTGTCCCTGGAGTGTAAGCCTGACTATTTCACCAGAGTTTCCAGTACAAGGGCACCATAATAGTTCAACTCTTCTCATTTTCTGTATCCATGCTCTTCAAGTATAAATGATCTGCTCATTCACATTTTCCTGGTTTATCTACTTACTGTTGAGCAGTAAGAACCACTTTATTTTTTTTATTCTTGAATAAAATCTCATTTTTTATCCATGTATCCCCTTGTTCAAACTCCCTTCCCCCTCCCCCCCCAGTCACTCTCTCTTCTCTCCATCTCCTGATCTCCTCCCCAGGAAGGGCAGGAGGTCCCAATGTGGCGTAGTTCAGCATCCACTCCAGGCAGATCCCCTTTCCTCATCCCAACATCAAGACTGGGTCAGGTGTTCCTCTGGAGGGAATGGGCTCCAAGTTGCCATTTCAAGGTGCTTCAGATCCCAAGCTGCTCAGTGGTTGTGGTTTGCAGCTTGAATGTGCTTTACTTTTTGATTAAAGACCTGCTTATCTCTCTGGGTTTGTGATATCTCGATCAGGAAAACATTCGCTAAATCCATTCATTTGCCTGTGAATTTTAGGATATCATTTTTTTCTTACTGCTGAATAATACTCCATTGTGTAGATGTACCACAGTTTGTTAATTCATTTTTCAGTTGAGGGGCATCTAGGTTGTTTCCAGGTTCTTGTTATTATGAATAATGCTGCTATGAACATAGTTGAGCTAATGCTTTGTGGGTACAAATATAAGCACCACTTTAAAAACAAGTTTAAATCATAAAGCTGCCCTTGTTGGCTGCACAACTTCACATAAATTAATTCTTTTATAAAACTGTTTCTTTGTCTCCAAAGTTGAAAAAATAAAAGCTCCCAAGATTGTTGCGATGACTAAATGTAGCAATGGTGTTTTGTTAAAACTTTAAAACTATTGACATCACAGAACACATTCCAAACACTAGCCTTCTCATAAGCAGTATTACATATTCTCAGAAGCATTGTCAAAGAACAGCATTAATAAACAACTTAGGATGAAGTATAAAAGACAGCCAGCACTACCCATGCAACGCACAGGATGCCACATGAAATCTGACTTCTATTCAATACTGGCCAGCAGTCACTGCCCATTTGAATAATTACTGACCATCTGCTAAACATATAGTCAAGAATAAGTTTAATGCAGCAAAGAGAAATAAGACATTGCTTCAAAAGGGCTTATATCACTAAAGAAAAATAAGGTAAATACACAGTAATATAATGGGGAGAAAAATTGTGTCTGACACCAACCCCTGAAAAGCAGAGTGCTTAGAAGAGTAAACGCCTATCAGAGGAAAATGTTCAGTATATTGGAAAATGTTTCTAAAGAAGGTAAAAATTTAATGTTATGTCATTACTATGTCAGTAAAATTAAGCTCTAACTGATATATCAACATTAAACATTTAATCCCTTTACTTAATATTTACCGAAAATCTACTTTAGACTACTATAGCATTTACTAAGTGTCATATGACACTCCTGGATAAAAAACAGTTTGTGTTCATATATCAATACAATGTTGTTCTGTTTTAGGCATAAAATTTCTATCTCTGTCATTCTCTTTGTTTTTGGCAAAATTTTAACTCCTACTTAATTACAGCAACTGAAATTGGCACTGCTCTAGGGCTACAGCTGACGGTTCTCACGGTCAAACATAAGCTGAGTAAGAAGGCCTCATGGCTTGTAATATTACTTTTATTACTTTCTTAATTGTTTCTTTCTTTCCTCCTTTTATTTTCCTCACAAAATAATTTCAAAAGTCCAAAACTGGATCATGAGTCAGGAAGATCCTGATATCAGTTCCTAAGTTTGTAACATACTATCTACAATTATTTTATTATTTCTCAAGCTATAACAAACAGTGTATATTATAATACTGAAACACATTCATAATTAAGAAGGCAATATCTCTTTTTTCTGCGACTACTATAAAATTCAGATTTTGCCATGTGACCTTCTTGTGCAAAGAAAGACAACTTCACATATAACCTTATTTTTAATTCATCTGATTTTCTTCACCTTTATCAGCCCTTACTACTGGCTTTCTTTTTTTTTTTTTTAACAGAAGCAAGCTTTTATTTCTCAAATTCCTCAGATTAAGCTGGCTGGGTTGGCTGCTTTGAGGGGATTAGTCAAAGAGACCAAATCCCATATCCTCATCTGATTCCTCTGACTCCTCCTTGGCTTCTGCCTTGGCCAGGGCTGCAGCTGCAACAGGAGCAGCAGTTGAGGCAGTGGCTACAGCAGCAGCAGTCACAAAAGCAGATGGATCAGCCAAGAAGGCCTTGACCTTTTCAGCAAATGGGAAGGTGTAATCAGTCTCCACAGACAAAGCCAGATCCCACTTGTACCCACTGATGATAGAGTGTGGCACTGAGGCAATAGTTGAGTAACCAATCTGCAGACAAACACTGGCAACATTTCTGACACCCTCTAGGGAGCAAGAGTACAGAGTCTGCTCTGTGATGTCAACCACTTCAGGGTTGTAAATGCTGCCATTGTCAAGCACCTGCTGGATGATCAGCCCAAAGGAGAAGGGGGAGATGTTCAGCATGTTCAGCAGTGTGGCCTCACTGGCTCCTACTTTGTCTCCAGTTTTTATCAGTTGCACATCACTGAGAATCTCAATGGTATCTCTGGAGATTTTAGTGGTGATACATAAAGTGTGGAATAAAGAAGTCTTTACCTTGCACCTTAGCATTCTTGTTTATATTAATACATTTTAGCAGACTTAAGTCCTGTTGAAGTGAAACAGAACTTGGATTGCAAAAGAATAAAGGGTTTTGCCTGCCATGTAAGAAAGAGGAGGTGTGCCACAGCTATGGGAATTTCACAAGACTCTCATCAATAGCATGCCTCTCTGGATCAAGCCGTGAGCTCTCAGCTATTCAGGTTGCCCTGCCTTTGCTCTGCCATGAATTGGGATTCTACACCTCTTAAAACCCAATTAAATGCTTTCCTTCATAAGTTGCTTTGGTCATGGTATTTGGTCATAGCAATAGAAAACTAACTAAGGCAATATATAAATATCTATCTATATTCCTTTTAAATTGAGTTATATCACCTGAGGTGATTAAGCCTCTCATAAAAGCTATGTATATCTAACAAAATTGTGGATATATGTTAAATATTTAATAAATCCTGGGATATCAGAGAGACCACACAGTCAAATCCTAGGCAGACAGCTCAGGAAATCCTTGATCCTTGAATACAAGGATAAACAGCTAAGTCAATCACACACATCTTTAATCCCAGCACGGGGAAAGCCAGGAGTGGTGAGCAACATCCTTTATCCTATAACTCAGAGACAGAACTTCTTCTGTTTCTGTGAGTTCAAGGCTACATGCCTTTAATCCTAACATGGATGGGATAGGGTATATAAGGGCTCATAGAAACCTGGCAGAAACAGAAGTGTCTGACAGAAGCAACTGAAAGAAGTGACAGGCAGAAGAGACCAGGAGTGAAGCTGAGAAAGTTGCAAGACAGTTTAGTGAGAATTGACTGTGGTGCTTCCTCTCTCTTGATATTTCAGCCTTCCCCGCATATTTGGCTCAGAATCTTCTTTTCTTACAACCTAAAATTGTGCTACTACACAAAATTCTAGTGTCAACAATGTAAAATCTCTACTTCAGGGCTATTGCCCTTGGTTACCTTTCCTTTACATGAAGATAAGACCCTGCTGCTGAAGATACCACCCACTTTGAGCACAGAACTTGGAGAAATTGGCCTAAATCGTACTTCCTGGACTGGGCTCCTAATATGTAAAGGTACATAAAGCTGCCGAGAGAGAAGCAATCAGTAGTCCTACTCAGCTATAAAGCCTGCAAACCATAACATGACCCCCAATAGTGCAATAGTGGTACTTTTTTATTATGAGTAAACAACAGCTGTCTAATTGGAATTTAAGACACACTCAATAGGAGGGAATCTGTGCTTGATACTGCAAACTTAGCCAACTCCCCACGGCTGTAGAGGTCACAGATATGAGAGGACCTAGTACTGTCATCTGCCTAAATCATTACCATTTCTAGCAGTATCTAAATATTTATTTTATAGCCACAAGTAAGTGTGACAAAAAAACTTCTTGGGCATCAGATGAAGATATTACAGAAATCTACAACTGGTCAAATAGAGAGAATAAAATCTATGAGGTAATAAACTCCAACTCAAGCATACGTAAAGAAACTTCTACCTAAAGTTCAGAAGTTGTAGAAAAGTTGGCAAAAGATTATAATAGTCAGAAGCCCAACATACTTATAACTTACTGACTAAAAGTTATTTTTTAAAAAAAATGGGTTGTAAAAATCTTAGCTGTCATTCCTTATAGATGGCAAGTAATTGTTTCACAACAATACCTGGAAATACTCTTTGGAAAGGTCAAAGGCTCCTCCTCCATTCCCTGAGAGTATGCCCAATTCATCATCTTGTTTGCTATGAATGGGGATATTCTGGCTTGCTTTCCATTGCTGTGGCAAAACACTCTGACCAATAGCAACTTGGGAGAGCAGGGCTTATTTCCTCTTCCAGGTTACAATTCATCAAGTAAAACCAGAACAGTGGCTTCAAGGACGAGCTTGAAGTAAAAAACGATGGAAAAATGCTACTGGGACTTGTCCCAGACTTGTATATGCAGCCCAGGCCCAGTTGCCTAGGAATGGTACCACTCAAGGTGGACTGGACCCTCCCTCATCAATTAACAATCAAAAAATGCGCCATAGACATGCCCACATGTCATGTGTATTTTAATTGGTCTTGAGAATAAAAGTGCTGGGTTTAAAGGTATGTGTCACCACTGCCTGGCTTCTATGGTTAACAAGAGGCAAGTTTTATTTGTTAGAGGGCAAACAAAATATTACCACATTTTCCTCTTTTTTGTCTAAAATAGAAATGGTTACAACTAATATAGAAAACTATATACAATAACATAATAACCATATATAATATATACAGGCAAGAAATATATTAACAATGTCTAGTCCATTGACATTTAACAAATTCAAAGGAAATACTCCATTATCCATTATGTCTTGGTGGGTCCAAAGTGTTCTACCTAATCTACTTTCTATTTAACTTGCATTACCACATTTCTAATCACTCCTTTTCATTTTATGAGATCCCTCAATCTAATCTTCTTTGTTTGGTTTTTTTCTTAACCATTATGAATCACAACTTGTGTTCAGCCTCCTTAAATAATATTATCTGTAGCTCATCTTTTGGTAATGTGGGTATAATTCTCTAGACTACTTCCTACTGATTGGGAGTTCTGGTAATCTTTAGGGACCTTGAAAAAATTCAGGACTATGTTCAAGTCCTGACTGGAGAATTCTGTGAGGCTGGATAATCTCAGCCAACAGCCTTGAAGCTGCTCTCAATGTAGAACTGATATGGAAATTGCAACAGATGCACTCTGAAACTTTAAATCATCTGGACCATCTGCTCCCATTGGAAATTTTTCAGGGGATCTTCCTCAATCAAACTTGATTTTTCTTAACCCAGAATGAATCCATTTCCTGTGGAAATCAAAGTAGAACCTTTTGCCTAAAGTAACATTTTTTTTTACTTTAACTTTGAAGTCAAGATACTTTTTTTAAATATATAGGTTGGTTTAATTTAGTAGCTTTCACAATCAAATGTTTCTCAGCAGTTATCATTTGCCCACTAACAGTCAAAACATCCAAAGACAATACAACAAAATATAGAATCCAAACTCTGTTTACTTTCCATCTTTACATGGCTTATCATATTTTTAATTACTCTATTCCCTTTTTAAAGAACTTTACTGTTATTTTTATGTCATTTATGTAATTTATAACAGTTTCTGTGCTTTCTCTTATCTCTCTCAAGCCTACGCACATTTTTCAAACATACTATAAACCATTTAGAAGGTTTTTTTCATCTAAATCTGTCTTTATTGCATATCTTTATCTTTTTCTGACCATCTGAGCCTTTCAACTGCTAAGCAGCATGGATAGAATCTTTCTGCCCTGGCTGGTTCTCAAAGAACATAGTTTCATGATGCAGGCATATGCAAGAGCCATATTCACTTCTCTCCAACTCTGAGGAGCTTCTGGGTCCACACTGCCATTGAGTAACATACTACGGGCTGCTCATAAACCCCATTTAAGTAGCAGGCTTAAAAGAGTCATGCTTATAGTTGTCCTTATCAAGCAGAGTCTACAACAGAAAAAGGAGTTACCAAGGAGCCAAGTTCTGACTCCATTTTCAGGCTTTATGTGGAAATCCTTGACCCACCTTGAGTACTAGATGTAGGTCAAAATCTCATTGTCCTTAATAATTAAAACCCAGAGCCAGATATTGGGGTAAATACTGAGAGATCAAAGAGGTAAAAGGAGCAGCCACAGCCACCTCTTACCTTTACCCAATCCTCAGAGTAAAGGGCCTCTTTGTCAGACTTTATCTTGCTTCAGAGTCTCTGCCTGCCTTATATTCCTCTCTCCACCCACCCATACATTTTCTGCCCCCATCCTCCCTAGTGCTGGGATTCAAGGTGTATGCTACTACTTCCTGGCCTCTATGGTTAACTAGTGGCTAGCCCTGCCCTCTGATCTTTAGTAAAGCTTTATTTGTTAGAGCAAAAAGAAAATATAACCACACCCAGAGGCCAATCTGATAGAGACAGTTCTTCAACTCTGCCCAACCAGGTGTGTCAAGCTGACAACCAAGAGTAGCCCACCCCATTTTCCCATCAGCTCCTCTGAAATCCAACCACAATTCCAAACTCTAAAATTTCCCTCCTATGCTATTTAGCAGGTACTTCTCAATGTTATACAAGGCTATTTTATATTTTCTGTGTCCTTCACCCCACCTAACACCACACTTTCCACACAGGCATTAGGAAATATTACCTCTTCATCATTAAGTGAGCACTATCATCTTGGTACAGGAATCTACAATAGGTGGCATTGCATAAAGATTGCAGACACCAAACAGAGCTCCAAGAAATAACCTAAACTTCTTGGACAAGCAAAGTCAGCTATTATGCTACTAGAAAAGATAAGTTCTACATGTGCTGGATAATAACACTTCTGAGGCATTGGTCACAGTCAGACTGTCACTCAGATTTCTTTTTAACGTGCTTTTAATGTTTTCTGGGAATGTCACTGCATTCTGAAAACTCATCATCCTCTCAGGAGTGTACAGAAAGCTGGGTTTTTAAAAACTTATCCATGGTCTATCAAAAATGAGTATTTTAAACTGAATACTTTTGCACTAATTTTTATTCTTTTACTTCTCTAACCCATGCTAAAGGCCTCTTTGTCAGACTTTATCTTGCTTCATACCCTGTCCCCTGCTTGCAGTAATACTCAAGGGCATCACACTGATAAATTCTACTCCTCCTCTAAGAATTAATGCAGATGTTACTGTGTCATTCCCTGCTTCTCGGCCTAAAAGGAATCTCATTCTGCCACAATTCACACTGTGTTACTGTATCCTGCCCCTACGAAATACTGCTTTGACTATATTTTCTTTTGTATTAGATATCACAAAACTGGTAAATTGTCCGTGACAAAAGTTAAAACTGCTTTTTGTCAATATTTTGTTTCCTAAAATAACTTTGCCTTAAAATGTGTATTTAATAAAAGCATTATTAACTCTCTTAGTAAACAGTCATCAACAATTTATAAAAAGACAGAGAAACATTTGTTTGTCCTAAGAAGCAAGATGCTTTTAATCATACCCATATCTGTGTGTAGACATGTACATCAAGCACGTAATATTCGTAATTGTTCAAAAAATACATTGCATATATCAGATGTTTAATCAATGTTTCAGCTTTGAATACTCACAGTATGGCTTTCTGACACAAACACGTAAGAACTATTCATAATGTGTAACTTCACACTGTATTACTTCACATAACATTACTGCAATTAATAAAGTACTTTAATTTATATAGACAGGAGGGGTACCAAACTGCAGAACTCAAGTTAGGTTGAATGTGCATTTAAATATGCTATAAAATTTCTCCTAAGAACACTTATTTTATTTGTTAAAGAACATATGTTCTTCCTCAAAATAACTTGCTATTTTTGAACTATTACTCAGCCACATACTTCCAACAAGCAGCAAAGGTTACCTCAGATAAACCTTGATTTTACAATATTTGAAAATTTTTCTGTGCTACTCTGTGCCAAGTGAAACCTCATGAGTCATAGGTGAATGACAGAAGTAGCCTCAAAGCTAACTTTTCCTTAATGCAGCCAGCCTGAAATAAAATTACTTTAGCAATTAATAATTAATCACCATCCCACATTTATGATTTTGTTAGCATCAGAGCAAAAATGAATGCCAATATCAGTTTATTTCTATTCTTTTTACAGGCACAGACAAATCTTAGAGAAGGTACATGAAAGGCTCAAGGAAACACAGCTAGTTGTTAGCAACATCCAGATAGTTAAACACATGTGCTCTCAGTCTGTCCATCTGAACTGTCCTTGGTCAGGAATATCTTTAAAAACAGCTTCTTCCAAACTTGCCACCTAACATCATATGTCCTTCTTTTCATGTGTTTATTTTTATCTATTTCATTTATAAACATTGTGTTACCTTGAAAAATTCTGGAGTATATGTAAGTCCAGAAAAATGTTAAGCCAATTCACAATGTCTGAACACTGTGGGAAAGCAATGATGTTTCCAAGCCAGTTCACCTTATCTGAACACTATGGTAAAGACAGTGATTGGTGTTTCCAAAGCCTGTTTGTTTTACCTCCCAAGAACAAAGGCCTAAACTACATTTTCTTGGCTCCCTTAACATTAATTCGTTTATGTAAAAAAAAAAAAAAAAAAAAAAAGTTCGTAATAAGTGGAAGCTAGTACCACAAGTATTCACTAAAAATATATCACTGTGTGGTCTCCATAGTTCCTCCATTGTTGGCAGACTGGATGTAAATGATCTGCTTGTGACCTCCTTGTTAGTGAAAGCACTCAAGGAAAGAAGTCAGAAATTCTGAAAGTGCGCTGAACAAAAGATCCTACACCTGACCCATTATCAGAAGCAAATTGTTGAGCAATAATATTCTACTCCAGTAACCAATCAAGATTTGTGCTTAAGTTCATGGACATTACAGAAGACATTGAAAGAATATAAGAACCCAATGGTGAGGCTGTAAAAAGCTGTTTTCTACACATGACATGGCTACTACACTCATGAACCCGTAGCATCTGTGGTTTCCCACAGGAGATCAAATCAGTCAACACTCTTACATGGATGAGGGAGGGATTCAAGAGGCCCCACCCCTAGCCAATGAGCTACTGGCAGGTGATTGGCAGGGGAGAAAGAAACACATTTCCTTAGGGATTCCTTGTAAGTTTCCCATGCTCCAGGAGGTGTTCCACATCCAAGTGTATAAAGGCAAACTAATTGAATTCAGTAGCTTGACATAAAAAATTATTTTTAAGGGACATGAGTTTGTAAAAGGGACAAGTTGCCAGGGTCTGAGAGCAGTTGGAAGAAGGCAACTGGGGACAGACATGATTAAAATACATCGTATACCTCTATGACATATCTATTCTGAAGGAATAAATAAAATAGTACATTTTTTTTGAAATATCATGTCTTAATATTGTCTGACTCCTTTCCACTTCTGGCTTCACTCTGTCTTACAAGAGAAGCTTCTCATCACACATGAGAAAAATGTGATGCTCTCTATGGCTCCCATTAGGTCATTATTTACTTGAAAAGTAAAAATATTTTTTTGGATTCCTCTGGATCTTTAGGTAAAATCTTAAAATTAGCAGGTAGATTCATAATGGGTTAAGTGCTTATTTAAGAATGTTTATAACATCTCATCTTAATTTGTTCCCTGTGGATGTAGCATGACATTTGTTTTTAATGGTTAGCATGTGAGACAGCTATGGGAAAATAGAAGGAAAATAAAACCAAGCTGGATCCTGCAAGGGGTAAGGACAGGGGAAGAAAGCGATGTCAGGGGATGACACAGGAAGTAAAGAAGGTCAAAGAACATGTGTGTATAAAAATGGCACAATGAAACCCCTTTGCCAACAAAGATCAACAGTATTTTCAGTCTACATTAAAAAATCTCAGGTACATAATTATCACATTAATTAGTGGGTTCTCTTTCTCAGAACAGTAAGAAAAAAATCATTAACAAGAAAGTATTAATTTAATGAATTAGGGAGCTGCAGACAATACTAAACACTGATAGATCTGCTCACTTGATGGGAAATTAACTGAATCACTTTCCACTTGTAAAAGTGCCTGTTTTAAAAATAAATACTTAGAAAATTGTAATGACAATAGACCATATTCTATTTTCTAAATCATTTTTCTTGTCCAGAAAGTATTTTTTAAGTAGAAAAAAATAAAAATGAATGCTAAAAACAAGTTGAATTTTCCCAGTGGAATGTAGACAAATATGAGAGCACTTCCTTCAAAAGTTTCCTTGTGGTACTAGGAGCAGGACCTTGAACCTAATTAAACAAGCATGTGGCAACCAGAAGAATAAAGTCTTGTTTGATCAAACTACAAAAGAGTTTCTACTTCCATTTTCAATCACTGCAAAACAATACTTTTGTTGTATGTTGATTGAGTGACTGAATAAATTAACTGAATGAATGAATGAATGAATGAATGAACCTAGCTCTCATCTGTGAATCACAGAATCTACTAGAATGCTAGGCTGTGTCAGGTGAAATATTGTTCCCATCCCACAGTCTGGCGAAAAGGCATTTCACCTGGTTTGCTGTTCTGCATCTGACTCTCACATCTTCCTCCCAGTACAAAGAGGAAAACTGGTCCTGGTTTACTTTGTGGCTGAGGCTGAGAAGCAGTTATCAAATGAAAGCCTAGGATAGCATAGTAACTCTAGTTCAGAGGAAGTGGACATGAATCAAATGGCCAGAACATAGTAGATAAGGAACCAAAAAATGCAAATAGCTGAAGCTTATTGAATTAAGTTTCCTATGAAAATGCCATAGTTCAGAAAGTTACTCTGCAGGCTACCAAAAGAGAAACATAAACACCAACCCAGCCACACAACTGTGATCTACAATCTGTCCTGCCTGCCAGACACGATACATCCATCAATGGTGGCACAGAGCCTGTGGGAGTAACTAACCAATGCCTCCTTGGGTTTATGGCCCACTCAATGAGATGGAGCATATAACACTGCCAGGGTGAACAAAGAACCAGTCTCTGGGCTTTCTAGTAAAACCAAATACTTCAAGTTTTTTTTTAAAAAAAAAAGTAATAATAAAATGAGTCTTGATGATATTCTGTTATACTCATAGATCAGTGCCTTATTCAATCATCAGAGAGGCTTCCTCCTGCAGAAAATGGGAACAAATATAGAGACCTATGGCAAGATATTACATGGAAAAAGTGCGCTCTTGAAATACACAGCTCTAAGTGGGATGCCACTACCAACTACTTCACCCCAGAGCTCAAGGAACCCCATTAGAAGAGTTGAAGGGTCAGAGAGGATAGAGGACACCAAAAGAGCAGGCCCTCTAAATCAAAAATATAACAACATCTTGTAATAAAATGTTGTCACTTGCAAGAATTAACTGCATAAATATGTGTTCTGAAAGTGCCTATGTGGAGCCATGAAAAAGAATTGCCACCATGCCTTCCGCCCTCCTACCAGAAGTCTACAAAGGCATCTGCAGTCTCTGTTCCCAATTTCCCATTGTCCTCGCTGACTTCCAGTGTGAAAGTTGAGACTTTTGTCATACTTCCTTCCACCTTAATTTTACCCACATCAACTCAGCAGCATTTCAAACAACATAGTCTCTCCTCGTTGCTTTTACTTGGCTTCCCAAATCCTACACACTTATGGTTTTCCTCCTACCTCAGTTTCATCATTTCTGGTCTTCCATATCCCTTATCTTTATGAAAAGATTAACCCATCTTCAGGACTAACACTCTTCCCATGTCATCCCTTAGTGACCTTCTCATGTGCAAGTCTAAGCATCATGTTTGATTTCAAAACTCTAGACAAATGCATCAAACTACTTAATTTCATTTGGATGAATATACTTTTTAAACCTGCTCCAAAGTGCATTTCTTATATTCTCTTCAAAACTTTCCCATTTGATGCCCATGCTATCCTTCATAGCACGGTACCATCCTTACTTTCTTTCAGGTCTCCATAAATATAACCCACAGCAAATACAACTGTCTCCAGCCTCTCAATAGCCCCAACATTCAACTCCTTCAGAACAATTCTCCTAATACTATGACCTTCTTCTGATCCAATTGTCCTCATGCCCAGATTATACTGATAGTTTCGTTGTCATCTCCCCTCTGCTAAGCATGATTCTCTCCAGTATGAAATCTTGCCTTACTATGCTGTACCCACTGCTCTTCTCAGCCTCATAAGGCCTCGCACACACAGACAAGCACAGTCAATTACTGCTTACCACAGTTGCAAAAAGGAATAAAAAGTAATCAGTTACTTAACGATTATGGATCTTCTTTGGGGTGCAGGGAATATTGTGAAATCAGAAAGCAATAATAACTACAAGGCTCTGAGTACATCCAATGTCAACAACCATACACTTAGGTAAATGGTGAACTATATGCTGTGACCATTTTACACATTAAAAACTACCATGCATATTCCAATCATTACTTTGTCTGCTCTTGCCAGAGATATTGCCCAAAATATTCATCTGACTACTTCCTTCTTTCCCCCATGTCTTTGTTCAAGAAATTCTCAATACAAATGAACACTTTAATGATACATTTGTATAATTAATATATATACATACATTATGATATTCATGTATTCTTTTATTTTTTAAATATATATTTTTAATATATTGGCTAATCTACTTATTCAGTATTGTCATTATTGTCTCCTTTGTTATGCTCAAAGAAATCTTCATGAGATGAGTTGCTTTTGTCACTGTGTTCAGTATTGCAAATGTTCAGGGGAGAGTGTCTACAGCTAGGGAGCATGCTGCATATGAGCAGTTCTCAACCTGTGGGGTTGAGAAGGAATCACATATCAGATATTTACAATTCATAATACCAAAATTACAGTTACAAAGTAGCAATGAAATAATTTTATGGTTGGGGGGTCACCACAAAATGGGGAGCTGTATTAAAGGGTCGCAGCATGAGGAAGATTGAGAACCACTGCTCTTTATTGTGCTCAGAGAATAAATTTCCTTTTGTGTCTCCTGTATTATGCTTCTGGCCTGGACTTTCCAGTCTAGCCCAGAGGTTTGGACCCACTCTCAGAACCACTGCTGCTTAGGACCAAATTATCACACACAGGCTTATATTATTTTTATGCTGGCTGATTGACCTAGGGCCCAGGCATATAACTTGCTAATTCCTTCATCTGAACTCAACCCATCTTGTTCAGCCACACAGCTCAGTACCTTTTCTCAGCAGCATTTCCTCTGCATCTCCTGGCAGCTCCAGCAACCCTGTGACATCTGTCTCTGGCATCTGTGTAGTTTGTATAGCATGTCTGATCTGCTCTACTCTGAGATTTTCCCAATCTGGTAGCTCCACCCACACTTCCTGTCTGTCTTCAGCCAATCAGGTTTTTATTAAACCAATAGGCAGGCCAAATATGTACAACATTACCAGCATTCTCCCATTACAGTGTTCCCAGCTAGAAAGCAACAATGACTGATCTAGTCATTATTATACCTTCCTTCTGGAAACTACAAGCTTCAATAAACTACCATTTATACATAGCATATATTGAATATATATGTTGAATTCTATAATAATTAATATATTAATAATATATTGTATATTTTATTCTACTTTGAGCCAAGCAATTTTCTACTTGTCAGTTGCTGAAAAAAGCAAAATAATATTCCATAATATTCCTTCTTCCCAAGCATAGCAAGAAGTTCATAAAGAATTTGGGATAGGCATATAAGTTGCTAAGGACTGAAATTTTCTCAATTTCATCATGACTGAGGCGTGAAACCTACATTTTTTTTTATTGTAACAAAAGCTAATGCTGAAGGTAACCTCAGCATACTTAAAATTTGTGCTTTTAAGTGAAAAAAAAAAAACACTTGCTATGTGGGCTCCCTCCCAAACAGACCTTAAAGGAAACTTTGCTTTGGAAAGCCAATACCGATATTGTACTGGGCTTGAGAATGGAGGAACAAAGGTTTTTCCTGGAAATGGACCCAACACTCTGGACTGAGGGTATTCTAATGATTTTTGGATACATAGAAAAGACAGAGTTTGCAACTACAATGTGTAAGATTCAAGAAGCCATTGGCTAGTACACACTCTTAAGTGACAATACCACAATGGGTTGCCTATTGGCAGCCAGGAAGGAAGAAAGAATTAGTGCTAAATATTAAAGCTTTGAGAGATGAAGCAAAATGGTCCCAGCTGTCTCAGGATAGGATCAGCTGCCAGAACAGCAATCCCAATCCAATTGGCCCCATATGCCCAAAAGATTCAGTATGAGCTGGGAACACCCTCCGTTTTCTAGAACTGAGTATGCCTCTGTGTTTCTGTGTGTGTGTGTATGTGTGTGTGTGTGTTTATGTGTGTATGTTGTGTATGTACATATATTCAATATACACATATTGTGTGCATATGTTTATATATATGTATATATATACACATATGATCAGAATGTATGTGGTGGCATATGTGCTATGTGTGCACATACATATATTCAATACACACGTGTGGTGTATATGTCTTCATATATATGTATATATTCAGTGATTCAGTTTGTGTGTGTGTGCACATGTGTAGGAAGGAGGGATTCCCAAGACTGTTACTTCAAGTCAATCCAGCCCACAGAAGACATTTTAGCCCCTTTAACACATTACTAAGCAATTCTGATCTGTCAGTTCAAAGAAGCAAAACAGTATGTCAGCTGCCTGTAACTGCTGTTAGAACTGAGTCTCTTCCACCTAGCAACTTCGTAAGAAATAGAGTGATTTAAGATAAAATGAATGGAAGTCTATTTGCATTTTGCAGTAGTTTAATAGTTTTTTTTTTTTTAGAAAAATACCACACATCATTTCAGCTGCCAACTTTCCTAGAATAGAATTTTTGTTTTTGTTTTGGGTCCTCAAAATTTTTGCTCCTACTACACGAATTCCAATTCCTGCTGCATACAAAGAAGGCCAGCCCCCAATACCAGCCTCCTGTCCTCCTGCACAGCTTGCTTTTCTTTTACCCTTGCTCAGCTCTTTGCTTGTTCATATTCAGGAAGTTACTCATTTATTTTAAAATCTTACTTTTAATTCCTTGCCTCAAAAAAGAAAATGCCTTACTGTCATGCTGGGCTATTCAGCAACAATCTATTTCCCTCCACTGGATAAACTCAGCCTTCACCCCCATAGTTTATCTGCTTGGGATGCTGGATTACTGCCTCATAAAATAGTACAACAGTACTATTATCACATAATCATTATCATTACCTCACCCTCTGCCACACAGATCCTTCCAATCCTGAACATCTTGCCTCTCTAATCTTGCTGTATCTATCCTCTCCTGCTGTGAGGCTGGTGTATACCATTCTCACAGAAGCTGAGTGAAATCACAAATAGAAAACATAAAAAAAACACATTTGAACTGTTGCATCTTAGTGATACCATTGTATTATATGGGAATTTTAAACATTTCCATATCCCATTCCATATGGGGGCAATGAGGACAGAGAGATCTCAGCCTAGATGCATTTTCCTTCTTCAGCCTTTCCTTCCTGATATTTGCCATAATACCTAACTGAGATTCAGTTTCACATTCTTGAGCTGGGATTGCACAGTTAGGCAGAGAGGCATCCCCAGCCACAGTGGGTTTTGGGACCAAGATGGCCATCTTATAATAAGACCTTCCATAATACCAAAATCATTTTTGTGTTATTAAACTTTCTCCATGGCCACAAAAGTTGCAAATGGGGTGATAGCAAGGTAAAAAATTTTCTTGATCACTTTGAAAAAAAAATGATCCTCACCAGTACTGGGAATGTACAACCCATTTGTCCAAAACTGAAAAAAGAAGCCATTAGACTATGTCCTTACAACCAGAGGGGAATTACAAAAATCATCACAGCATAATCTTTGAACGCAAATCACACAGCAGCTCATCACTTTTTCTTTATAAGCTGAGACTATCTCTGACTATGTAGCCAGGTGGTCCTGTGTCTGCGGCCAACTTTATGTAGTGACCGGATCAAATTCAGGACTTCCCCATTCTAGGCGAGCACTTCAACAATGACTCAGTTCCATCCTGCCTAGGATCTCACTTTTTTTTCCTTAATACTTTCCCACTTAGTGTTTTTTTTTTCAACACTAATAATATAGAAGATTACAAAATACACATAAAAGGGTGAATTAGCGAATAAAAGTGGGAGTAGTAAAGAAAAACAAAATTATAATCACCAACATCGTATGCACTCTCACAGTCAGCTGATCATTTGGTGACAAAGCCTCTACATCTTTTCATGTGCAAATGGCTAAAACAGAATATTTGTTTTTCAAAAAAATTTAATCATCTAGCATATATTGTCTTGTGCTTCTTCACACATTAAACAATGCAGCAAGAAAGTCTGCCAATAAACATGATTCAAATAAATGTAATTCTCAAATGGGCTTCTTTCATTCTAGGAGACTGTAATAAACCAAGAGGCTCATCGTGACGGAGTTATAGTGATGGAGAAAATGACAGAAAGATTAAGGTAAAATCAGAGAGGCATCTCAATTGGAATAACCAGAAGCATGGGGATGGAGAGGAGAAGCACATGTTTAGTGCACAAGTGAAGTACACTTGTATTCTGGAATCACTATAACTAATAGTGCCCAAACAATGTAAATACATGTTAAAAATTCACTCTAAAAAATGAAAATGGACTGAGGCAAATATTACAGATATACAAATATACATTATCAGATTAGATCATCACAAAGGTTGCAAATTAATTTTCTATCTTTAGCTTTTAAATCCAGTCACTTTGCTCAGAACAAAACAATTGGCTTCTTGGTCCAGTAACTTTGGGTTTGGAATATCCTATCGAGTTCTGCAAAGTAGAATAAGGGTTGGTGGTAAAAACATACTGCCTCTAAATCATCAAACTTCAACTCCTCATCTAGTGGCTCAATCAGAGGCAGGGCTACAACCAATGAAGAAAAACAGTGATAAGAAAATTCTACTTCAGAAAACTAGCAGAGTTCTGTGTTTTAAGGAAGGGTCAATGGACACCCCTGACTCACTGGGAACTCTGGAAATAAAGTAAGGTCCCCATGGCTCACTGGTAGACATATGTTCAAATCCCATAACCAAACCCAATTCCTGCCATTCCTCAAGGTCCCAAGAGGTTACAGTAATTCAACAACAGAAGCAGCCCAAATTCCACTTAGGCCTGTGCACTTCATTGAGCCATTTCCACGACAGTCTACAATAGCCTCTTATGATTTGAAGTCAAGGAGTAAGTTCCACGGGACTTTAACAACAGTTGACATGTTCAAGGCTATTTTCAGTCATGGCAGTGATGCAGCAGGTAATTCAGCATAAAGAATTACCAAAGTGTGGCACGCAGTGATGGTTCACATAGATGTCCAGAAATCTTGTATATAAAGTATTCTTGATTATTGTTGACACAGGCTTTGAACTGAAGGTGATATTAGTGTCTTAAGTCATTGATAAGAAGAAAACTGCTATTTCTTTAATTTCTGGTCTAATTGTGGCATCCCCATGCTCTTCGACATACAGTGAGAATAAGCAGACAAAAATCAGAGCAAAGGGTAAATAAGTGGGCTCTAGTTCACCTCGTAGATACAGCTGGAAACATACATGAAGAGCAAGGGCTGGAAAGATCAGAAAAATCACAGGAAGAGGAGCTTAGTGGAAGGAGAGGCACCAGCTATGCATCTAACCATGGGAAAGCTAGAAAGCAAAGCCACGGCAATAACGGGGCATTTTCCAGAAGGAGCATGGTCACATTATTTTTTCATCTGAGAAAAGACTTATGCTCTGAATTTTTGTATAAATATGTACAGTGGTAATTAATGAGCCAGAACTAAAGGAACATACATGATCAACAAAATAGTTTGAGTGAGCCTAAGTATTCATTCTGTAGATATGGTCTCCGACACTCTAAGCCCAAATCACCATGAGTAGCACAGTATTTTTCATTGAATGTTATCTGGAGATACAAATCCAGAAAATAGTCAGGCATTTTTAAAATAAATTATTCCTGAAACACTTGTAATGGGATACTTCACAGGTTTTATTACCTTCATCAAGTGCCAATCTTAAAGATAGCTTCTGACATTCAAGGAGATTGGAGCAACTACATACACATGATTTTAGAAACACTGAGGTCTGCTAGCTTAGATAAGATCTAAAAAACTCCAGAAAACCATGCACCACACCACATAGGAAAGATAGGTTGTACAACAATTGCTTCCCCTGAGCATGTCACTTGGTACAAAGCTTCTTTCAATGTGATTTGTCTTTACTTACCTTGGAACTTGTACTCAGTGTCATAATAACAAGACGCTGGCATTCCAGAAATAATTATCAGTTCTCAAAAGACATTCTCACTCTCCAGAGGTAACTTAATATATTTGAAGCTGAGGCCATTTTTTAATTCAACTATAGAAAAAGTCTCCTAGGTCGTTGCTGAAATGTATTCCTGTATTTCTTTCCTATCATCTGAAATGTTTTTGAAGAAAATCAAAGGTACATCTAAAATAGAAGTCTATTTTTAACTTCTTTTTACCACTTGAAAAGGACAGAATTGCCGGTGATCCATGGGTGAAGGGAGAAAGCTAAGGTAGTCAGGTCCAATGTCTTCACCAAGTCCTTGGCCAGATTTCAGGTATACCACAAGGAAACCTATGGCCCCTGAGGACTAGGCCTGCCCTCTGTCCAAGGTCCCCTGGGAGCTGCATGATTGCTTAGCACTTCTCTTTCAAGTATGGATTCTCTGTTAGAGGTAGGGATTCAAGGAGAACCAGATAAAATAAGTAACCTCCTATTTTTAATGGTAGCTTATGACATTAGCAAATCATGCCCTTCTGTTTGCACACTCCTTCCGCTCTCTCGCATACCACAGATATCCTACTGCTGCCTTTGTATTTTCAGCATATCTTTCAAAGAAAACCAAATTGTCACATTTGACACTTGGATGTTTTGTGATCTTCTAGATGATCCCCAACTGTAAGTGGAAAGCCAGTAGGAAATCTTTAAAATACACTTAAAATGCCCATTAGCAGAAGAAATATTGCACTTGGGGTTCAAAATTGAGAGGAAAAACAAGTTCTAAGCATTATCAATTTGGGCTGAGTACCTAAGGCAATGTTCCAAAGAAGCCAGTGACTTGCCTCTGGAGTCTGTTCCCCACTTCCCTAATAGGCCTGGAAGCCACAGACAATTAATTATTAGATTATGTAACTCCCACTGTTAAAAGTTAGCAGAACATTCTACAGTTTTACTTCAAGTGTGATGCTTTTCAGCTAGGGGTGCAATTTCATCAGCTCACTCATCTGCATCTCTGTGCCACTTAAGCCTGGCTTCCCAGGGTTTTACTTTAATTGACTCAGCCTTCTTCTGCCCTCAATCCTCTTGCCTTTATTTCTGGTTCTCCATTAAGATGACTCAGAAAACTGTAACATCAAACTTTCACAGTAGTTCCAGGGTCTTCACCCATCCAAAGCCTTCACCGAGAAAGGTCTGTCCTGATTAGTGCAAACAAACCATATCCTGCTTCTGAAGCCTTCACTACTAGAATACCAGAGCGCCACATCCTATACCCACTTTAAGATATCATGGAAGGAGACCAACAGACAGGAATTCATTGCAAATATGAGCCACTCAATTTATTATTGATAACAGCCACTAAGCCATTTAGCCCAAAGGATTTTGATCAGGATAAATGAAATTGTAGGTGATATTCTGCTCTGGAAACAAAATTTTATAGGAACTATAAACTATTATTGGTAGCCTCAAATCTTAGTCCTTACCATTGTTTTATGGTTTCCATAGGGTTTATCCTCACTGGTTTATGTGATGAAAGTATGGTCCATAGAATGGTAGTGTGCTGGTGGTATAAACCTGAAGCATTTGGACCTTCAGCAAGGTAAACAGTCCATCAAGGCATTGCCTTAGAAGACATTAATGCTGTTTTTTTGAGGTAGGCTAGATTTTGTCAAGGCAGTTACTACAAAAAACAGACAAATCATATAATTAGCCCCTTCTGCATGTGGCTAATCATGTTCTGGTTTTCTATCTTGCTGTAACCAGCCTTGCGACCCATCTTAATTTCTGTGGCTCTGACAAAATTCTCTGAAAAAAAGTAACTTAAGAGTGAAAGGGTTTATTGTAGGTCAGAGTTCAAGATCCAGTCGATCATGCCAGAGAGTCTAGGCAGCTGACTTGAAGCAGCTGGCCACATCAAGTCCACATCCAAGAGAGGTCATCAGAGAACACCTGCATATAATCACGTGTCTTCCTCTGTTTATACAGCAAAGGATCCCAATCAGGGAACATTTTAGAATCTTCAGATGTCAATCATGATAATGAAGTCGTCCATACACATAGTCATGCCCAGAGGCTAAGCCTTCAGGTGATTCTAGATTTTATCAAACAGAATAGCAGGGCCCTTCACCAGAGCTGGATTATGAAGCCATGCAAAATTAATTTCAGCCTCAAAAACTGAGCTAAATAATTGCTTTTGGAAAGAATCCAACCTCAGGTGTTTTGTCATATAAACTTAAAATGTAATAATACAATTATAGAAGTAAAACACTCTAGGAACTTGATGTTTCTAGTATTTAAAAAAAACTGATAAAAACATCATCATATATGACCAAATTCATTGTTCTTAGTTTGCTGAAATGGACATGTTATTTGCAAGGGCTGGAGAATTGGCTCAGCAGTTAAGAGCACTGACTTCTCTTCCAGACAATCTGGTTTCAATTCCCAGTATCCACATATTAGTTCACAACTGTCTGTAACTCCAGTTTCAAGGGATCCAAAAGGCATTCTTCTGGCCTCCAAAAGTACTAGGAATGCATGTGGTACAGACAGACATATAGGCAAGCAAAGCACCAATACAAATAAATATCAATATGAAAAAATAAAAATAAATGTCAAGTGCATAGCCTAAAAGATTTTGAGAATCAAAGGCTATCTGTCCAGTGACATCACTCAACTTAGCCATTTGCTATCAGCAATGACTCATCATACTGACATAAGGACACTATGTCAACATAAGGTTTCAACTGCCACCTTTGGAAAAAAAAAAAAAACCCACAAGTGGACATGTATAGGAAAGCTTACAAGTCACTCTTGGACTTTAACCTTTTATCAGACTGCTTGACTCCTATGAGCTCCCCTGACCAGTTCTAAAGTTAGGTTCATTTCAATTGTCAGCATTTAGACTTGTCTGTTCCTCATCAGTAACATCATCATAATCTTAATTGCCCTGCTTGGCAATTTGCTTTCTCTTCTTTCAAGATAGCTTTAAGTAATTATTCTCTTTCATTTTATTCTAATCATCATATATTATTGTGTTCCTCTATCATTTCAGTAAGAGATTATCCAATATTTTTGCTGGAATCTCCTCAGCCTATAAAGTTTTTATTCAGTTACACATGTCGCAGTGATTCCATAATGGAATCACTCAATCACTCCAAATAATACCTGGGGCTGGGTCAAACTTTTAAATTCTACATTAAGTGGGTATTTTGTTTTGTTTTGTTTTGTTTTGTTTTAGGTCAGTCCACAACAAGATGTTTCCAAGCACTAATAAACTACAGATGGTAATCTGGCAGCGTCAATAATATGTAACTGATATTTTTAAATTACCAGGAAATCCTTAAAATGCCCTAAAAATAGTTTTTAATTGTACCCTATACAAATGTTATATGCATGGCATAAACGAGACTGATTCCCAACAACTCTGCACTTTCCCTAGGGTTTCCAATGCAGGTGATCTAGGACCAACTGCACTGGCCCAAGAAGCATAGATGAGGCTCAGTGGGTGTCATCAGCTAAGTAAATTATTAGGATGACTAAGTTTGTAGGACATGAGCTTTTCAATCTAAAGAATGAGTCTTATGTTAACTAGAATGAACTGATCATCCTAGCCAAATACCAAGATGAAGAAGCACAAGCAAAGCAGAAGGAAGTAACAGCCATGGGGCAGAGAACCACCCTTCCAAATCCAAGGGAAATCTACACAGGCTATATTGTGTCTAATGGCTTTGCCTTCCCACCTTAAAAGCTGCACACAGGAAGTCCTAAATCAGTGAAGGGTTCCAATTGCCACCATGGTTCATGAGAAGCTAATTAACTTATTTTGTACAATCCAGAACTAAATTCCAAGAGCATTCAATATGTACTCAGAACATTCTATCATAGAGCAAGAAATGTCACTCAGGTGGTAGAGTGCTATCCTGGCAAACGCAAAGCCCTAGGATGTATCCCCAGCCCTACATAAACTGGGTATTGCAATGTGATACACACATATAATCCCAACCCTTCAGAGACAAAGCAAAAGGATCAGGAGTTTAAAGTCAGTTATGTAATGAGGTTGGAGACAGCCTGAACTTTTATGAGACTGCATTAAAGAAAGAAAGGAGAAAGGGGGAGAAGAGAAAGGGAGTGAAACAAGGAAGAAGGGAGGGAGAAGGAAGGGAAAAGTTCTTTGTAAATTTCTGTTGTAGAAGCCCCAAAGCCAGGTGTGTGTGTGTGTGTGTGTGTGTGTGTGTGTGTGTGTGTGGTGTAACTGCCTTAATTTCCTTTAACTGAGCTTAATTTCTACCATAAACCCCCAATTAATAGCAGACAACTTAATTGAGTCTCTTCAAATAAATGCAATCAAATTAGTGATTACTCAGTTAGTTCTGATTTGGAATCTATCAACTTGGAATGAGACCAGCAAGTCTTCATTAGATTCCACAAACTTCTTAGGCTCTGTAGGGTATCACATTGACATGGAGGATTTTTTTGGTAAAAGATCACTCAGCACACCCATATTTCTGCTGTGTCAAATATGGGAGTGCCTACATATTTGCATTTCTAATATTTTCTCAGAGCATGGTGAACCTTCCCAGGCTCTGAGAGCCACTGATCTACATGCTAAACTTATCTAGGTGGTTTCACATCTTTGGTGGTTTTCTTCTTGTCTCTGAATTATCTCCCTTGAGCTGTCACCACTTCATCTGGCAGGAAAATGGCTCCTGATGAAAGTAATGAAGGTCTAACCTGCTTCAACTCAGGAACGCATAGCATATGTGAGGATGCCAAGTGTCTCAACTCAGACATCAGCATCATCAACCACATCTGTTTCCTTAGCACGGCACACATAGCTCTTATTGGTTGGAAGTTGAAGCTGGTTAAACAGTAATATCCACTGTAGACAGAAGGGAAAAAAGACTTGAACAAACATAAAAACATCAGAACTTTTTTGTTTGTCTCTTAAAAACCATGTGGCCTTACAGGAGGCCTTTGGAAGTGCCACATCTAAACTTTCTCATCTGCAGTACAAGGTTGGTGGTATCTTTCCTGGCCTAGAATCTCACAGACTACTGAAAGAGCTCAAATGCAATGTAATATTAAAGCTTTAAGCAAAAGACCTGATGTGACATGCATATCTTTACATTGACTGACTTTTATTAATGATGTTACTTAAGTCATGAGTAGATAAAGTAAGGAATGGAGAAAACTTACAGGTATCTGTGGTGGTTTAAATGAAAAATGTTTCCTATAGGCTGGCATTATTAAAATATGTGGTCCCCAATAGGCACTGTTGTTCAGGAAAACTTGAAGGATTTGGCCTAGCTGAAGTACGTAGGTCACTATAGGCAGAGATGAAGCCCTCCTCCTACACTTTGCTCTCTCTGCTTCATATCTGAGTTTGAAGATGAAAGTGTGTAGCCTGCTGCTCCTACCACTTGCTGACACAATTGCTCTCTATGATGAACTCATATTTCTGGAACTGCAAGTTGCCTTGTTTTGACAAAAACACTTGCTTTGACAAAACACTGTATCCAAAAGGCAAGTTGGGGAGGAAAGGGTTTATTTAGCTTACACTTCAGCATTGCTGTTCATCTCTGAAGGAAGTCAGGACAAGAACTCAAACAGGGCAAGATTCTAGAAGCAAAAAGCTGATACAGAGGCCATGGAGGGGAGCTGCTTATTGGCTTGCTTCCCATGGCTTGCACAGTCCACCTTCGCACAGAACCTACAACCAGGCCCTCCCCCGTTGATCACTAAATGAGAAAATGTCTTACAACTGGATCTCAAAGAGACATTTCCTTAGCTGAAGCTCCTTCCTCTAGATGATTCCAGTTTGTGTCAAGTTGACACACAAAACCACACAGTACACCTTAGTTACGGTGTTTTCTTCACAGTCACCAAAAAATAACTGACAATCCATCATTCAAGCTGCATCCTTAGTTTGGGCCCACTATCACCAGCACAGACTTAACTAGTGGTATGTATTCTACAGTGCCTGCACACTGCCTCACTGACGGAAGAAGTGTCTGAAAGGGACAAGGCGCTTGTTTTTTATTTTCTCACAACAATAAAATTCTGACACAGATCGCCCAGCTAGAAAGAATGGAGAGCCAGAAAAGATTAATGCCTATATATTATAAAATAAATCTGTTGGTATTAATGTCAATATTTGGGATATAGATCTCTGGATAAAACTGATGTCCCTCATTATATGAGATGAAAACCTTTACCTATTTTCAAGGGGGTTTCTTTTGGCCATATAAACTGAGAGCCTCCCAATATGAACCTTGCATAGAGAACATACAACAGATTCCATAGCCTTCTACATGAGAAAACTTAGTAATTATTTGAAGGGCACTTCTTTCAGTAACTCAGGACAGTATTCAGTGAAACCCTGCAAAAAGAGGCAAGGAAGGGGGCTCTAGAGAGATGGATGAAGGTCTGTGTCAGCTTATTCTCCCACAGGCTATAAAATGATGCTAAGCATTTTGGCTAAAGTAATTTTACTGTAGTCAGAAAAGTCCTTCTGCATAAAAATAACTGTTTTATAAATTAGCTGTCAGGCCCTTAGAGAAGCCAACCATGAATAATTTGTTGTTGGTTACATTTCCATTATTGTCTCTATTTTAATCCATAGTTTCGTGATTAATGGCTTTCTAAGAAAACTTGTTTGAAAGATAAAGAATGAAATTTGTTAAATGAAGTTCGACCTGACAAGATTCATTTCTCCTGGGTTCTCATCAGTACAGAAATTGCCATGGCATAATTAATGGTCCACGAGATGAAACGGGAGTCCCATTCTGTCATGTCTTTTCTATTTAAGTCTTCAAAAGTGAAAAATAATGAGAAAAGGTGTAAAACAAATTGCTTGATTTGCCAAGGAGCAAGATAATCCCATTAAAGTAATTAGAAGTTCATTTCAAATTATGGTCCACTGCTGACTCATTGGAGGCAAAGCTCAGTCTGGGTGACCCCTTGGATTCCATGGCCCAACTTATGACATAACCGTAAACATGTTGGAAAGCATGTACTCTCTGACCATTTTTAATAACCTACCTAATGCACTTCTCTCAGAATAAAAGTCTTTAGAGCATCAAGATTTCAAAATTTATACTTCTAAGATGGCTTATTACTTTACCTCATATCTAAAAAAAGAGTTCAGAATATATAACTATTATGAGAATACACTTCTGGAAATTATGTTTGCATGTATAGAAGACTAGAAGGGGAATTTGACACAGGCATTCGATTCCTCACCATATACAAAATATAAATTAAATGGCTTTGTGGCCAACCAAGTCAATGACATATGTTTCTGAAAAAAAAATTATTATTTCAATTTAGTGTGCTTTGATATAATCTACTTTTGAGTAACACAAGGAAAGTATTTTCCTAATAACATGACAAACAGGCATACAAGGATTAATTAGAATCTATGCCTCCAGGGATCTCAAAGTGTATTGGGGAATAAAGCCATGGATAGAAAAACCTGAGATAAAAACAAAATTTAAAGTGTCCAAGTAAACCAAGGGGGGAAATCATTAGATCCAACCAGAGTAACAAACAGTTCTGTTAACACAGTGATAGAAGGAGAAGTCTGTGGTTTTGTAAATTATGGAAGTTGGTGTCATGGCTAAGATGACTTTCTCAGGAAGAGTTAGGGCCTAGAATAACAAGAACTTAAAAGACAATGAAAGGAGTCCAAGCTATGCCAGGCTCCAACTCTACAGGAACACTGCAAATTTGGTTTTAATTCTCCAGCACCATAAGTGTTCAACACACACTGGATTAAAGAAAACTACCTTATCTATGACAGACACATAAGTGCAAGATTCTACCTATAAAATTACTAGCACTTTAAATATGGAAGGGAACACTAAGCCTCATTTCATATTTGCTTGAATGTCACATCTAATAATTATCATCAACAAACAGAACAAATTATTTCACCCTTAGTGCCGATCACTTCACAATACCAATCACTTCACCCTCAGCACCTGTAACTTCATCTTTAGTGAAAACTCACTTGCTTTCATATAAATTAATAAATTTATAAATCATATCTACTTTTGCAGAATGTGTCTGTTCATATGTTTATGTATGATTTCATGTGTGTTTATATCCATTTTTATAATAAAACATCACATTTTATATTAAAAACAATGTTTTATGCTAAGAAAAAATAGTACTTCAATGGTTATATAAAATAATCAAATTAGCAAATCTCCTAAAAGAGGTAGCTTTTTACCAAAACTGAAGTAGTAAAAATGTCTATATATGTATTTCTTCCTGAATCCACATCTCTTGGTGCTTTTCCCATAACACTCATACAAGAGGCTCTGACTATTCATACCCTGGAAGAGTGGCTGCTCTTACTACCCCACTTTAGTCAGTATTTATTCACACTTAATAAGTACTTGTGAACTCTAATAATGAAAATATTTTTATTCCTGATTTTAAAAAAGACATACAATTGCCTGTAAGGTCTACCTACCCTATGTATCTATCTGGCTTTTAGGTATTACAAACACTAGCTTAAATGTCACCTTTCTTGAGACAAAACCCTATGGGGTGGGGGTAGGAGATGGGGAAGCAATTCAGCTTCCCTTTGCCTACCTTGTCTATTTCCCAATGAACATTCAGTGGAAAACCCTCAGCAATGACCCATGTCTGCCCCAGTTGAAGAAAAAATCCAGTTTGTGTCTTGGGAAGGGAGGCACAAAGCACACTCTCCATGAACCAGACTACTTCCTAATTTTTCTGAGATGCTGGAAACTTCAAGAAAATGTAGGAGCAGGTGCTGTATCTTCTGGGAAGAACTACGTCACCCAGAAAAGGGCTGCCTGCCAGCAGGTTCCTTCCCTCTGGTCATGTTCCCAATGGAGTCTCCCTTCCTAATTTCCGGCAAACTCCAACCCTCATTTTCTTTAATCTTAGTTGTATAATATTGTGCTTGAGTCTGGGCTGCTTTTCTTGCTATGTGAAACTTCTGTAGTGTACTGCTGTTGTCCTGAGATTTTTCCTTTTGCTTCCTAGAGGATTTTTTTCTGATGTTTTAAAGTCTCCAACAAATGATGACATTGTCACAGTGCTTCAATTTTATTAATAACTCTATTACTGCACCCAGGAAATAAAGCTGATGAGAAGTGGCTTTTAAAATCAATGTTCAAAAGTTTTATGTACCTATGCATTTTACCTACAAATTAAGAAATTTAAGATGATTTAAAATGCAAAAGATTAAATCTATTAACATAGCAGAGAAAATCAACTTTAAACAGGAATGAAGAACTACCAGAAAACACAAACTGAGAATTATTTCATTTGAAGAGAAGACTTAACTCTGAAAGTCTTTGTTCTTAATCAAAGGAACTCAGTGGACTATTTAAGATAATCATCTTTATTCTCAAGCTGGCATCAAATGATTTACCAGGGGAGTCTCTAGTCACCATTCCAGAAGGAACAAAGTCACCATGGTTCTTCAACAGCACGTTTCTTAAACCATTTAAGGTGTCTTTGAGTGCAGGAGGCTGTGTGCAATACCTGTGCAGGACAGCACACACTAAGTTCTAGATGACCCCAAACTTGTTTAAATGTTTCAGCAGCTATTTTGAAATAGTTAATAATTAATATTTCTTAATTATTAGCAATTTTCTCATCAGCAAGGTTATTACAGAAAGGCTATCTATGCTATATTTATTTTCAAACTTTACAAATTCACTAGGCATACAGAATTATACTGATAGTCGCATAGGAAAAAGACTCCTTTCCATTTAATGTTTTCAAAAACATGTCTAAACATTTTTTTAAACTACTTCAGTGATCTTGATACTGTTCGTGTTCTGAGACTGGTAGGGTTAACCAAACTTTACCATTTGGTAAACTTCACCAGCACCATAAGGCACGGAGGAAGTTATTTTGCCTTTACTCTCTGTGTCTCAGTTTTTTCTTTGTAAAGTTCTGATCGTACTTTGTTTGCTTTTCACTAGAGAGTTGAAATGAAACTTCAATAAACTATAACATGAAAAATGCTCAGGCTACATCTGGACACGTAAATATTAGCTGTCGTTGGCACTATTATCATTGTCATCATAAAAAATATGTTCTTAAGAAATTAAGGTACCTCCCTTTGTGTCTGGAATCTAATTACCTCAATAATAGCCCTGGTAGAAAGAATACTATCTAATTTGAACTCTAACAGAGCAGAGTACCATCTGACTCCTTTTAAACAGATTTCCCATGTTTCATTTAACACTGGCATTAACTGACACTGTCTATGTGATTAGTTCTTTGATCAGCCCCTAGTTCATGGTTTAGAGTATTTCTCTTTTAGTAGAATAATATTTGCAGACATTTTTCCCCTATGTTTTCCTGAGCAGATAACCCACCATCCTTATGCATATTATGTAGGTACTCATCCCCACTCACATTAGCCCTAACTCTTACAAACATTAAACTTAAGTAAAAACAGATCATTTTGAGAGAAAAGGAAACATCATTATTTCACCCTGTTTATTATGACAGTCTGCTCAAAAACAACATATTTATTTTGATGGCTTTTAGATAGTCTGATTCTTAGCTGTAAAATCTTTAAATGTGCTTTTGGTTTCAGATCAGTTACTCAGTTAAAACCTGATTTGCTCACATTGAACACTCCCTCTGAAAGATGCCTTTTTGTCATTTTTTCACCTAAATTGTATTGTCTTAAGAAACAAAATTTTAAAGGTATTCATAAACAAGTAGAATATTCTCAGATGACATTTTATGTAAATTCTACCTTAGAACTATTATAATTATTTCTTCCTAATTCTCTACTAAGATGGACATCTAGCCAGTTTTGTTTTCAAATTTTGCACATAGTTGGGAGACATTTTTCCTGTACTCACTCAAAGAATAAAACAGACCTGGCAGGTGTTATTCCCATGGGTGATGAAACACCATCAGCACTGAGGCTGAAGACAGGACTTGCTGAAAGATCAATAGACTCCCAGAATTTCGCCATTCTATCTTAGTCACTAAAGTTTTTCAATAATGGCGCAAGGAAAAGAGTACTGGGCTGGACATCTTGACTTCTCTCCATCTTGGAATGAAGTGGGAAATTGGGTGAATTTATAGGTAATTTCTATGCCACCTGTAACAGACATGTGAATTCCAAACAAAAAAAGCAAAGTTTCCTGTAAGACTTTTACAATTAAAGTCATTTTAATATAAGTAGATTTATGAGTGGTAGATATAGCTCAGGGGGTAAAAACATGTGTCAAGCAAAGTGAGAGCCTGAGTTTAAATCCCCAGAAACTATGCAAAAGCTAACTGCAGCAACATCTGTGTGTAACTCCTGGGCCTATGCTGAGAATATAGGTGTAAGAGGCAGAACACTAGAAGTAGGTGGGCCAGCTAGGCTTGCATATGCAACAGAAAAACAACAAAGAAGAGACTTCTCTCAAACAAGGTAGAAGGTAAGAGTGAATATGCACATGAATGCACTGATATATACATATATGCACACACATACATACATGCACTGTGTGTGTGCACAAACATAAAATATAGCAAGATACACCATCAATTCAGACTTTGATGATTCAAGTTTACATGTGAGGCTAGAGACAGTTTACCTGCAAGTTCAGGAAGTTTCAGTACAGAGTCCTGTACCTGCCTTAGCTTCTTCCAAGACCTTTTCCTTCCAAGACTAACTTTGTGTTCCTTTTTCTAAACTAGGCTCTTTCATGCTATGATAAACTTATAGCTTAGAAAACCTGGATCCTGGCCTACACAGGCTGACATGCACACTTTTGACTTCACACACAGACTCTCATTAAGAATGACAGGCCAGAATAGCCATGTGCTGTTAGAAATGTCAGTTCTACTTTTTCCCTCACAGAGTTACAAAAGCTGCTGGATTTTCTTAGAAGGCTAATGTCTTACCCTACTCAGTCAAATTTTCTCAAGCTGAACTCATCATGGGCTTGGAGGCATACTAATCTTCCTCATTTTTCATTTTCAAGGTAGGAGCAGATGACTACACACAAGTCAGTGTTACCTTAGGGGGGAAAATTTTTAAGAAGGTATCTTAGTTAGAGTTAATATTGCTGTGAAGAGACACTAAGGTCACAACTCTCATAAAGAACATGTTTAATAGGAGCTAGCTTATGGTTTCAGATATTCAGTCCATTATCATCATGACAAGAAGCATAGCAGTACACAGGCAGACATGGTGCTGGAGAAAAAGCTGAGAGAGCTACAGGAAGCAGAAGGAGTCTGTGTACCACACTGAGCACAGCTTGAGCATAGGAGACCACAAAGCCCACCCCCACAGTGACACACTCCTCCAGCAAGCCAGACCTACTTCAATAAGGCCATACCTCCTAATAGTAACACCCCGTATGGGGGTCATTTTCTTTCAAACCTAAAACATCCTAATCCCTGGCCCCAGTAGGCTTGTAGCCAAATCATAATGCAAAAATGCATTTAATCCAACTTCGAAAGTGTCCATAGTCTATAATAGCTGCAAATTTATTTCAAAGTAAAAGTTCAGTCTCTTCTGTGATTCATGCAATCTCTTAATTGTAGTTCTCTGTAAAATAAAAATAAAATAAAAACAGATCACATACTTCCAACAGATAATGACACAGTTTATACATTATCATCCTAAAATAATAGGGAATAAAGAATAGAGACCAAAGAATAAATAAATAAAGAATACTGGATCAAAGCAAAACAATAACCAACTAGGCAAACTCCAAACTCTGCATCTCCATGTGTGATGTCAAAATGCTCTTCAGAATTCCAACTCCATTCAGCTTTGTTGACTGCAACATGTTTCCTTCTCTTGGGGTGTTTCCACTTCCTGTTAGCAGCTCTTCTTGATAGTTATCCTATGGCATCTCCAACATCTTGCTGTTTCCAAGGCGATCTAGACTTCACTTTCCCAGCATCACACAATAGCTTTTCTAGGCCTCCATACAGGGACATCCTTGACACTTGCCTGGCCTCAGAGGCTTTCCTTAGTTGTGGAGGAAGAGCATGAAACCCCTTTCTTCTATCCTTGACTCTAAAAGCATGTACCACATGGCCAAATCTACCAAGTTCTGGTACTTTCTGGGACTGAAACATGGCCTCTCATTCAACTACATTTCCACCAGCTTTGGGCTTTCAGTGGTTCCCTTCACTACCTAACCTTGGCTGACCTGAAACTTAGACCAAGCTGGCCTGGAGTTCTAAGATAAAATTATTTGGTAAGAGTATCTCTTAACAAAAAAAAAGAAAAAAAAAGTATTTCTTTTTTTTTCTTCTTTTTTTCTTTATTTTGTATTTATCAAAGAAACAGTAAAAAGAATTTTAAAAAAATGCTGACGAGTTAACAATAACTATACAGAGGATAATAATCATAAGCATGGCTTATCAAGGGTGGAAATTCAAATAAGATTACTACACATATATTTTCTTTGTGTTCAGCTTTCCCTCTGAATTTTTTTTTCC
>PVIH01000369.1:237324-255511 GCA_004025045.1 Sigmodon hispidus | reverse complement strand
AAAGTATTTCATTGAGGCTGTGTTACAGTTTCAGAAACTTAGTCCATTATCATCATGATGGGAAGCACGGGAAAGCACAGGCAGACATGGTGCTGGAGAAAGAGCTGAGAGATCTAATCTTAATCTGCAGGCCACAAAGGGAGTCTATGTACCACACTGGGCATAGTTTAGTATAGGAGACTGCCAAGCCTGCCTCAACAGTGACACATTTTCTCTAACACAGCCACACTTACTCCAACAGTCCACATCCCCTACCAATGCCACTCTTCTTTGAGGACCATTTTCTCTCAAACCACAGAGAAGGATGCATGCTAAGGAGAAGGCAGTCACTGAGGCCATTCTAGAAGGAGAACCTTGGCAGCAGAGCCCACCCCATACACACTTTCTTGACAATCTGCCATGGAGGAAGGAAATGTAATTTGCAATTTTTTTCTCTATAAAGACTACTCTATAATAATACAGATTTCCTTTATAGCATTGACGGGAAACTGAGGGTTACCTTATAGGTAAAATCCTTTAGGGTTATGGTGTCAAAAACAATTCCAGTCAAATGAAATCCTACCACAAAATAAAGCTTTAGTTTCATATTTATAAGTTCATTTGCTTTCATGACAATGATATGATATACCTCTGAGATAATTTTAATTTTGAAAATATCCCATGGAAACAATAATAAAAACAAAACCAGAAGAGAGCTAATAGCTTCCTGGAGTTCACAGAAAATAATTTCACTGTGTGACAGTATTTGTGACTGCAAGTGTGCTATACAGTGTTTATAATACTTTTGCCACTAAATATTAACATTTCCACTAGAAAAAGCACAATAATTGGGAATTTCAAACTAAAGAAATCAAATCCTTCTGATGACATTTCCAGCAACATGTACTTTGATTTCTTCTGAATAGAAATGCAAATAAATCTATTGAGCACAATTATACTCTAGAAGATTGTCTCTAAGCTTAAACATAACTACTTTAGCACAAGGGGAAAATGAATAAAAATGTATTAGCAGCACAATGGCTTAGAAAAAGAGATGCTGATGCTCAAAGCATATAATCATCAGGTAACCATTCGCAGGATACAGCTTCAAATCAAGAATACAAGCAAAAGTTCTCAAAATATTTCGAGAAATTCTTTAAAAGTTATAATATTACACAACAAGTATAAAACAGTGTGATAAGATTTCTAATAAATAAAATTTTTGAGCAGGCAGCAAGCTGCATTATTAGATAATATTTTAGGACCTTCAGCTTTGCAGCAAGAGATTATTTTTTGAGAAATTTCTCATCTCAATTTGGAAGAGTTATGTGAGGTCTGGTCCCAAGCTCTAGATTTGCACCTTAGAAGGTTCTTGATAACACACATTGTCTTTCTAACTCTGCAGCCTTCAAATGGTTATGCAGTAGCAGCGGCTAAGAAGGGTGTAGTTAGATGTGATTACACAGCTGTAATCAGTTTATTTTTAATGGGAAGATTCGTCCTAAAAGTAAACCTGAACTTCTTGTTCTTGCTATTGTTTGAGTCTGACATAGTCTCTGAGAGCTTAGAACACAGTTTACAGACTTTTGTCACGTGACTAGATTCTGAGGGCTCTGTCTAATCTCAAGATTTAGACAATAGTGGGGTTGGTTGGAGGATGTCAGGGTATGCCTGACAAAAATCTACCTTTTTCTTTTCCAGCCCTCTCCCTTGGTCTGTGTATGTGAACTTCTGCTCCGTTGTACCTCTCAGAGTAGTATGGGCCTCACTGTGGCCAAGAAACAATAGGACTAACCAAACATGAGTTGAAATCTGCGAAACCATGAACCAAAAGAGTACTTCTTCCTTTGAACTTGTTCCTCTAAGACATTTGTCACAGCCAATAGGAAGTCTAACTTTTTATCATAAACCAGTATACATATGTAATATAAAAAGGCTCTCTTAGTAAACAGAGGCAATAAACCTTTTACGTTCTTTGAAAATCCTGTAGGTAAATTTAAATAACTTCATTCATCATAATGCACATACACATAGATACACACATACATGCATACATACACACAATATTCAAGATTATTTACAGCTTCTATCAAAAGAAAAAATAATCCAATTAAGTTTATATATGTCCTGGCTTAATACAAATTCACTCAGAAGTAAATGCATGTCCTTTAGATCTAGTATGTATTTGCCCTTCAAGGCAAATTTTACAGAATCACCCTAGTACCCTACACTGCCCTTTCCATCAACCTGCTCCCTTGAATGCTAATGACAGGTCTTTGTCTCTGGAGTTTGGCTTCTCTCTTGCTGTAGAAAGAACAATGTGTGAAATGCTTTAAATCTCCATGATGACCATTCATTTGAATGTGACTCACAGCTCAATCTGAGAATCACTCACTGTTCACTTACTGTGCCCCTCTCCATTCTACCTCACAGTGAGACTATAAGAAGACATACAGAATTGCTAAGAGTTCCACACGTGGCAGATGTGGGAGAAGATCTCTCTGCTTCTAGTAACTCCCTTCCCCAACCTATCCCTACTACTTCAGCTTTAGGAACTCCTCCATTGATTCCTGAGGCCAAGTGAAGTACCTCAGTACTTTCTACATCCTTTCTCCTGAACCCCAACTTTGACACACCACTTTTGTCAGATGTTAGAAGATGCGAAATAGTTCTCCAAACTCTAGGATTCAGTGTAGTCAACCTTAGATATATGAGGACGCTATGAAATGCTCTCACCTTCCCTCTCCAGACATATACTAAAACCTACAGCTAACACATACTTCCATATGCTTCACATCACTCAGCATCATGCCTATACTGTACTATACTGCTGTACTGCACCACTGTACTATTTAGAAACAACTATGAGATAGAATCCATAGACATTTATACAAATGAAATCAGCACAGGCCTACTTTTGATCATGTGTTGGATGAATCTGTTGATACAGGAAGACTCACTTGTTATTTGATGCAAATATCAGCAGTATCAATCTACAGGTCATATTTTGTTTCAGTTATTTCACCCTCTATACTTTTAAATATTGATTTCTCAGTTTATTCAGATATCAGTCAAGAACACAAAGTAATTTTACTAGGAACTCTCAAGATTCTCATAGTGTTAAGTACTGTCTGTACCGACAATGCTAATCTCTGGAAGTCAGAAGAACAGACATTAGACTGGTTGTCTAATACAGTCTTTCAATTGTCTGGCCAAAAGTCAGTTCTTCATAAATGATGTGTATCAAGTAAATAAATGGATAGGTAGCATGCTTCCATTATAGCCAGTATTTTATGACTACTACTAGTTAAGTTGTACTACTTAATAACTCATCCATCATTATCTTAATAAGTTTTAAAGTCTTGGGAGAAGAAAGAGTGACTAGGATGGGCGGGAGGGGGAAGGCAGTTTGAACAAGGGGATACATGGATTAAAAAATATGACTTTATTTATAATTAAAAAAAGAATTATTCTTACAGTGAAAAAAAAAGTTTTAAACTCTTGATATCGTTAAACTATACCTTGGACCAATCTGTTAATGATACTGTAAGTTATGTACAATTAGAATAAAAAACAAATTATCTAGCACATTAAGATTTCACAAATTTGCAGATTTCCCTTGTCCATTAGTTCATTACAAGACTATTATAAATTTTTAAAATAGTTCAAAGAAAAGTATTTTAAATGTTTCCTACCAGATATGTATAATAAAATTCAGTGACACTAGGGAGAGAGTACCTCAACATACCTGGAATGAGGTCAGTTAGCATCTTAGAAAATAAAATATTTGCTTAATGAATCACATAATGAGTTGAGAAGGAAAGACAACTACACGTCAGAAATGTCTATTATTCTCATCTTTAATTTAAAATTTTTAATGAGCATAAAAGAACACATCAATGTCCTACATATTTATTAGCGAATTTTATAAAACTTGTTTTCTGTTTAAACATACTTTTTGTAAAGAATTAATGCAGTCTTTTTTTTTTTAACAATTGGCATTTTGGTTTTTTGTTTTGTTTTGTTTTTTAAACTTTATTATTTATTTTTATTTATTTGCCTTGGTGTTTGCCTGGAACTGGAACTACAGACAGTTGTTAGCTGCCATGTGGGTACTGAGAATTGAATCCGGGTCCTTTGGAAGAACAGCTAGTGCTCTTAACGGCTGAGTCATCTCTCCAGCCCCCTAATGCAGTCTTTGTAATGACTATGTTCTATATCAAGCAACAAGTTTATTCTTTCATAATTGGAATAAAATTGAAATTCTAAAAGGAAAATATAAATGCTATGTTTTTTTTAAAAAAAAAAAAAATCTGCCAGGAATGTTCCTTGCCCCTTCAGAGGGACTATCCACAACTTAATGTTGGTTGACTCAGATATATTTAATAATGCATTTACATGCATGAAACAAAACAAAGCTCCAAGTATTTGTCTCTAAACTTACAGGAATAACAATCAGTCTTTGACAATAATTCTGTGTAAAACATGTTGAAGAACTATATATCAACTGTGTCCTTTTATATTTTTGACATCAAGAAAATATTTCAAAAAAGAATTATAAATGAGGGCCTGACTTGCACAAGACAGAAACAAAATGAACAATAAGCAGAAGTCCTTGGGGAGATATTTTTAAACAGGAGGTTTTGCAAGCTCCAGATTTAGCTTCATAAAAAGGGGTAGTGCAAGTGTGTAGCGTGCGGTCGCTTTGACAGCCAGGGTACAACTTCTCTCTTCACCTATGCAGGGGTATAATAAAGTTTCAGAAATGCACAAAGCAGAAGTCTTCCAGTTCTGTTTATTTACTTTCAGTCAGGTAGTAAAGTATCCTAATGTTCTGAAAAAAAAAAAAAATCTTTAAAATGGATGACTGAAAGGGCCTGCAGAAGGCAAGTCGGTAACTTCTTTATTTATGTTCTGAGGGGTTTGAAATAAAAGCAGGGTTTGTTCTGGTTCTGGTTTTGTTTTTGCCAAGGATATTTGTATTAGGAGATTTTAGTACCATTCAACTTCCTACGCAGTTTTCTGGGGTTTTTGTTTTTGTTTTGTTTATTATTTCACTGTCCTTCATGTAGACCCATCATCTAATCTTCACCATTCTGTTCCTTCAGGCTTCCTCTGGCCAGCTTCCATTCCTGTAATTATTTTCCAGTCTCCCACTTCTTTAGAAATCCAATTTCTAGTAAACTCTCTATGCAATTCTAATTCTATGGACTCTCATCACACTTTGCACAAAAAGGCCCCCTTGTCTTGATGATCTGAGACGGAGCAGTAATGAGAGGAACAGTAGTGAGCAGCCTTCACACATGATGTGCACCTGTGGTCCCCAACCCAGACCACAACCTGCACAAGGCTGAAGCCCATGCATACAAGTCAATCGACGCTAACAATTTAAAAGCAGCCTTCTGCCTACTTTCATGGTGCTATGTGACTGTCAAGATGCTTTCAGAGAACTGTAGTCCCTTAACAACCATTATGGCTCTAAATGTAATTTGAGATAAATACACAGAAAGCAAGCCAGCCAATAGCAAGGAATCCTGTAATGTAAAGGGAAATTGACTGTCAATATTAACAGAGGATTTATTTTTGTCTTTTACTATTAAGGTACACAAAACATTCCACACTATCTGAGAGCACAAACAAGAACTAATAAATGATAAAATATTCCTGTGAAAAGCTTGCTTCTTAAATATTGATGGCCATTAATACATACTCACTATCAAGGTGACATAAATTTAGATAATGATTAGAACAATTCATATGTAACATAAGGATAAATAGAATAAAATCTAAAAGAAGTTAGCCCTATAATTTATTATAAATGCAGAGAAAGATCAATATTATAGGGGTACTAATTGTGCTATTACTAAGTGAAATTATAAACTTTACAAAAATGAAAGAGAAAATTTTTCCAATAAACGTAGTCAATTGATGCTAGAAGAAAACATTTCTTAGAATAGACGTTAGGAAATTTTAAAGGAGAAATAGTGAGGAAGTCTTCCCTTTAAAAGCATAAAAAGTACTCAAAAACCAGTGTCACCTAAATCCTGTGATGATAGATCATTGCACCTTAAGCAATATGATAAATAGGATCCCAGACAAGTAGAACACAAGTCCTGTATTAAAAGAGAGAAGTTTTTAAAGAATTTTAGAAACCTACATGTGATAAATTAATGTACTATAAGATGATAATGAGGCAAGTGAATTTTCTGTCAACTAATGACTAAGAGAATTTTTAAAACACAAAAGTGAAAATCCTACAGATATTTTTGCTTGTATTAATTGTCTTAAAGTTGTAGCAATATCTAACTCTTAGTTCTGCAAGTAAACATGGAAGTCATAAAGAAAAAGAACAGCATGTTAACATGAAGTTTGGGGTAATCCGGATCACAACATAGGTAAGATACAAAGTACATAAATATTTACAACAGATAATTTAAATTATATACTTAATGATGTTGAAATTAATGTGAAACAAGAAGCAAGAAAATGTGACATCTGTCATGAACAAATTATAAACATGGAATATTTTCAACAGTAATAAAGAAATGCATTTTCATTTTCAGATGTGTTGGGAACAGGTTTGTGTGGAGGTGAGAGCAAGCATGTTTGGGTGAACAGGAGTCATATGTGTGATTTTTGTATGGAGAGTGAGTACATGTTAGTTTGCTTGGGTACAGGACTGTGAGTATAAGGCTTATGTGGAGGGTGGAAGGGTGTTTGGAGAATGTATTATGTAAATGCACCATCTCTTTTTTCTTATCTGACTATGGAAAAACTTTCTCAGGCTATACTAAGAAAATAAATTTTAAAACTGTAAAATAAAATCTTCTAGAGAGAAGTTTATATTTAAGAAGGTATGTGGAAATTTAAAATAAACATTGTCATTCCCTTAACAGCTCTATTTGTATAAATCCAGCATAAAGAAGGAGAGAAACATACAGCACATATAAAAGAGGTATGTTATTGAAATAGCTAAACAAGTCAATAGTCTAAGAGGTAAATCTGTGATTCTTCAAGAACTGGTCAGCAGCTTCCTAGTAAAATATCCCTAATAAAAAGCATGCTAAATCAGGAGGAACTCAGGGAATCCTGTGTATGAGGAGAAGAGAGGATTTTAGGATCCAGTGGGGTCAAGGACACCACAAGAAAACCCAAAGAATCTACTAACTTGGGCTCGTACAATCACGCAGAGACTGAAATGACAACCAGGGGGCCTGCATGGGACTGACCCAGGCTCTCTGCATAGATGTTACAGTTGTGTGCTTGGTCTTCTTGTAGGACTCCTGACAGAGGGAGCAGAGTCTGTCTCTGACACTGTTGCCTGCTGTGAGAACTCTTTCCTCCTTTCAGTCTCCTTGTCCAGCCTTAGTAGAAGGGAAGGTATTTAGTCTCACTGCAACTTGATATGCAGTGGCTGGCTGCATAAGCAGTAGAGGGTGCCCTTTCTGAAAAGAAACAGAGGAGGAGAAATGGATGATGGAGAGGGGCTGGGAGGAGAGGAGAGTGGGGAAACTGCCATGAGGATAAAAACCAAAAAAATAAACAAAAAAAGTTAATGTATGCTAAGTAATAATCCACATAATATAATGAAATTACATTTAAATGATGGAATAAAGGCTTATTTGCAAAGGAAATGTTCTAGTGTGTGTGTGTGTGTGTGTGTGTGTGTGTGTGTGTGTGTGTGGTGTATTAGTATGTATCTGCACTAACTACTGGGTCATCTGGTTGAGAAAGATTACAAAACATTTACACTTTTCCACACATGTCTTAGCATTATCAGAGAACACTTAATTTTAAAAAAAAAATATTTTATTTTAAAAAAACACAAAGATTAAGAAACTTATAATAATTACTTCTAGTTTCAGACACTCACATAATGCTAACAGCTACCTGCCTTCTGAACAACACTTTGCTTAGTTTCAAATAAAGTCCTTGTCAAAGATTAATAGGTGCTTAAGAGTTAACTTCCTTCTTCAGAGAACTACAATTAAGAGAACCACTTACAAAAGAATTCACAAGCATGTTTCTCAATTCAGAGTTTAACTTGCAAGTAACATCTTCATTAGTACTTGAAACCAAGAATTAGTAACCATATCAGAAGAGCATTTATTATAATTTTAATAATGGAAATGAGACCATTTTAATTCAAATTTTGAGCATTTTTTTAACTTTAAAAATTAAGCACCCATATTTTGTGACCCTTTTTTAAAGAAGGTCACCTCTTATCTTCAATGACATAATAACTTATTTTCTATCAGAAACTATAATTATGTGAAATATTCATGATCACTGTAATAGAAACAAAACAAGACACCCTTATCAACAAAGAATATTAGAATGCTTTTGAAATTGGGAATTTTGCATTTGGGTGATTTTTAACAGTTTTACTAAAGCAAGCTCTAATTATATTTAAATATGAGAGGTCAACACTGACCTTAGCAAGGAATCTCATTTCCTCTGATAGGAGAAACAGCTCCCTAATAAGATTTCCTGACTCTCACACAGCATCATGTTGGATCTTCCAAGGGAGGCTCACTTCCCTAGCTGGAAAGAGACGCTTAGCTTTGCTCTTCCCCACAAACACTTGTTTTCCTGACAAACATGCATACCCTTTAGCTTTGCTTAGGAAGCATCTTGAAAAAAAAAAAAAATGTGCATTTTAAAATTCAATGTTATAGGTTTCTTAACTGTAAAAAGAAACAAGGTTTTTTTTTTTTTAAAAAAAAAAAAAAAATGTTACCAATGACTGTCAAATAAGAACCTTTAGATTCCAAGGTCACCAGACAGGGTGGTCAGCCCTAAAATCCCACCAAATTCAAGGCCAATCTTTCTTAGTAAGACTGTTAACCAGAAAAAGAAAAATCAATGCACTGAGGTATGTGCCTTGAAAGTGCAAAGGCACCCCATGGAACACAAAGAAAGCATTTGTTATTTTCTTTGTACAAACAACTATCAAAAATGCTTTGGGCCTTGACAAATATTCTTTAGCACTCACCAAATATTGGCAGATGGCTGGCAACAGGAGGTTTGGGGGTTTTGTTGAGGTTTGTTTGTTTTGTGTTGTTTTTTAAAAAGAATCTTCTCCCTTTTAACCTATTTTTCTTGCAAATGCCCAACCAGTAAAATATAAGTAATGAAAATTTAGTTTAACAATCATCACAGTAATTTGCCTGGTATCTTGTATTTAAGATTTTGAGTTATGTTTTTTACTACAAAATACTCCTGTGTAGAAGATTCCAGTGAAAGATGTTTTCAATGAGAACAATATAACTCTTCTTCAAGGAGAACTAAGTCTACCTATAAAATTAATTAGGATAAAGACACACCTCTGAAAATCAAGATAAATACTATCAAGAGTTAGGACCAACACTGTTAAAATAGTTTATCATATTAAACCACAATCAGATGCTATTTTCTGGCATGATCATTTTTAAAAAATTACATTATACCCAGTACTGCTAGAATTGGTCAGTGGACAGCACTACCTTGTCAGGGTGATGAAGTTCATAAATTCGGTATTGTTTTGTGGTTATTATTTTGGCAGTGTGTGTATAAAGTCTTAAAATATTTATGTGTCTTGACCCAGTAGCAATTCAAAGAATTTATTTTAGGTAAACAGTACAAGTACTAAAAAAATAATAATCAAAAAATTATAATTCACAATTTATAATAGTCCCATACTTGAAACAATTTAATTATAATAAATTAGTAGACTAGCATAATAAATTATCATGCCCACGAACTGCATACCAAGAGAACATATAATAGCAGTGTGTTTTAGAACACTGCTTTATAACATGGAAAGTATTTATGATCTACTGTTATGAAAGTCAGAAAGGAATAGGAAGAGCCACTGCATGTGGACTTCTCACATTCTGCTGTATGTGCACTGACTGGTTTTCAGAATAGTAAACAACCACTTCCTCACACCACTGTACTATCATCTCTAATGGGATATAGCACCAGGGACAAGCCTTGACTCCTGGAGGCTGTTCTTAAAGGACACTGTAGCCTTTGACTTTCTCTCTTAGATTACTCACTCTGAAAGAAGGAAGCAGTGAAGGGCCTGCAAGACAAAGAACTAAGACATTCAACTATGGCCATTGAGGAACTGAGGTCGGCAGTTAACAATCAAGCCAGCACATGGTACTCTAACTCTACTCAGTCCTTCAGGAGTAACATCAGCCTACATCTTGCTGTGTACACGGATGCTATAGAATTATGCTACTGATGAAAAACAGAAGAGAAGGAAGGCCTTCAGAGGGGAGTCAGGATACAGGATACCATTGTGAAGCACTAGGGATCTGCCGAATAATTAACCCCCAGATTATTGACTACTTCACTCTTTTTAAGAAATAGAAATCTTTTTGAAATTGCCTAAATGTGTATTTTTTATTACGAGCAAAAACAGCCTGTAATTAGAGCCCAAAGGCATATCAGAGACATTTTCAGAAAAAAATATCCATCTTCTCTTTAAAAGACCAAAGCCAGAGAGTTTCCCAAGGGATCAAAAATCTTTTCCTTAATCTACTGTATTTTCCATGCAATCACTAATTTCCACATCTTCAGGCCCATAGGAATCAGGCTGATTTGTTCTCAAATGACTAGAGATCTTTGAGGATAAAGACATTGTCACTTATTTACATACCATCTGATCAAAGAAAACTAATAATAAAGCCACTAAACTTTCATGATGTAGGAACAATGTTTCTCACAGTAGCAAAAACAGACAAAGGTACCAATGATAATTCTTCCTGCATCATTTTTTCCCTCAATGCAGGACTTCAGCCATTAGAAGCAAATCATGTATATGTATGGGTATGTGTGTGGGTATGTGTGTGCACATGTTTGTGCTTGTGTGCACGTGTGTGTGCATGTGCGTGTGTGTGTGTGTGTGTGTGTGTGTGTGTGTGTGTGTGTGTGTGTATAGAGACAGACAGACAGACAAGGAGAGATTATATAAGCCTTTTTGGCTCTTTCTTACATAAATCTGTCCAAATAAAAAGATTAACTTCTAAGAAATTTATAATTTAGCTCATCTCATATAAATAAAATGACAAATAAAATCTTTTCTGATCATTTTGCTCTGGTTAGACAGAATCATAAATTATGCTTTACTTGGAGAATCTGCTTTACTTCTTTTACCTGTAACAAGATGAGCAAGTATGAATTGCCATCATTATTAGTGTTGTAAATAAAAAATTAAACTATGGTTATTATATAGTGCATACCAGTCTCTCGAAGTACTGCTCATCAATGTGATAACTGATTTCACATTGGGAAAACAAGAATGACATTTACCTTCTAATGGGAATTACCTTCGAAGGGTATCAGTTCCAACATGATGAAAGAATCTGAGTGACAGGCATCCAAGCCTTTCACCTATCAACCTGAACTGAAAATAAATGCTAAGAAGTGACACCATAAATTCCTTAAAGCCCAGGAGGTTAGACAGAGGCACACATTTCCCTCTGTAAACATAGTTCTACTTAAGGCAGACGCCAATTGTCATAGATCAAGGTTGGAATTAAGAATCATGAGTCAGACAGACTGATAATAAAGCAGTGGTTCCAAATTCTGGCTGACACTTTCTGTATGATATTGAATAATTACAATCCAAAGCCACTATGTCCTCATCTGTTAAACAAGATAAAATATCTACTTTATACTGCTGTTATTCTGCTGTGAGTCTGTTGGACAACTGCATAGAATGATTATTACAGTTCCAGGTACTGTGGTAATAGGAAATAAACCTATAGCTGTTATTATAGTGGTGTTTAGGTTCTAATATCATTGATTCTATAGATGAATGCCTTTTATTCGTTATAATGGGCAAGGAAAACAACTACTGGGTGCTTTCTAAACTTACATTCTGGAAGCCTTGGAGCTCCATAGAAATTATGACACAAGAGGTCCTTCAGAGGTACTCAGCAATCTGTTACCCACTGCCTGGCTGATGTCTTGGTTTAAAAAAACCAAGTGCTTGCATTGAGAGAGAGGAACTTACAATGCTTCCTTAAGAAGTGGCATTGACCATGAAAGACCTGCTGCGTTCACAGCTCTTAAAACAGGGCTGTTTGAAACGAGCTCTTCTAGTGTTAAGAGCAGCAGTGTTTGACTATACTGTTTTATCTAAACAGGGTGAAAGCTGCACAGTTAAAATTCAGCCCGTCAGTGTCTGCTTTCAGCCCTTGGTTATTGAAAATCAGCCCTAGCTGCATCGGGCTACCTGTGACTATTCATTCTCAAGTACAGTCATCTATGTGCAATATGAAAAATCAATGATCCAACAGCATTCTAATTATTTATGGCAATTACATCTGAGTAAAAGACTATAATTAACCAAAAAAAAGTTAATCAAACATAATGTCAAATATGAAAAATTCTAGCCTGTTATAGTATAACCAAGTTTTAATAAGAACATGTCAAGAACCATGCCTTACTTAAGTGTCAATCTTAAATCTTGGCCATCAGTACACGACTTCTAAACCTTTGACCTGTACACAGATGCCTCTGAACTTGGAAAAGTATTTTTTATGTTACTCTGCAAGAAACTAATAGCAAAATAAATTAACATTTTACTGGGGTTTTAATTGGAAGTGGCTGTTCTCAACAATATGTTTATCAAACAGTGTGACTGGCAAAATGTATTACTGTAGCTGTAGTTATCCAAATTACATGCTGTCTAAAGCAAAAAGGGCAAAAGCCATCTGGCTCATAGAACTTGCATTTTCTAGACAGCCTGCAGCTGCTTCTGATTAAGCCACAGTGCAGAACTCCAGGGATCTATTTTTAGCCATGGAAGCATATTTTTAGGACTCATACATCCAAGGCATAGGACATTTACATTAATAAATGGAAACCACCTTTGATTAAGAGGAGGTTTATGTGACTCTGCTCTGGTCTACTACAGCACAGAAGGGGCTACAACGGAACATAACAGCCAGTTATGTTTTAAATCATATGTCTTCTCTGCCAATTTCAGAATTCTTAGGGAAGGACACAAAAAAGATGCATCCTCTCTGCACCATGACATAATCAAGAAAAGATGTAACAAGAAATTACTTCCCCATGTTAGGAGGCAAGCATAGTTACTTGCCCATTTTACAGATGCTGGTGGTAAAACAGTGAATAGTGTTAAAAAGACCCAAGACCCTGTCCATCTTCAGAGCCTAAGCTCTCACAAGGTTGTGCTCTCTTACCACCAGCAAGGTTAAAATTAAATTTTAAATTTCATTTTATCAAAAACTGTAATAACAATACATAAGGAGGAATCATGAATTTTGATTGAGGAAGTTTATTAGAACACCCTAGAACTGAGTCCTAATCATTAAAATGATAGATAACTAACTTGTTTTCTACTAATTTAAGTCTCTAACATGGATTTCAGTCACCACTTGATTAAAAACCTGACCCTCAGGTTGGGTGGTCACGTGAAAACTAAAAATACTACAAAAAGCACACCCATTCTAGCTGGGACTGTTCAAAAAAACACAGCAGTGACCTGCTATGCTCAGTGCACAGCCTAGATTACTTCACCTAAAAGAGCCTACTTCTCCTTTCTCAATAACCACAGTCTTCTGTCCCCAGGCTCCTCCCCTATCCAGTTCTTCCCCAATTTGTTTCTGACTCTTATGAACTAGATGTTCACCCCCTCAGAAGGTGTTTCCCACTCTTGCTCCATTGTTCACTCTCATAACACTGTGTATTCACCATAATAGAAATACTCACCAGACTGTACTGCACACCCATAACTCAATATTATGGGTTTTCTTTTTAGCATCTAGATGCAATTGCTCTTTCTTAAGAATGTATTTATTTTATGTGTATGAGTGTTTTGCTTGCCTGCATGTATGTTGTGCATACGTGGTACCTACGGAGGCCAGAAGAGGGCACTGGATTTTCTGTAACTGGAACCCCAGGTCCCAATGTATATATGCAATAAGCCAATGCATAGGTGTTGGGAGCCAGAGTCCTCTGTAATAGAAGCAAGTGATCTTAATCACTAAGCCATTCATCCCTTCAGCCCCCAGTGCTATTGCTTTAAACATTATCTGCATCTCCCTAGCTCTGCTATGAGCTCAGTCATTGTAGAATTAGCTCTCGCTTGCAGTTTTATTCAGTCAGATCTTAATGCTAACCACCATTCACAAGTGTTTGCTGAGTACATAAGCATGACCATAATTCTGTTGAGGAGCAGACCTAGAATATTCAAAACACGCAGTTCTCTTCAAGGTAAAATCTCCATCTTTCTCAACATGAACTAAGAAGATACCAGCGACTACCTAGGTAATTTTGCAAAAGGGACCACATCAAATAGAAGTCATAGAATACTATGAGCATTTAAAAAAGAGAACATGAAGCACTAAGGCTTCCACTAAAGTTGATAACTTTTATATATAAGCAGAAAAATGGCAATGGTTGCACATTTGCTTGAAGTTAGTTGGACCACGATCAATGCACAGCATTGCTATGCTGTAAACAAACATCAGAGCTAATCTACTAACTATAAACAAATTATGAAAATTGTAGAAAATTGAATTAGCCAAAACTTGTCCATCATATGTATACATAAGATGTTAAGGAAAAAAAATGAAGCTGTGGGTCCTTATTTAATGCCAACCCTAGAAATTAACCACAAGTATCCAATAATTCTTGAATAGTATCCTAATGTAAAAATCAAGGCCTAAAAACTATTTTCCAAGCTCTCATTGTCACAGAAGACAGGTTATCAGGCTTCTTCCCACAAATAGAAAAGGCAGGAAGCCCAACCCAACAGAAACTCTAGGGAGATGCTTTGAAACAGATAAAATGCCATTGCACACACACGGTTGCTGGTGATGGGACTTCCAAATCACTAATTGCAAACTGACATTTTTCCCTTTTTATCATCTTCCTTCTTTGGTTTTAATAGCATGCTTTCAGATTTCCAGGGGACTTTGCACATTGTGACTCTTAACTACTTGACTGCATTTTAAGTAATTATGGTCATGTTTGCTAGCAGGATTCCAAGGGGAAGGCCATGCTGTATAAAAATATCAGGGAGTATCTCTTTCTTGTCCTTGACGTCATTGCCACGCACATTTTTACAAATAAAGATGTTCTGGTGGTAAAAGAGCTAATAATGAATGGTTTCCAAGTGTTCTCTCCCCCAGACTGTCATAGAGAATTAAGTGCTAAAATGATGATCTTGGTTAAAAATAAAAAATATTATTTCATCATAGATGTATAAAAAGTGCCATTTTACTCCATAAGAGTCTTCTCCATGTCCAAATTAAAAGGAAAAAAAAAAGAACTATAAATAAATGCCCTATCTTAAGTTTAAAAGAACTCACCATATTAACTTCAAGTTCCCTAATATTGGAAGTTTATATATCATAGAATACAAAGAAGAAAAGAGAAGTGGCTTTTATTATGTTTTTACATTTATTTTATGTGTATGTGTATACACATACAATACACAAAATGCTTGTTGGGACCAGAGGATGACTTTCAAAAGTTCTACCATGTGTATTCTATGGAATTTTCAAACTTAGTTAAAGGTGCCTTTATCCACTGAACCAGCTTTCTGGCAGTGACTGGTTATAATAAACCTAAGTGACTCAACTGTATTACATTTGTCACCAAAACAAATATATTTGTCATCAGAGCTCTAGTCAACAACTTTCAGTTCTAAAGGTAAAAATGTGGCTTGCTGTGGAATGATCCTTCCATACACTGTGAATATGTATTACTCTTATTGGTTAATAAGAAGTTAACAGGCTGGTAGCCAGGCGAGAAGTATATATAAGTGGGAGAGTCGAAAAAGGGCGAAGTCAGAGAGACATCAGCTGGCTGTGAAGAAAGCAAGATGTGTAAAAAATGAAGTATAAGCCATGAGCCATTTGGCAGAACATAAATAAGACATATGGGTCAATTTAAATGAGAGTTAGCTAATAACAAGCCTGAGGTATTAACTGAGCATTTTAAATTAATATAAGCCTCTGAGTGGTAATTTGAAAGTAGCTGCCAGGATGGAAAAACTCCACCCACAGTGGCTTATATTTAAAACAGATTGAAAATAAAGGTACAATTTATTCAATTTGTCTAAAGCAAAGTCTTAACTAAAATTGATCACAAAAATTAATGTATCCAAAGCTTGTGATTACATTAATTGTCAACAATTCAATGAATCTGAGTTTGTGAAAATAAAAGCAATCTCTTTGTGAATTAAAGCCTTTCTTATTGTACTATAAATATTATGGCTGCATAATTACATCATGGCATTTACAGTTACAGCAGGAAATGCATCCAAATAGCTAAATTCTATTAGGACCTCAACAGACATCTGATGAATACAATTTGATCTTCGATCTTCACACTATGCCAGTATACAATGTTCTCAACTATCCATAATGGTCCAAGGAGCAATAATTCCAGTGTGGTGAAGAGTTCATGTTGTTCTTCCTATAAAGACACAGTCCTCTGCTTTTATTGAGCTTCAATTACTCTGATTTCAATCTAAAGGAATCTGATCTGCTTCATCTCAAAAGGACTACATAGTCAACAGCCACTCTAGCTGGTGTCAGTTCTTCAGTTTGTGGACCTGCCCCAGGTAGCACTGGCAGTCTTGGGTCTAATAGATGACTACATCTCACATGAGATTAATCAATAACAAAGAAAAAAGTGCATGGTAAGCAGAAGTCAGAAGCATTTTTCAAGAGGCATGGATTTAACGGAACTGACTTGGAAGACAAGAACTGGGCTTGAGCCAAAAATCTAGTTCTGGCAGAAATGTGACTCAGACTAGTTGGTCCTGAGGCTTACTTAAACATTCCCATGTATTAAATGGGGACCATAAGGGACCTAGGTCATAGATTTGGTACTGGAAAACAATATCTGACAATATATGACAGTGGATGGGGGGTACAGCTCATCGGGAGAATACATGGGTTTGACCCATAGAACCACCACTACTATATCAACTAAAGATATGAGAAAACCTGTTATATAAAAAAGGTGATCAATAAAGGTTTGTTTACCCCAATGTAAAAGTGAGAAGTGGGTCACTAACAGGCATGCTCTGACCATATATGACCAGGCTGTTCACAGTAGCATAGCAGTAGATGATGCTCCCTCTCAGTGGTGTCAGCAATTTTTCTATGCCTTGCTTACAAGGAGTATGCTTTCTTACTTCCCACTTTCGAATAATCTTTAAAGGTATTTAAAAGGTTGTATCAAAATCATTTATGAGTAAATTAATTCTTAAAGGAGCCCATCCACTGTACTGTTGAGTACATATAATGGCATATGCTCTATAAAAAGTCTGTATTCAACAAATTAGAGTCACATAGCCATGGTGTGTCCAGTGAACAAGAATGTAATCTGCATTAAAAAAATAATGCACATATAAAAACCTAATAACAAACAAATAATTATAGGTGTGTTTATATGTAAGCAGGAGATATAGCAGCTATATCTACCTATACCATAAATGCTAAAAGATTTAAGGTCAAAATACATATGAATCTTGATAAAACAACCATATATTCCTTACAGTATTTATTTTATGTCTCCCAGTTGTAACTTTCTATTTAATAATCTCTTTCTTTGGCAGTATACCTTTTCTTCCATTCGATTTTCCCATTATTAACTGAACGTCTTTTCATGGGTTATCTCAGAGCAACTGGAAACGAGGCAGCATATGAAATATATGAGAAGCATTTGAACTAAACGTATTGGCAAGTCACTGCCACTTCTACCTTCAGCGTGATCTGTACTCAAAAGACTAGAACTGTGTATCACTAAATGAATTTCCATGTGTCCCTAGAAAACAAAATGAATCCAGAAAGAAAGAACGAGAGAAAGAGAGGGAGGGAATGAGAGAGAGAGAGAAGAGAAAGAAAGAAAGAAAGAAAGAAAGAAAGAAAGAAAGAAAGAAAGAAAGAAAAGGAAGTTCAAAGGGCTGTCCAGTGTATGCCCTATTACATTTCATGATTCACACAGGAAATAAACTCCTCATTATTCTTCAATCTCTATAACCACATGAATAATCAAGTAATTGAAAGGCTGAAATCCAATGAATATCTTTGGGAATACCCCACACCCCACACCCCATACCCTGCATCCGCCTATCCTTCTTTCTTATAACAGGATCCTACACATGCATACACAGAGAGAGAGAGAGAGAGAGAGAGAGAGAGAGAGAGAGAGAGAGAGAGAGAGAGAG
>PVIH01000369.1:174118-237224 GCA_004025045.1 Sigmodon hispidus | reverse complement strand
AAAGAATTACACAGAGAAGGTCCAAAGGCAACCTTCCCCTGGGAACTAAGGCCCTGCTTGCTTCTGATCTAATTTGCAGCTAAAGATTTTAAATAAACCAAGTTAAAGTTGCTGAAGTAATAAGCTCTTTTGCACATCTTAAGAAGCAAGATATACAACCTATATTAGGATTCCATAAGCACTGACTGCTCTATTGTATGTAAGCCTTGATTCACAAAGTTCCTGACCACCTTTTGTCCCCTCTTATTGTCAGTTAACAGCTGCAGTGACAGACAGATTATTCACAACAATAATCAGTCACAGGATTCATAACAATAAAACAGCTTGTTTTCTATAATTTCAATCAAGTCTTCATAAAAACATGACTTTGGTGGCATAAAAATTTCTCATTTGCCAATCACAGGTTTTAATAACCAAATCACCATAACATAACTATTAAACATTATTATTCAAAACTGAACCTAAAGACACTTCAATATTTGTGTTATGTGCACTAGGTCCAAAAAGTGTTGTCAATAAACACCTGAACCCTACCTAACTGAATAAAAAAAAATATGTATGTATCAGTCTTCCCTGCGTATATCAAATCCTCAAAAAAGGGCTTTTCAAAAGAGTTAAATTACATACAGAGTTACTTTTAGATTCACAGAAAGTATTCACAACAGGTATATGATTATATTTTCAAATACTATTTCACATTGCAGACATTAAACTAAAATAACTTGACTGAAAAATAAAAACATGACCCTGGCAATAATTCTGAATGAGAAGATTGTGTGGAAAAAAAATTAAATGTTCTCACATTATTTCGTGGACAGAATAAAATATCAACTAAAATTACAACTGAGCTTTTATTAGCACTGTAAAATACATAATGAGAAATCAGCTCTCTCTAGGCTGCCACAGTCCTTCATTTGCCTTCTCTTCATGGGTTTGTGTTGCACTACAATTACAACTTGACACATCTGTTTTTCCAGTGAGACTCGGATGACCAGAAATGGGAAAATAAGTCAATTTTAATTTCTATATCCAAATATTTTCTGACACAAAAAAATAGAAGCCTAATGATCTGTGGTGGAAAGACATCTAAATCTACCAAATTGTGTATGTGTGCACAGACACATAAAATTAACAATTTAAATGATAATAATATTATTTAATTATTGATATATAAATACAAGAATTATTGATGATGTCAACAAATATTAATAATTATTAAAATTGAAATATGATATGTAATATGAAATATATGGATGAATATAAACAGAATATACAAAAATATTTATTCATATAAAAAATTCAACATATGATAAAAAACAAAATTCAAAATGAACTCAGAAAGGCAGGAAATTGTATTTATTAAATGTTATTAGAAACTTAAGAAAATGGATCAAAATTTATATAATTTATTATTATTATAAGTTATTATTTTATATTAGGCCAGTCATGGTGATTTATGCTTCTAATTCTAGCACTTGGTAGGTAGAGGCAGAAGGAGTACAAGTTCAAGGCCAGCCTTGGCTACACAGTAAGTTTAAGACTAGCCTGAGCTATGTAAAACCCTGCCTCAAGTTATCATCAATCTATCCTTGTATATTTACACATGCATATACCCACATATATAATGTGTATATGTGTATGTAGATATATACATGTGTATGTATATATATAAAATTTAGCTATATATATAAAATTTGGCTCATAAGGTGCACTCAGGTGCAAGCTCAGTAGATAAAGTTGCCTGCCACGAAGTCTGAGATCCTCAAAGGAGAAAACTGACTTCCTCTATTTCCATACTTTTGCTGAAGCACAGACGGGGCTACCCCATACCTACATACATATATAAATAATTGTAACGTTTAAAATACTTCATAACTTAGCATAAAATGAGTGTTTTCTGACACAATGACAACTTCCTTATCTTCAAGTCAATAGAGAAACAAGATGTGTATTTTTAAACCATTGGAGTTTTGATATTTTATGTATTTTATTTTATATTTATCAGTACTTTGCCTGCTTGTATGTACACAGCATGCATGCAGTGACCCTAGAGGTCTGATCACCTGAAACTGGGGGTTATAGACAGTTGTGAGTTGTTATGTGGGTGCTTAGAATTTAACTTGAGTTTGATTTAACCATAAACCATCTCTCTAGCCCCTAAAGATATATGTTTTTAATAGTTTAAGCTTTCACATTAGGAAAAACAATATTCACGGGGAAAGAATTTAAGACATTATAAAAAATGCCTACTATATAAAAGGAGTGATAGGGTCTTTGTGTTTTACAGAAGGTATAAAAACTCTGATGGATAAATAGAAAATAGAGAATGCACATTAAAACAAAAGTGAAAACTATATTTATTAAATAAGTTGGAAACAATATACAAGACTGCCCAAGTTCTTGGAAAAGGAAATGTAATAAATTCATGTTGCTATTTCCAGCAATAAACTGAGAGTAAGTAACTGTAATAAAGAGAAAGAGGCCACTCAAACAGAAGTTCATGGTTACATAACTTAATACTAGCATTCACTGAGAATCTATTTCACAAGGGCAACTTAGGTCTAGTGAGCTACCTCATACCATGTCAGTGTCCAAGGACCATGCCACTGCTGGGGTCATGCTGATCTGGGGACTAGTACTTTCCACCCGGGGCCATGGAGATCTGGATCCTTGGCCTTGCAGTGGTGGGGGTCTGGGTGGTGTCCATGGTTCTTGTCACCACTGAGGGCTCTGCTGATGCCCAAGGTCTGTCAGCACCAGAGACCAGAGGGCCACTGGGGCCATATTGATTTGGGTGGTCTATGAAGCCACTGGGGTCATTGTGACGTCCAGGACAAGCTGCTGCCTGTTGGAGGATTTTGCTGGCTGGTAGAGGTCAAAGTCTGTCATAGCCTGGCAGATTTCTCTGAGCTCTGTCATGTGAAAACTCCCTCCTCCCTCTTCTCTACCTGCCCTTATCTGGAGGATGTCCCTGGGCCTGGAGGACTGAGCTTATTTGAAAGCTGTCTCTTAGCCAGATGCCGGATTTTAGCTTGACCCTTGGCACAGATCCCTGCTAAGAAGACTTGCTCCAGGAGCTCTGCCATAGGACCTACTGCCACATACTAAGCCTTGTGATAGGAGCCACTTGATACAAATTAGGGTTTGTCCCGGGCTCCCCAATCTTATATAATCCTTATATTCTGGAATAAGTTTGAGTTGATTCACCAAAGTCTCCAGGATGCCTCCCTCTGTTCATGATCATGGGCTGAGTATAAAGCTTTCTTTCGACCCTGTGCTTCTTTCCCCTCTTGGACAGATGGCCATCAGGCAGATTGGGAATGAGTTGCATCACATCTGCCAAAGGCCATGTCTGGGCCTGGGGTCCTGCTGCAGCTGGAGTCTGTGATGCTGTCCATGGCCCTGTAAGTACAAGTTCTCATTGGAACACTGGGCTCAGCCAGTGCCACACTTCACTGGCCCTGGAATAGCTGGCCCCACCCTGGCAGAGAATGGATACAAAGGACATTCCAATTATCAAATTATTTCTTTTGGCAGTCATCATAGCCCATTATTCTCATTATTTTCATAGTATTTGTGTCACCAAGTAAATTATAAAACTTCAGTAGAACTTTTATGTTCTCCTTAACATCCTCTCACCACACATGAGCCTCGCAGATATGGCACAGACATACGAATGGGTGCATTCTGTATTAGGGAGTTTGTAGATATTATGCCCGGGTTATTAAATTTTCTTTCAGAAAGTACTCATTTTGTGCTTATTGAGATCTGTCAATAACCACCCTTTCTTTTCTGAGAAATTGTGACAAAGTAAGCCGAGCAGCGAACTCAACAGCACTGAAAATAATACTTAGAGCAGGAAAAAGAGTAATTCCTCAAAGGATTTTTACAAGCTACCAAAGAGCTCAGATTACTTCTTAAAACTAAAATATACAGTGCTGAGACTAACACTTTGATACTCAGTCCGCCTTGGACATATCAACAGGGATAGGAAGGGATGGGGATAGGTCAACAGTGGGCTCAGTGTGTGCAGTGGGCCCACGGCTGCACCTCAGTACCTGGGAAAAAGCGAAAGTCAGGCACTTTTAGTCTAGACTTTCATTTCGATCCCCTTTTCCCAAATCATAGCATTCTGAACAAAACACCTGAAACCAGAGAGACCTAAAGCCATTTACCCAATCAGATATTTGATGAGTAACAGTATCTTCCCTTCACAAGCCCACAGAAATGTCTCAGACATGGCTTAAAAAGTGATGCATATGTATTCATTCATCCAACCTCACAAGGACTGCTGAGGTAAATACAGTAATTAGTATACACACCTTACAAATGAGCAAATTTAAACAGCTATAAGAAAGTTGGCATCATGGACCTTGTGACACAGATTTGCAGTCTCAGCTACTGATGAGGCTAAGGGAGAAAGATCAGGAATTCAAAGCCCCTGGCTAGACTAGAGTGAGTTCAAAGCCACTCTGGGCCATTTAATAAGATGTTGGCTCAAAATAAAAAGAGCTTGGGATTTAGTTGAATGGTAGCAGATTTGCCTAACATAGGCTAAATATACAAAAATACACACACACACACACACACACACACACACACATCAATGTTAGAGCTGAGAACTGAGTTTTAACCCCGGTACACACTTCAGGATCCCACTCAGCCTTTCTAACCCCATGGACATCACCCCAGCTAAGCTGTGACTACTTCTATAGGATTTTTTTGAGTAGCACAGCATCTCTCAGTGTATACAAGATATCTGACATGCCCATTATACAAAATATTATAGTGTTTCCAGAGAAGTCAATCAAGTCACTTCCTTAGAGGTACTCAACTGAAAGACAATGATTTCCATCCTGTAGTCTGTACATGTGAAATTCAGTGTGGGTTTGTCTGAATGGCCTTCTACTCAAGAAGAGGTAGTAAGCTTGCAAGACCAAGAATGGCAGAAAAACATCAGGCAGATGTAGAACATTAGAATTTTAAATAATTTGTAATTTACCTCTGAATTAAGTCCAAGTATCTATACACAGGTGCAACACGCTCTACAAAGCAGGGAATTCTAAAAGGAAAAGCAACCCCTTAATTAGAAAGAAGTTTAAATGTTCTCATCGTTGACATAAGTAAATATTTTTGAAGAAGTTTAATGAAGAAGGTAAAGAAACAAAATAATTATTTAAGAAATCCAGAAAATGTGAAATAATGAGACTTAAAGAAAATACTATCTACAAACTTCAACAAAAATCTCAAGAATCTTGTAATATGGTATTTTATAAAATTGAAAACCACGAGGGAGGCGGCAGGGGAAGTTCAGGGAAGCTGGGAGTGTCCTGGCAAATATAATGTGAGCACACTGACAGGGGCCTAACACTCAAAGACTGTATCATGGCTGGGTAGGACACAGAACACACAGGACTTGTCCAGCCTATTGCCCTCCGTTATCTGTTGCTGTGAAGTATCTGAGAAGATTTGTAGCATGGCTCCTCTCATTACCAGGTCCCTAATTCTGAATTTTACTCATGGTAAACAATCAGCTGCCAGGGCTATTATCAGAACCTTTATGTCTGTTTGCTTGGTGCTTGCTTTCTTTCTCTTTCAGCTCTGTTCAGAGGGTAATGAGAAATAATTCATTATACAAGAAGAAGAAATAAAAATAACTCTGGCTTAAGAAAGCTATTTGAAATAAAAAATGAAAAAAATTAGAAAAGTGGACCAGGGCTACTCCATCTGACACTGTCAGGAAGAGGCCTAGGGCAAGGCTATGCTCTTGATCTCTCAGCAAGCTACTGAGACACTTTTTCCTTAGGGCATACTGAAGGTGGTCTACGGCCATAAACCTATAGTCCCCTATGATTGGGTGACAAAAGTTAGCCCAGAGCTGGCCGATGACAGGAAGCCTGGCACAGCCTTGAGTGCACTAAGTGATCTACAACACAGAATTACTGTAGTAAAGCTGTTTGGGTGATTTCGTCTCCATTCCTGTTCACTTCTTAACATCAAAAACATACACAAATGAATTACTATACAACATTCTGAAGACCTAACCAAATGTAAAACTGGTTTCTCAAATTAACATGAAATATAGGGAACTACCTTTTAAACTACCTGGAGGCAAAGTCTCAGAGGACAGCTCTTTAGCAATCACAATGGTCACCACACAAATAATGTTGCAAGGTGTGCAGGAATTCCAGCTGCGGGGAAACCCAAGGCAATTGCCTGGCTTTCCTCCTGTATAGAACAGAGAGCCTGCCTAACCATGCCTAGGTGCAGCCAGTGCTCTAGGGGTCATTCCTGAAATAAACTAGGTCGCACAGCTCTTTAAAGTGAAAAGCAAAGCCCGTCAGTGTAGCTGCAAGACAGAAGATTGCCTCTTGAGAGCCAAGGGCTGTCTCTCTTTAAAGCGGATAAAAAGGCTGTTCAGTTGTGTATGTATATAATTAAAATACAGTATTAACCTTATGAAAAGATCAGAAGAAAGAAACAGACTATTCTAACCCACCAGAAGTGGTCTCTGCTTATAAATGCTTAAACAATTATATTCATAGAGGGGTCATTAATAATGTTGAACTTCTTGTTGGCCCACATGAAATTCCAGCTAAGCCTCCTCTTAGCACACATATCAACTGTGGGTTTTTGGGTTTATCTGGAACTCAAGAAAATCCTATAAATAGAGCAGTCCAAATTCCACAAAAAACTCCAAGAAACATTTGATCCAGTCCAAAAAGTACCAAAATGTTCTACTGAGCCAGAACCCATGAGTCAGCATGAGGCTTCCCATGCAAGATACAGGATAGGAGCAGCTACCAGCAATCCAGCCAGAACTCGGCGTGCTGAGAAAACTTAAATCCAACATGGCTCTACATGAATGTGTCCTTCTTTTACATCTGGAAACTTACCACTCAAAACTAGTTGGCTCAATTGCTGATCTAATTGTATAAGAGGATTTCAATTACACCTGAAAATTCACTACAAATTATAGGTAATTACACCAAAAAGAACTAAAACTTTGGTGTATTTTTAAACAAATAGGTTGCTACAATGAGATAAGTACATTATTTCCACCAGGCAGATAATGGTTTTCTTGTTCAATTGCATTACATGTGTGTATCCAGGTATAAAACATTACAAAAGGAAAATTACTGAGAGTGAAAGCAGTCATTAGTGTGACTTATAAATAACATAAAATTGTCAGAAAATTTTTAATAATGCTTTCTATTAATCTGAGCATGAAAATTTTTTTATTTTTTATTTGATTTTGAAGCAAAAAAAGCATATTCTATATATATGTATGTAACTATATGTAATATAATATATACAACAGAACTAACTGGTCATCTAACAAGCATGTTTACCTAAATGGCAGGTACAGAAACACACTGAGATCAAAAGTGATCTAAGGGCAATTTACTACACAAGGAACCCTAGAGTTTAAGAAATGTGCAAAATCAAAAATGAATAATTTTGAAACACATCACCTGGAAATAATATTTTAGATATTACATCCCAGGTGGGGGAATTTGACTAGAAAGCTGTGTATTGGTTGTTGTCACCTGTCTGGTCCCTCAAGAGAATTCTTGGCCATGGACTGTCCTCAAGTAAAGAGCTTCAAACAAATAAAAGATGTATCCAGTCACTACAGTAGCAGCAGCAGCTTGATATTCAGGCAGATCATTTCAAATGACGCTGTATACCCTACATAATTGCAGAGCAAACAGACTACAAAGAATGGCTCTTACAGTTTAAAAGAAGCCCATTATTATCAAAAGTAGTACATAACCCACAGCGTTAGCCTGGGGTCAAGAAAAGTCTGCTTCATAAAACCAATGGTTATTTTAACATTCATCATTAATCGAGTGGAATTAAAGTTTCTGACACCTTTCCCCAACTGGTCAATAATGTCAACATCATTGTGGTAGTCTGGATGATAATGGGCTCCATGGGCTCATGTATTTGAGTGTTTGGTTCCCAGCTGGTGGAGCTGTTACAGGAAAGATCTGAAGGTGTGGCCTTGTTGGAGGAGGTTTCAAAATCCTTTCCCAGGTCCAGCCTCTCCCTCTCTGCCTGGAACTTACAGACCGAGATATAAACTCTCAACTACTGCTTCAGCACCATGCCTGTCTGCCTTCCATGAACATGATAAGCATGAACTCACACTCAGAAACAGCAAGCCAATCCCCAATTAAATATTTTTCTAATGAGTTGCTGCCTTGGTCATGGTGTCTCTTTACAGCAATAGAACAGTAACTAGATAATTATCAGCATACACATTAAAAACTCTGAAAAATACAGAAGTCACATTTACCCCTAAACAGTTTTGAAATTCATATATGATTAGGGAAAAAATGGTTAAAGGGCATAGACTATAATTGAAGTATCACTTATAGGTCAAATAACAAAATTGATATTGAACATGACCTATACTGAAAATGTGTTGTTCAGAGGAGAAAGCTTTTACATCAGTTAAAGCTGAGTATTATGAACTTAAATGATATCAACACAGATTTATAAACATATAAAGAGATGGAAAAGGAATTTTGAATTAAACATGTGCAGAATCCTTCACTCTCCTTTTTCCTATCATACAATGATTCCATGATAAGACTGTAGAAGACATAATAATGCTCATAAAAATATGCCTGAGAGTGTTAACATTTAAAGAGAAGTCTCCTGTTTTTATATTTGTATTAATTCAAGCTTCAAGCTAAAAATGCTTCTACACATGATGATAGGAAAGTTTTGACTTAAAGTCTTTTTTTAAAGATGAGAAGGGTGGTTAGATATAAATGCTTATTATGTATTTCCTGAATTTACTAAATAAAAGGCCATTGTTGCAGCTTTGAAAAAAATAAATTACTTTAGATATTCTCCTAAAGAAAATTATCTTAGCATCTTTGAAGGGTAAGAAAAGAAATTTCAATTTAAATAAAGAAATTCACTTCTAAAAGGAAATAAAATATCCTATGAGTTAAAATCCCAGGTTTCAGTCTAGTTGCAAATGTCAGAGTGAGGAAATCCTAGTTCCTGCTTCAGGTATCACTGAACAGACTTTACCAAGTAAAAATAAAGGGGAAACTATGGCGAGAAGCCGGGTATTGAAAGCTGGGAAAGTGGATTTGACTTATCTCTGGATTTGCAGAACCTACATTCTCCTACATGAAACAGCAGACCAGTATCCATAATGGTGAGTGATATTACTATATATCTTGATAGGTATATGTTTGACCTCTGGCCCTCTGGCTTCTGTAACAAAATTCAGACAAATAGTCTTCAGTGTTTCCTTTTCTCCTATATAGATCTGTTCTATGTTTTGACTTCAGCTCATGCACTTTTAGGTGAGTCCATAACTCCACATGCAGCTGAATCCATGCAAGCAACCTACCTTATTCCACTTAACAACCATTTAAGGAATTGTCAGATGAGTCTCCAAGATCAACTCATAGTCAACATAATCATAATCAACCACAAGCTCCCTCAAAACTGAGAGTCCTTGATCTCTCACATGCCTATTATAACAGTTACAATATTCTTAAACATTGTCTGAAAATGGAAATCATTTTTGTTATGGAAGTAGAATGCAATTTTATTTGTTTAAAAAAAACTCCTGAAGATTTAAAAATATTCTTTCTTTTATTTTTTGAGATTATAATATAATATGTAATTTCTCCCTTTTGTTCTCTCAAAGTCTTCCCACATACCCCTTTTTTTTCTTTCAAATTCATATTCTCTTTTTTCATTAATTATTGCTTAATACATATATGTATCCTCACCTCCTAGATTCTCATATCTAATCAAGTCCTTGTGTCCTCTGTATATTCCCCAGAGAAAAAGAGACAAATAGAAATATATATTAGAAGCATAAAAACATAATTTATCACAAGGAATTTGTATACAGATTTAGTTTAATAGTCAAAAGGCTGCTGTACAACTATTGTCACCAGGTAGAAGAATGCTGTGGGATTATGTTCTTGTACTTTTTAAATATCTGTCTCTTCTATTGGTTTAATAAAATGCTGATTAGCCAGAAGGCAGAGAAGAACTGTGGGTGAGACTACCAGACTAAGAAAACTCTGAGTAGAGAAAGAGTAGAGATGCCAGTAATCCAGGGAGAAAAGAAGACAAAAATGTTGCTCTGAGAAAAGGAATTATGTCCCTTGGCTAGTCATGGGTTAGCTTAAGAGTAAGAGTTAGCAAGTAATATGCCTGAGCAATAAGTCAAGCAGCAGGTAAATAACTATGTGTGATTAATTGGGACTGGAGGTCTGGATCTAAGGGCTAGATCTGGACAGAAACTTTTACAACAAATGGTGCCCAATGGGAGGCATGTAAACCCACATAAAGCCCAAGAAAGTTTAAAAAGGGTTCTAGAGCACAGAAATAAAGCTAAAATAAGCTTCCAAGTTTTACCTCTCAAGTAGGCTATGGTACAAAATGGCCTTCAGGCTTGCATTACAAAATGGTGGGCTTGGTGCTTGCTGCCGACGCTACAACATAACATGTTCCAGAAGTCTCACAGAAGCTTTGGTACAAGCACAAACTGCTTATAACAGATTTAAGGGCTCTGTTCATACAGACAAAAACAGAACAGAGTCAAAGATGTCTTCTTAGTAGCAGAATTTTCTTGGGAGGGCTATGTTTGCTGGTGGCAAGCAGAGACACAACTCCTTTAAGAGATGCTTCCTGACTCAATATTAGTGGCAAAAAAATGTGTGATTCTTTTAAGAGGGTTTGCTGCCAAACACTTAAATGCTGTTTATGAGCAGAGGGTGGTGGTGCTCTATTTGGTGGCAGTGTGGACCCTGAAATTCCCCAGAGTTGGGATGGTAAACATGGTTCCTACCAATAATTCTACCAGAAAGGTAAGCACTCACACACCATGGAGCTGGATGGATCTGGTGGAGACAGACACCACAGCCAAGTCTTTACTCTTAGCCACCTTAGCAGATTAAAGGTGTAGTCAAAAAAGAGAGAAATACAGTAAAGACAGATTCAGACAAAAGGGGAAAACCTCTAAATAGTGTGTTTAAAAATACACATAGGCTTGGGAGAAAAAAGAGAAAAGAAAAAGAATAAAGTCCTTAAGAAAAAAGAAATAAAGTTGTGTGTGTGTGCATGAATATACTATGTAAAAATGAAAAATACACAGAGAGTCTGGACACTGCATGTTATGTTGTCTTTCAATTGTTTAACTGCTGAAGAAGGAGAAAGAGCTGCTAAGAGACATTTGATTACAAATGTTGCCGGATTAACCCAACCTACATATTTTTTTAAATGCGTTGACTTCAAAATTAAATTCAAAAGACATGTTCCTTTGGAGAAGTTTTCTTTTTATTTCTGTAGAAAATGAGAGGTTGTAGGCTTATTCTGGGTTAAGAAAAATCAGGTTTGATTGGGGAAGACTCTCTGAAAAGTCTCTGACAGAAACAGATGTCTCAGATGATCCAGCATTTCAGAGCACTTCCGTTGCAGTTTCCTCTGAGCTCTGCATCCACAACAGCTTCAAGAAGACTGGCTGAGATAGCACAGCCCCACAGATTATTCCACTAAAGACTTGATCATAATTTTGTATTTTTCAGGATTCCTATAAGATTACCAGTGTTCCAATCATCATAAAGTAGTCTAAGAACTATGCCCTTATTCTCAAAAAAAAATTAATTATGGATTTTGTCTTTGTTTACAATGTTGGTTACAAGTTGTTATAGATAATGGCAAGAAAAAAACTATAAAAGGAAATTAGATTTATGGTTTTGTTTTTTAAAAAGTGGAGGAAATGCAATGGGATTATACTTTTATACTTTGTAAATATTTGTCCCTCCTACTGCTTTAGTAAAATGCTGATTGGCCAGAAGGCAGACAGGAAGTATAGGTGGACCTACCACACTAAAAAAACTCTGGGTAGAGGAAGAGCAGAGCAGAGATACCAAAGAGACACAGAGGAAAGAAGACAAAAATGCTGTTCTGAGAAAAGGTACTAAGACACTTGGATAATTATGGGTTAGTTTAAGAGTAAGAGTTAGCAAGCAATATGCCTGAGCCATAAGCCAAACAGCATGTAAATAATATGAGACTTTGTGTGATTAAGTGGAATTTCAGGTCTGGATCTCAGGAGTAGGCCAGTCCAGAAACTCTTACAACAGGTGAACTTTTTCCTACACAGTGAATTTTAGCCTATCCTTCTGTTCAGATACTCAATTAATTAGGTGTGCTTGCCCACATTGTAAAATAGCAGCATCTTTTATTCAATATACTTATTTAAATAATAATATCATCAAAAAACATTTGACAAGATACCTGAGAATGCCATGAGCCAGCAGACACAAATATTACACTCTTAAAGCATGATCCTAATTAGTCTTACCAATAAAATCCCGAAGTCAAATATTGGTGTAATAACTTGAAAGATCAGAGAAGCAAAAAAATAGCTACTAAAAATTTCTTACCTCTCCAAATCTTCAAAATAGCATGGGGTGAAGGGGTGGGGTTGTGGCACAGGCCTTATCCTACACAAAAAACCACAGACAACTAAGGAATGACCAGAGTAGGAGAAATAGTCTTCCTTAGGGAAGAGCACACCAAGTGATTATCCAATGCCACAATTATAAGCGCTGAAAACATACAAACAAGCAACATTATATAGACTGAGCCAGTTATATTTAGAAACATATAGTAGAAACATATATGTATCTACATATATGCATGTAATAACAATGAGAAAAGGAGGATATGAATTTGAAACAGCAAGGAAGGGTATATGGAAAGGCTTGGAGGGGGGATGAAAATGGAGAAATGTTATAATTATATTATAATCTCAAAATAAAAAAACATAAAAATGTAAACCAGGAATTATCCTCACTCATTGTCCATTCTTTGCCTCAAGCATTGCTAGTAAATTATAACATATTTATGTTTAAGAATATTGTTGTAACAATATAACTCATACTACAACTATGAACTCAATGGCACATTACTCTGAATAACTCTAAATTTTTGTTTTTCTTATATTGTTATGAACAATACAGTATCCTATTAATCTTCCCCTACTATGCTGTTTTAATGCAATATTTACATCATAACTGGCTGATATATCTTCTTTACAATGAACTCTCTTTGCCATAGTCCCTCTCAATAAACAATCTTTGCCTGTCTCTGACTCAAACATCAGCCAAGGTTTATCTCAACTATCACTTCCTGTGGAAATCCCTACTTTATTTTTAGATTTTTAATTGTCTAACACTCATGTTCACATAAACTACTATTACATCTGCTTTGTTCTAATTCTTTTGTTTTAAAATTCCGTTTTCTTTGGTTCCTATCTTTCTCCATAGATTTTAAATGCACACCTCTATTTACTCAGCTGAAAATATCAGTCTGTGATATATTAAACATTCTGTAAATCATTGGATATGAAAGAGATACAATCTCAAGAAATGTACAGTATGATGGAAGAAATAGTTAAATATTTTAAAAAATATTAGGAACTTTATTACATGCTAAAACATAAAGCAAAGTCTGAAGAGAATATAGAGAATGTAACATGGGAAGAAACTAAATTATATAGAAGAACAGTAGGCCTAGAGATACATTTAATAGAGAATATATTTAGAATAGTCAATGCAAAGAACAGAGATAAGGCAAAACTCTAGATGCACATGGAAAGTATTATAAAATATTTGCAAAGGATAGCAAACACACTAAGAGCTAAAACCATAGCTCAAGTACAAAATAAATGAAAAGTAGGTGAGGGATTTCCATAGAGGAGTCATGAAGTAACAGGCACAGAACTGCTGCAGAACAATCTTTATAAACTGTAAATATCTATTGCCTTTATTGTTAATTTAAAAAAAAAGTGACTGATGGATAGTTAGGCAAGGTTTTCAGGGCAGAAAGAATGCTGCAGTTCTCGGTTTTGTATGTGAGAAGAGACACACACACACATTCACACTACCAAGGCCATACGAGGGTTTATTTAAGAGAGCTCCCAGGTGGGTACAGGAGCAGAGAAGCAGGAGAGGAGGAGAGACAGACCACTACATGGTGTCTCTTTTTAAGAGAAGGGGTGTGCATGGGTTTATGCAGCCACGCCCAGGGGCGTGCCTCCATACCAGGTGTGTCCTGCTTGAGCCAAGTTGACTTCACCAGGGGCAATCGGAGGAGTTGCAAGCTGGACTAAAAAGCAACATGGGAAGTTAAAACATGGGGCAAACAATCCTCAAAACAACACATTAGATTAATAGAAATATGATGATTTAACTTGCAAGAGCTGGCTGGATAGAAGTCAAAGCTATCAGGCAAGCATTTATAATTAATATTAAGTCTCTGTAATCAGTTATTTGGGAACGAGCAGGCAGGAAGGAAAGTCCACCTACACAGGACTCCAGTAACAAAAATGCCTGTTCCGCTGTATCTGTTAACTACACCTGAAGTGGAGCTGAGAAGTAGGCAGGGTGGGACAAGCAGCCAAGCCACTTCCAAGAGTGAGAGAGCTGAAACCCCGCAAAGTGCAGGTAAGATCTGGTCTATCACTTATTTATGATCATAAAGAACAAAATATCAATGTTTCAGATGTTATTTATTGACAAATTTGAACTGAACTGACAGCCAAAAGCAACCTAAAAAGATCTGAGGTTGTTTGTCATTATTTGTCCTTGGCCTACAAGTACTGTTATAATTCAGTTTACACTATAACCAGCTGACAGTTTATATATCTTCTTTACACAAGAACACCTGTTCTCTCCTCTGTATACACTTCTCTCTATAAAGCACCGAACAGTCAACATTAACACCTATACATTTTATTCAGGCAATATTAACATTTTCATACAGGAAGCCATTCTAGGTCATATGTCTGACAGGCAATAGAAGGTATGTGTGTCTTCTGTAAAACTTAGTATACTTTAAAAATCCTGTCAGATTTGAAGATCTGGTGATTCTCAATTCCAAGACTTATTATATAACACTCTATATAGCTTAGATGTGAGGCTCCCAGAATTGCATTCAGTTGATTCTCAAACATCTAATGACCACGAGAGCAGTCAGCCAGTCCTCAAACTTCTAATGGCCACTAGAACAGTCAGCTGATCCTCAGAACATAAAGTGGCCATGAGAGCAGTCAGATAATCTTCAAAATATCTAAATTCCATAAGAGCAGTCAGCTGGTCCTCAAATGTCTACTTTCCACAAGAACAGTCAGCAACTTCTCAAATGTCCAATTCCCAAAATTTGTCTAAGTTTACAGAAGACTCATTTAGAATTCTCTGTCAAATGGAGGATAAGTTTCCAGTGCCATATGTTTTTTTCATACTGGATATTTTTATGAACTATTATAAATTCTATTTTATATAAATAACTTTAAAATTTCAAAATAGACAAAGTTAATAAGTTAATTAAAATAAATTGCCAACCAGCAAATCTTCTAATGCCAGGAACAACCCCAAAATAAATTAAAAAGCAACATTCATTTTCCCTCTATTACTTTAGTGGATGGTTTCCTGGAATTGTCTATTCAAATAGAACATTAATCTGAAAGCACAGCTGGAAATACTACATTGGCAAGTGTGAAAATATCAAACACCCATAGAATAAATGAAAAACTGAACTACTAAAAAAAAGAGAACTTGCTAGTCTTTGAAACTAGCTGTTTACCTGTTTATTTAATGTATGAACACATCTATTTTATTATTTATTTTTCACACAATATATTCTGATCATATTTTTCCCTCCCCAGTTCTTCCCAGATCCCTACCCACCTACTCACCCAGCTTTTAAAGTAGCAGTAATTACATCATCTTTGGAGCCAGAGAAATACCTAGAGGCTAGATAGTTAAGAAAGAGTTCAAGGATTGTGGAAAGGAAGAGGCTAGTGGTACCCTGACAGAGATGGAGGGGCCTTCCAATCTGCACACACATTCCTGGCCAGGGCTAGGAATTCCAAACACTTTTGCTGTTGATTTGGGATAATGTGGTTATTCTAGGGGTATATATGGTTACACAACAAAATTAATGTGTGATACATCACTTAAGTATACACTTGAAAGGATAAAGATGGTAAAATTTGATAGCTTAAATTTTGATTTCTATAATGTATTAAAGAAAACCTTAGAAATCAATAATGAAACCTGTTGTTGGATTTTCTTGTACTCTAGCCCCAGGTTAGAATGCCAAGAGATTGTTAGTTGTGCTTGCTCTTCAGCAGCAGGCCTGCCATAGCTCCCAAGTAAATCACACAGAGGCTGAGTCTTAGTCATAACGGCCCAGCCTTAGCTTGGCTTGTTTCTCACAGCTTTTCTTAACTTTAAATTATACCTTCTACCTTTTGCCTCTGGAATTGTTCCTTTTCCCTCACTTCTGTAAATCTTACTTTCACTCTTACGCTGTGGCTGGCTGTGTGGCTCGGTGCCTGGGCCCTAGTATCCTTCCCTCCTTGTGATCTTGCTCTTTCTTCTTTTCCTCCCAGATTTCTCCTTCTATTTATTCTCTCTGCCTGACTACCTATCCTTTCTCCTGCCTCCATATTGACCATTTAGCTCTTTATTTGACCAACTGAGTGTTTTACATAGGCACAGTAACACAGCTTCACAGAGTAAAACAAATGCAACATAAAAGAATCAACACATCTTTGCATCATTAAACAAATAATTCACAGCATAAACAAATGTAACACATATGAAAATAGTATTCTACAACAGAAATCAAATAAACCAAAAGAGAAATGAGCAAAGAACACAAACAGAAATTCAAAATACATGCAACAAAGAAATGGGAAAATATTCAAAATCAGACTAAAACCTGTCTAGCAGCATCAGAGGCTACAGCTTTAGTCTCAACAACATGACAACCCAAATGTGAGCTAAACAAGGATGACACCAGTGGACACATCAAAATGGACAATTCAGCCCTTGAGACCTGAACCTACACACAAAATTATAGTAACTGTGGAAATCTGAGAATGGGAGACCTGGTCTTCCCAAGGAAAGACCCCACTTGGTTGTCCAGTGCCAAATAGTCAACCATGAAAATATATATACAAGTAACATCATAGTGGGATTATGTTGGTATGTTGTAAATATTTGTCTCTCCTACTGGTTTAAATAAAAAGTTGATTGGCTATAGGCAGACAGGAAGTACAGGCAGGGCTACCAGACAAAGAAAACCCTGCGAACATCACAGAGCAGAGCAGAGACGCTGCAGAGATGTCTGGAGATGCAGAGGAAAGAAGTTGAAATGCTGCTAAGAAAAGGTACCGAGCCACATGGCTGTACAAGATAAGAAGCATGGGTTGAGCTAAGATGAAAGAGTTATCAAGTTATATGCATGGGCCATAGGCTGATCAGCAAGAAATTAAAATAAGCATCTGGTCTGTATGTGTCTATGGGACTGTGTGTGTTTCTGTGGGACTGTGAGTTTGAACCTTGAGGCTAGGCCTAAAGTTTGAGCCAGAAATCTCATACTACATAACATTATATGAACTGAATAGATTATAGTCAGGAATATATATGTATAAATATATATGTATATATATTTAATATTTACATATTTACTATATGTTTGCATATATACACATAGTAAAAATTAATGAAAAAAAGAAGAGGCCTTGCATCAGAAGGAGAGAAGGAAGCAGCATATGTGAGGGTCCAGAGGGATAAAAGTGGAGGAATAATGTTATCATTATATTATAATTTCAAAACAAAACAAACAAAAGAATGTTGTAGCACAAATTCTGATTGTAATGAATCAGAGACTCAGAGCCAGGTATCAGGGAAAGGCTGAAACTTCAGAGAGAGGAAACAACACAGTCAAATCTCACCCAGCTATTGGCCAGCTTCCTCATCCTCTCTTCTGGTCACTTCTAATTGTTGCTGCTTTCCTAAGCCTGCCTTAAATACCCTTCTCCACCAGCTGTATCCCATCCAGGTTAGGATTAAAGGCATGAACTACTCTATTTGGTAGTCAGCCTTGAACTCACAGAAACACAGAAAGATCTCTGTCTCTGGAGTTACAGAATTAAAGGCATAGGTCACCACCAGCTTTCCTGTGCTGGGATTAAAGGTGTGTGCCATTGAAGCCCAGCTGAATGGCCTCATGCTCACTGGAATCCAGATCTCCCAGAGCTACCTCTGCCTAAGTTTGACTGTGGATTGATCTCTTGATATTCCAAGATTTCTTAAATATGTAACTATCACCACAGAATGTAAGTAAAAATGACCACAAAATAATTCACTTAAATATCTACATGTCAAAGACTTAAAAACAGTGGCAATTAAAATTTTTAAAGAACCATCTCCAGCTCCTCTGACAGATTGGGCTGCTTGTGCATCCAAGTTCTTGGCTTGTGAGCCGCTGAACCTCTGTGTGGACAGCCATGGAGAAGTAGACTCTGGGAGCCATCTGGGAACTTAACTCAGCTGCTGTCACTGCCTCAGGCAGTGAGTTTCATGGTCAGTACTCAACTAATATGCAAACTAAAAGCACAGTCATCAAATTTCCACAAACCCCTTAGAAAGCAGAAAACAGATCACTGCCTTCAGAAATGTCAAAATCATGAGAAAACATAGGCAGGGTCTTTGATGGGAATGACAAAGCCACAGGTGGCTTCTGGAAGGAGCCGATTGGTGCTGCTGTCTTGGTTCTCAAGTATAGAAGCTGGAAGATCACTGGTTTACACTACAGAGCTGACAATGTGTAGATAGCAACAAAGATGTTCAGTGAAAAGGAATGTGTTATGAAAACAAAGAAAAAAAGGGTATTGGAGGTGCAGTTTAAGGTGATCAATACAGGGCTTCCTCAGAAATTCAAGCTCAAATTTAAAACACTGGTCCATATCTTGAAGAACAAGTGAGTTCTAGAGTGCAGACAGTATTATAAAACATAAATCCATACTTCTTTTTATCTGTGAGGAATAAAACACCTCAGAATTCTTTAAATCTTAGGGTTTATACCTCAACGACAAGAGAAAGTTACTTTAGTTAGCTGAATACTCCCTAGAAAAGAAGCAGAGACCTGGGAGGATGGCTGAAAAAACAGTTCAGTAAACACTTCCTGAACTGAATGGATTCAGTCAGAAATAGTACTGAAGACTACCTGTTCATAACAGTTATCAGACTGTTGTTCCAACTTCTACCTAATTACATATGAAAAACAACTCTCCTCTTATAAATAAGGAGCTATAAATGCCCATTTCTTTTCCATTTGTTGTTACAGTTTACCAACCACCTATCTAACACGGTGTTCAGAGACACAGTCAAGATTCTTCTCCTCAGAATCATCATCTTTAATCTACTCTCTAGTCACAAAAGTATAAGAATATGAGCCAGGAGTGATGGCACAGGTCTGTAATCTCAGCACTTGGGAGGATGAGGCAGGAGGATCAGAAGTACAAGGCCAGCCTTAATCTTATAATAAGCATACACTTTGGCATGCTGCATTATATATAGTATAGTTTATTCTATTGCTTAATTGGAACATAACAAATTTATTTCATGTCCTACAAATAGTTTATGGCACATAATTTATAAAACACTGGACATATTCATTAAAATAAATCATGATTTTACTTAAAAGCAGTCTAAATATATCCTCCCCTCCCAAACCCTGCTGCCCGGATGGCTTGTCCACAGCCAGTTTCGGAGCAAAACGACATAGCTCCTTTATTTTGTTCTCTGTTCCTCCTCACAGTATAAACTCTTCAGATTTCTTGTTAATGGAATATAAACTTTATTTTTCTAGGGTGCGTGTTACTGATAAATTTTACAATAAAAGTGTGTTCAAGGTGTTTTGCCGCAAAAATCAAGAAATCGTATTTAACCACATCAAAGTGCATTTGTATCTTTCTCAGTCATTATTAAGGCCAGGGCAGAAGGGTATTAAACACTGGCGATACATGATAGAAGTCCAGATTCTAATTAAGTGAAAGGCACTTCAAACAAGTTGCAATTCTCCCTTTGAAAAACTTGCTCCTTAAAAAAAAAAAAAGAAAATACACACTAGAACACTGGTAGAATGTGATAAAGAAGTAGAGCAGAGTCACACATTAGGTGTTGGCCTGAGCTACAGATTTTCAGGGCTGAGAAACAGGGTTTGAGTACTGACCACTTCAATAAGAACCAAGTTCGATTTCCAGGATGCACATGGCAGCTAACAACCATTTCTAACAGGTAACTGTTCCCAGTTCCAGGGTACCAAACACTCTCTCCTGGCATCCACAGGCACTGCACACACATGGTACACAAGCAAAATACCCATACACATAGAATATAAAAGAATGAATAAATTAAGAAATAAATAAAACCAGTACATATGGTTACTCTTAAAAGACTTTTGAGTATTTTTGATACAGGCTTTCTCTGTGTAATAGCCCTGGCTATCCTGAAACTCACTCTAGGGACCACGCTATCCTTGAACTCACAGAGATCTGCCTGCTTCTGCCTCCTAAGTGCTGGGACTAAAAGCATGTTCCAGCACTGCCCCTCAATCTCCTAAATCTGCTTTGACACACCCTCCTCATCTCCAGGGCTATGTAGAAATACTGCACAAAATATGCTTGTTACTCAGCTAAGTAATTCTTTGTAATCACAACTGTTTTCATTGGTGAGCCATCACATATTGGTAAAGGTCATTCTCACTTCTTCCCATCACAGTTTCAAAGCCACCTACAATTCTGCCCCACGAATGCAGTACAGTCTTTCCTATCAGCAGTTCCTAAGAACTCTACACTTCAAACTTTATTTGATACAAAAACAAGTTCTATGAGTACTTATGATATTCAAATGCCACTTTACTTCATAGCATGATAGGTAAAGCTTCTAAGCTCTAAATACTTGAAACATTTCAGTTCCCAAATACCAAAGAGATACAAATGTCAGAACTTAAAACCATTGTAACCCTGTAGCCAGTGCCTTCTGTGTATTTTATAACCTTGGCAAAGCACAGCTTTGTTTTTAATTTTTCAACTCCTAGTTCTAGAGGGAAGCAAGCACCACCGTAGCATCCTCTTTCATCACTAGTTCACTGTGTGGTGATTTCTATCATTTTCTGCCACGAGAAATTCATGAGACAAAGAAGGATATTCAGAAAGAGTTCCTTGAAGCAATCTGAAGTTACTCTTTCAGGAACCTAACAACAGTGTAAACACAGTTAAATAATGCTATGTGGGTGATAACGTTCATGAGAAAAATCTACATGTTTTTATTACATAAATCTTCCCAGTGTTTACCAGATCTGCAATGATGATTTAGTAAGTACACTTAACTTGTCAAGTAAGTTTCCATCACCCACACAGGTCTACAATTCAGTTCCTTCCCTGTTTCATAATCAGACTCATAGAGAAAGCTATAATGCACTATTTTCCCTATGAGCCTTGGGAAGGGGAGTATTTGGGTTTGTTTTGTTTTGTTTGCATTTTGTTTGATGTTACTTTTTGCATATTTGTAAAAATCACAATAGGGTTTTGAATACACGGGAGGAGAGAGCTACACATGGAGGCTAGAGATGAAAATGAACAGAAGACTGACTAATCTTAGTGCATTCTGAATTCAGTGGTTAATTAGTGAGCCACACACAGCACAGCAGACTAGATACTGGGGACCAGAATGAAATGATAGTCTTTACCTGAGATGCTGAAACTAAGTTTAGAAAAGAACCTCTAGCTAGCTTGATAAGTATAATTTTAAAAAGGTTTTCACTCAGATTCACTGGAAAATATGCACCAGTGTGAAAGATAAGAAGGTTTTTAGCAATGACTGAAATCCAAAAGATAAAATATCTTCCATGTTTTCCAATAATAGGAGACTGTAAACTGTCTAAGATCATATAAACTAAGTGACAAAGACTAGACTGGAGTAGACTTATGTCTCTGTACCTTCAAAGCCAATGTTCTTTCTTCCAGAACAGGATGTCTGTGATCAAGGCCTCTCTCACTGTTCATTCTTAGACTATCAAAACAGAGTCTTTCAAGACCAGGTGTAACACACAACACAGACAACTTGCCTTCAAGAAAGATTCTGCCAATTCCTGTGTGCTGGCAAAATGGTTTCTGTGGTTGTTTGAAAGAAAATGGCCCCCAAAGTGAGTGGCCTTGTTAAAGTCTGTACGGCATTGTGGGAGGAAGTGTGTCTGTGGGGCAGGCTTTGAGGTCTCTTTTGCTCAAGTTTCCCTCAGTGTGATACTGAGACTACTTCCTGTTGACTGCAAACCAAGATATAGGACACTTGGCTACTTCTCTAGAACTATGTCTGCCTGCATGCCACCATGGAAGCCAGCAAAATTAAATGTTTTTCCTCTATAAGAGTTGCTGTGGTTATGGTGTCTCTTCACAGCAATAAAAACTCTAACACAGTTTCATTTCTAGTTCCTGTGACAAAATACCTTAAGGAAATGGCTTAGGAAAGAAAGCTTGTTTTAGCTCACAGTTCCAGGCTACAGCATACCATTGTGAGGAAGCCAAGCTGGCTTAAACTGGAAACAGCCAGCCATATCACATCTACCCAGGAGCAGAGAGAAATCATTCAATGGAGGCCTAACCAGAGGCCAAGCCAGTCCAGGAAATTCATTGCTGAGTCTCTCTTCCCAGATGAGTCTGGATTCAAGCTGACAAACCATCAAACCAGTCAAGGTACTTTTAAACACATGTTTCTTAGGCTAGGCTGTTCAACTTAGAACAGGGTGAACTGTGTGGAGCCATTGACCTCACAGCCAAATACAATAGGACTATAATTGAAAAAAATCATAACACAGAATTTAAAATACTGTTTAAAATAATGTGTTCATGTGAAAACAAATCATACTGTTAAGGTAAATCAACCTAGAACAGTGCATGTCATTTAACTTTTCGCTATGACATGGTCAACACTGTCCATGAGGACCAAGGCTTCTGCTATGATGTGACCAGTACTGTTCATGAGAGCCAAGGCTACAGAAAATGCCTAAGTGTATGTATCTACTCTTTTTTATATTCATGCAAAGCATTTAATCAACACACTCTACATGGACAGGTGGGTAGTTGCATGGATAGATGAAGAAAGGAATTTACACTCACATTAGTTGTTCTCATTAGGAAAGATAAAAGAAAATGAGAACAATGATGACCTTCATTTTTCTACACAGCTATTTTAAAGATAAGGTAAAAAAAATACAAAAATGCTTCCACTCCATCATGATTTTCTAGACATAATTTCCTCTTGTTTTATATCATTAATGCCTTTTATCTCATAATGCCTTTTATATAAGCTGCCTTTTATAAGCCAGCTTATATAATTCAGGACAAAAAATCCATATATACATATTCATACACATATCACTTAGATATATGTGCATATGTAATTATATAATCATATGTCTTATCTATTTATCTATGTATATATCATTTCAAGATTAGGCAATTCATATATTGCCAAAGTATTTATTTACATTTTAATACCATTATATGTGTCATATTATGCCCATATAAAAATTTCTCTTACTCAGGCATATGAGAGACAACTACTTTTCTTGAAGCATTCACTTAATATGTCATTAAGTTGGGCATTTATGTGACAGCAATATGTGAGACGTAGTGGCCAGAAGGGATGACTATAACTAAATATCATGCCAGGTTGCTCTGGCATCTACCACGAGTGGTAAATAGTATGGCAGCAATATACTTGTGCTCAGAGCATTTTGGAAGATCACTGGCTCATCATGCTCCACAAGTCCTGTAAACCACCATGACTGAGACTCAGTGTCTTCAGGTGGGACACAGGAACTGTAAACCACAATGACTGAGGCTCAGTGTCTTCAGGTGAGACATAGGAACTGTAAAGCACAATGACTGAAGCTCTATCTTTAGGTGGGACATAGGAACTTTTAGCCTGAGAAGTATTGACTGTGTGAAGGAAGTAGCATGTTGCTGAAAAAGCTGGAAATGTAATTTGTCCAGTTCCCTGGAAATTGGTATTTGGTTACATGGTAGGTCTACTACTTGATAGCCACTGTGGAGAAGAATAGGATTTGGTGCCATTGTTTTGGCACAGTGACTAAGAAAATATCTATGGTGGAAAGTTCTTTGAGTTTTCTACTGTGAATGTAAATGGGATAAAGTCACTTTATAGGAAATAGAAGCCTGGATTATTAATAACTCTTGGTAAGCAAATATATTTACACAATATGTTACAGTGTATTATTTTATTCATTACTTAATTATATCCTTGAGGTAAGAAAATCAGTTACTACATTATCATTTCCATTTTAAATCTGAGAAAATCTAGAGTCAGAAAAGTTGAGTGAGCTTTAGGGCATGAATGGCAAGGCCTAGAACTTGGGGTCTTTGGAGCAAATTTGCTGAGCTGTCCAGGGCCACCACTCCTCAACCTACTTCATCCAGATGGACTTTCCCCTCTTTTGCTTCCACTCCAAGTTTAAAAACAGTGAATGTCAATAATCCCAAGAAAAAGGCTGTTTCCTCAAAGCCTGGCTATAACTGGAATGATTGTCTCGTCACCAGTCAGGTGCCAGTGGCCAGTGCTCCAGTCCTCCTGTTCTTTGGTAGCATCTGGTTCAAAAGGAACAAGGCACTTTGCAAAAGTAAGCACATGTCATTTGTACCAGTTATGTGATTCCTTATAGAGAAAACACACCAAGAGTCACTGCATTTTTAATTTACCACAAGTGTCACACTTGCTCTACTGACTTTGAATTATTCATTTGTAAATTAATGTACAATTCTAATTGGGAAATGAGAGTAACACTTGGGGGAAACTAGGTCACGGTTGAAAGTCAATAACAGAAGAAAATGGGTGTTTTTAGAAATACAGATGTTGTAAAAGATTTTTGGCCCAGACTTTCCAGGCCTAGACCAAAGGTTTAGACCCACTCTCAGCCCTGCTTAGCCTCAAATAATCACACACAGGCTTATATTATTTTTATGCTGATTGACCTAGGGCCCAGGCATAAAACTTGCTAGCTTCTTCATCTGAACCCAACCTATCTTATTCACCCACACAGCTTGGTACCTTTTCTCAGCAGCATTTCCTCTGCATCTCCAAGCAGCTCTGGGAACTCTGTGACATCAGTGTCTGGCATTTCTGCCTGGTGCCTGTCTCTGTTCTTCCTGTACTCAGGGTTTTCTTAGCCTAGTATCCCTGCCCACATTTCCTGTTTGCCTTTGGCCACTCAGCTTTTTATTAAACCCATTGGCAGGACAATTATTTAAAACCTAACACATAACCCATACATACAGAAAGGCTTTAAAAAACATGAATATGTGCTCTCATATGTTCTTGTAGCAACTAACTTCTGAGGTTAATTTGTCCCCTTTCAAAACAGAACAGAGTGTGGTTTCCATAACTCACTAGACAAGTCCATCTCCATCAGAAAGGGGTATGTTATTTCCCTGATATAAGGATTCTAATTTGGAGGGGGGTTGTTTATTGCTTTTTGTTTGTATATTTGTATGCTGCTCTTTTGTGTTTTCTTGGTGCTGACTTTAACAGTGGTCTTCAGAGCAGTTACAATGATGACCAACTCAGAGAACAGCAATAGTCAAGTGGCAACATCAGAATCATAGGGATGGAAGCCAATGAGCTAAGTCCCCAGCCCTGCCTAGTTAATATAATGTCTTCTAATGAGTACTCATTATCAGAGTAGTAAACTGAAATGAGTTTTAAGACATGCTCAGGTTAGAGTGGGAAAACCCTACTCAACAATCAAGATTCCTTATAATTTATGTTATTTGTCTTTTCAGTATCTTAGCTCACCAACTGTTTAAAAATGACAAAAATAGTGAGAAGCTCTGCAAACCTCCTATGCTCACATTACCTCTCCACAACCAGCCCCCTTCTTATGCTGTGGAAAAGATGGAGTAAGCCAGAAAAAAATGGAAGCCAAGAAAGACCCCAAGGATCTGAGATGGAACTGGGCTCAGAAAAACAAGCAACAGAAGCTGAGAAAATTGTTTACATTTGTCTCTTTCAAGCTGTTGTAATTACTAAATATGTATAATCTTAAGCACAGGTAGAAAATTCAGAATTGAGAGATTGGTTCATTGCTTACTTAAGTACTTACGAATCTTTTGTCAGAGTGTCATGCATTTTTGACTGGCAGCCATGGCTTGGAAAGAATGAAACAAAGAGGCATTGGCTTTTCTATCAAAGTCACTCACCCCTGCTGATTTTATCTGGAATTTGTCCGTTTCCTTCCTTTCTGTTGTCTAGCTTCTATTCAGCCACATTCCCTGGCTATTCTTCATAAACATTTTTAACAAACCATCTCCATTATATTCCCCTTACTTTGCCTGTTCCTAATGCTGCGGGATGAAAAGCTAGCATACGAATGAATACACTATTCATATTCATAGTTCCAATGTTTCAAAATTTATCAGGCCATCAATTGTTACACAAAATATATTTTAAAATATACCTTCATTAATTGCAAAGCAGGCCAGATTCTAATTTAGAATTAAAAAGCTGTGTCAAAAAATAAACAAACAACAACAACAAAAAAAAAAACTGGTGTCCTAATTTGGGACCCTGATCCCCACTTCCAGCCTCAACTCACCAGCATCTGCAGACTTTCTCCCCATTACCCTCTCCTAATAGGTGCCTTTCAAGTCTTACACTTGCAGATTTCCTTCTCCTAATTCCCTTGGTGCCAGGTATGATCTCATTCTCCCATGAGGATCCAAACTGTTCTACTTCTTTGTGTCAATGGGACTTCCCATTCGGCCATGCATACTCATCAGGACCTGTGTGCTTCTCCTCACCAGTTAGAGGACACACATTCTACGTTCAGTGTTATCATTACAAAGGAATCTTTCACTGGACATTGAAAAAAGACCTGTGTTATGCACATGTGAACGAGGAACCGGCTGAGGTTGATGTTGATGCTGATCAGATAGGAACTGTTAAGACTAACAATACCCTAGGAAGGTCTATGTTCTGTGTTTGTACTTCATATATTCTTTTAATTTAACTGAATTTGGACTTATACACATTTCTACACCACTCACTCTCTTTTACAAATATTTTGCAGTTTACATGCAGAGCAGACCCTGCAATTACTGGAACAATGCACAAGCCTCAACCAGAAAGTGGTTTGTGCTCTAGAACCGTAGATGAGTAGACATACAAACAACAATTCCTTCCGCTCAGAAGACTCTCTTTTACTCTTCTCTCAGCATTATTCTGTATGACAAGTGGGCTGAGAGCAGTGAAGGAGCCTGACACTGTGTCTGACACATAGCAGAGGGCATGGAATAAACTTCAGTGGATGAATGAATGAAGAGAAAAGCAATGAGTCGGGTCCCACCAACCGACCTTTTGAACAGTCCATGGTATGAGAGAAATGTAGATTGAGAAATATCAGAAAATAGCAAGAATTAAGTGGAGACAGTAAGATAAGTGTCAGGAGGGTTGTCCGTCAATACTGCAGTTAACTTCAAGTTTATTTCTCAGCTTCCTTTTTATACCCAAAGCAAGGAAGGGCAAAGACCTCCCCTTCTCAAGGCCACCATGGTTTAAGTTCAGACAAACATAAATCCTCCTTAATTCACAAAACATCTAGTAAGCATGGCTATGACAAAGCATCCCATTAGCCGCCTTGGGGAGCAAGAGCTCATGAAGAACACAGAAAGTAAAAAGCACAGTGAGAAGATGAAGCAAGGCAACTCAATCGTGCTGCTCATGACCAAGAGAAGGAGGAGCGGACATCGCAAAGGATAGCAATGAAATAGTTTCACTTGCTCAAAGGTGGGGAAATCCTGAGACAATGATAAAGTAGAATATTGTGATAGAACCAGAAATGTAACCCGAGGCACTAAGCTCTTCAGAACAGACCTATAAGCAAAAAATTTTGCCCTGACATTCACAGAAGGGAGTTCCAAAACAAAGTTCAAGAGAGAGAAAGCACAGGAATCCTAAGTAAACACTTGATACTTCACTATCTTTTATACAATTATACCTTTTATGTACCACAATAGAAAACTCATGACGAATTCTCCAAATGAGGAAACTGGGACAAAGGGTGATTTAGTCAGTAGCAGACAGGTGATAGGTATTTCTAGAGCTTGTACTTAAGCCCTCAGACTTATATGAATAATCTTAAATATATATATTCACATAGTCTTTAATTAATAGTTAAATGGATAATAGAAAAAAAAATGAACCCAAAGCAAAGATAGGTGGGATTTTTAGGCCCAATGAACATGAACACTTTTCTGCTCAGGGATGGAGAGTGAAAGATTTTAAGGAATATAAGAGCAGCTGAAGCAGATGTCAAATCCTTTTCACCCTTCTTATTGCTAAAGAACACACACTCACAACAGAATGTAGGCATTTCCTTAAAGGTCTTGCAGTTATAACAAATAAAATAAACAATCATCCTTGACATGTCACTATTCCCTTAAGATGGCAGTTTTCCTTTGTAGTTTAAGAATTAGTTACTCATTTAGATTGGGGCAAGTCCCTGTGGATTCAGAGAGTTTGTGATCCACTAATGGGCTATGGCATTGTTGTGAGCAGATATCACTCCATAGGGGGCTGGACCATTGAATCCTTTGGGGCTCCTGTGTGACAAACAAAACCACCCAAGAGGCTTCTCACAGTTCTGAGAGACTTGCCCTGCTCCTGATCCTCAGCTTTAAAAGCTTGCCACCATCTTCAGAATAATGGACTTGTAGAACAGGCAGAAACAGAACCAAATTTGATTAGATATATTTCATACTAAGAGGTCACTTTCTCCATCAAATGGAATACTACAATTCTGTCTACCAAAAAATCAACAGCACATTTTTAATGGAGATACACAGACAGTGTATGATCCTGTTAGTCTCTATGAAGACTGCAATTACTTGTGTACTTACAAGTTTATCATTTTAAATAAAATCTAAAATTTTATATGAGATGAGAATTTGCCAGTTTTAAACTTTTTGCTGTCTACTACATGTCCTCAAAAGATAGCTCAGTTACTACAGTAAACATTTTGCAAATATGAGGACCTGAGTTGGATCCCTAGAACACACAGGGAAAGTAAGAAGCCAGGCATGGTAGCATATGTTTGTAATCTCAGTGCTGGGCAGCAGCAAGAAGATCTCTTGCTGGCAAAACTGCTGGCCTAGGCCAAGCATCAAATTCCTCACCAATGAGAGACTTAAGTATTTCAAAAAGGAAACAAGTTGGACAGCACCTGAGTAATAGCACCTAAGGTTAACCTCTAGTGTCCATAAGCACACATGTTCACACACACACACACACACACACACACACACACCACCAGCATAGTTATTAATAAGCAAAAGTGTATCTACTTTTAAAGTTTGGATTATTTGGTCAAATTCAAAACTAACATAAAATAATACATTATGGGCAAGAGAAATTCCACAAAGTCCAAGATTTAAATAAAAAGTTACAAGGGGTCAATGGCTGCTGAGAGAGACAGAGACAATCAGTCTCTCATATAAGTTTTCCAATCCCAAGTGGTCAGCCCTGGACACATGAGCAAAGCTAAATAGACTCATAAATTGTATATGAATGTATCTATACATACATATAACAATAAACAGAAGAAGAAAGGTTGTGAATCTGGGAGGGAGAGGACATGGGAGGAAATGGAAGAGGGGCAGAAACAATAATGTCCAATAGGAGATGGTCCGAAGCTGGGGTACACAGTCAAGGGTAGGACAGCCTGGACCAAAGTCACCTGAGTTTTAACTACTGCTTTCATACAAAAAGTTCAAGGTGATTGTTCAAACGTGGCCCTTTTGTTATACTTTGTCCCATAATTGGACTTTCCCAAGCAGGAATTTTAAACTTCCTGCCATTACAACATCCAATCAGATTCCTGCTTTCACTTAGATGGCCCAGTCAAGAACATAGACCAGATTAGAGAGGGAGAAAAGAAGGTGTGTGTGTGTGTGTGTGTGTGTGTGTGTGTGTGTGTGTGTGTGTGTAGTGTTACCTTTGCTCAGAATAAGCCTTGGCTGTTTTCTGTGACTGTGAATTTCCTGGAACTTCTTATTTAGTGGGAAAAAAAAAAACAGTCCCCATTAAAAGGACCCTAGATATCCATTTCTATATGAAGTTCTCAAAAAATTAATTAATTAATTAAAAGGGAACTATTTCCAGTAGGTCCTAGGTGGGTAGATGTTAGGGTGGGCCAAAGCAAGTGCCAGGTTGTAGGTGGTATTGAGTTTGTGAGTCAGGGCACTGCGGCTGCCTGCCTCAGGTGAAATGGTGGAGCCAGCTCTCTTAGGCCCAAGCCCTCACAGCCAGTTCTCCCTTGCTTGTGGTGAGGAGTGGAGCCATCTCTCCGGAGAGGGTCAGCTCTCTTGCTGAAAATCCAGCAAGTAACAGGGCCAGCTTTCCCAGGGCCAGAGAGAAACAGGCCAGCACAGCATAGCCTCTGATTTCATCATGCATGATTACTATGGTCCACTGTGGTAACATGGGCCACAGAAATCAACACAGACCACAGCTGTAGTTGGAACATGGACTCACACATGGTTCTCAGCAGAACCAGACAACATCCTGGCTCTGAGTGAAAGCATTGGCCACTCAGACCAGGATGGCTCTGGTAGCAGCATGGTCCCTAGATACCAACAAGGCCACAGGTTGCAGCCCCAGCTCTGGGCCGGCCATGTAGCGATACCTGCAGGATCTCTATTACTCATGTGACCATGGATAACCCAGAAGAGCTTTAATGAAGATCCAGTGATGATGGTATACCAGAAACAAGAAGCCTTAAACTAGGCCAATGACATTTTCTAGAAGCTGATTGAAAAATAGATCTAGTGTGTACCACACAGCTCCCAATGCCATCGGGACAAATGAAGAAGTGTGGAGAGGAGAAAGGGTGAAAAGGCAAAGAGAGGTTTGCTTTGCTTTGGTTTATTTTGTTCCTGTTTGGTTTATTTGTTTGCTTGCTTGTTTTGCTTTGTTTGGGTTTGTTTTTTTTTTAAATTTTCTTTTCAGGATGCTGTATGGGTGATGGGAAGATATGAAGGGACAGAGGAGGTGAGTGGAACTGGGGTGCATGATGGGAAATTCCCAAAGAATCAATAAAGAAATTATGTTAAAATTAAAAAAGGAAGTAATTTAACAGTCTATTTTTGCTTGTGTGTATTTGGGGAACATGAACACCTACATTAGGAAAAAGGAAAGGGTGGGTCTGCTTTTATCACCGTGCTTGACAAACAGACCCAAACCTGAGGACCTCACCACATTAAAGGAACACAGTATGATCACACAAGTTTTACAAATAATGGCCACTGCACTGAAGACCTTTTTGTTAAGGACATAGATAGACAAGCCACCTTAGAAGACAGACAAAATTTTAGTGGGTAGTAGTAATTGTAAATGATTTCAGGGCCCATTTGAGACAGAGGTTCTGACCTTGCCCACTGTGGCTTTTTCCCCAAAAAATGTTTCAGACACTCATATTATTTTATACTGTTTGGCCTATGTCTCAAACACATTACTAGCTAGCCCTTTCATCTCAATTTAACTTATTTTTAGTATTCTACCTGCCATGTGGCCTAGCCTGTGCCTTACCTAGATTCCTTACATGATTCTTCTTTGAGGTTGGAAGACAAGTCCTTCTACTTGTCTCTACTTTAATTTCCTGCCTATTGCTACAGTGCTCGCCATAGACCAAAACAGTTACTTAATTTACAGCATACAAAAAACATTTCCACCACAAGTAATAAAGGCAGAAAGTATACTATGAGTTGTCATTCAGAATGCAAACAATTGAGTAAATAGCTGTAAGGGACATCATTGCCAAGGGATATGAAGCAGATGCTTTTTCTTTAGCAGTCATCATCTCCAGCACCAGCACTACCACCAGTCAGAGCCTCCTCAAATGGCCCTTTACTTCTTGCCTTAGCTAGCCCTTCTGTATTACTCAGCTAAAGGCCAATCATGAAGAACAATGAATTGAGTCACTTCACAGACTCTCCCAGACAAAACATAGCCTTAGGAGAAAGGCACTTGTCTTCAGATAATTCAGTCTGGTTGGTAAGCCAACCTACAGCACCAGAGAATGAATTCCAGAAATGGCAGGTAATAATTTCAGATCACCCTACACGTCACAGGAGTCAGAGCTGGGTCTGGAAGGCTAAGTGGGCAAAGTACTCCATCAGTGAGAAACGCAATTGCACAGTCCCATCAGGAGAGCTGGGCATGGTGAAGGCAACAGAATAGAATTCACTGAGGAGAAAAGGAAGGCAGGCATTTAGAGTGTACAAGATCCCTGTGTACCTCAGGCAGGAGTGACACAATTGCTGACATTCCTTTAGCAAGGCAGAGGCTTCCATTTACTTTTTCATTTTAAACATAAACAAAAATACAATGCATGCAATCTTTCTTAAATAATAAAAAATAATCATGATAATTTAAGCATTTAGCACAGCATTAAGTAGAATAAAATATTCACAAAAAGTCTTGAAGTTATATATGTTCATAGTTATATATATAAACTTTCTGAAAAGAGATTTTAAACTATTTTGAATAACAATATTTCCAAATCAGATACATAGTGAGAAGAGGTAGGTCTTCTGGAAGAACAATCAACTGGCTAGTCATTTATTTTGAAACACTAGTACACCCTGAATAAAAATAACATTTCCCAAAATATCCATGCCCATGAGTATATTGGACAAATGTCTTTAATCTTGGTGGCTTTGGATATTCTTATTATTATCATATGCAGATTTAAAAAGAAAGCCAGATCCATTTCCAATGAAATTAGAGCACTAATATGAAGAGGAAGAGCTCTTTCGAGTCAATCAATGTCAATTATGCAAAAAGAGCTTAGAAGCAAATCTACTGTAAGAGAAAAAAACATTTCCGTTTCTCCATTTCTGGTAACTTGATGTAAGACACCAAACTTTTATCCATGAGGCTCTCTTCTGAATATTAAAGTAACTCCAAAGCAATAAGTGTAAGTATACATTATAACTATCATCTAATGATTATAATTTTCATGAACATCATGATACAATCAAATCTGTAACATCTTCTCACCAAATAGGAAATCAAAATATTGTCAACATACACAGAAAATACAGAAAGAACCACAGGAATGAGGAAAAGGAGGCATAAAATATAATTATATATGAAGGCTGGGGCAGGCACAGCGGTGTGTGCCTGCAAACCCTGAATTCAGGAGACAGAGGCAAGTTATCTATTGCAAATTCAAGGCCAGTCTGACAGTTCTGGAAAGTCAAGGCTACTCCCCGACTCCCAGGAAACAAGACAAAGAAAATGGAGGATTAAACAAGCACATGTATTTTGCTCCTAATAGAAAATGTTGTGCTTCCTCAGAGTTTATTAGCTTATGAACAATGTATTAATAGTGATCTTAGTTTCTTGGTAATAAATGAAGACACAATAAATCCTAAATGAAAAAGACTGTGATTTCACCAATTCACATATACAAACCAAGTTATATATAGATATGTATGTATATATATGTATATATATGTATGTATGTATACTCACAGAGAGAGTATACACAGGAAGCTGTAGAAATAAAGCATTTGGGGGTTATTAGTTTTGGCTACCTTTAATCCCTTCTGTACTCCATTAAAATTACTACACTTCAGTAAGAGTGGGGATGAAAAGGAAGAAGATAGGACGTTTGCTTTGAATCTCTTAAAGGCAAACACTAGGCAATCTAGAAGGAGGGGAAACATTGTATAAATCTCCATATAATGCTGTTAACAAAAGGCTGTCCAGGTATATTATGCATCAGTGCCAAAGTTTAACTCATGAAGCTTCAGAGAATACGTAATCAAGCACTGTTTTATTGTTTATAATTCTGTTCATCTAAAAATTAATGTAAAACATTGATGAATATATACTTGGCCTATATTGTTAAGCTAACATTCTAAGCTATGAATGTGTATAAAAATATGACTCCAAATTGCAATAAAAAGCAGACAAAAACTTGTAAGTCCAAACTTCTTCAGCATACATGCAATTACAATTTCAAGTAGGCTTCTAGGATATCTGTATGTTAATTAAGGACATTAGACATTATCTAGTTAATATGATTCATAAGAAAGTCTTATTTGGCCAACCTTTTAAAAGTATAATAATTTATTTATCCTAAATTTTTTTTCTGTGCTCCTTTAAAAGGATCATACCTAACTCTTCAATTGTTGGTTTAATCAAGAACATATCATTGCATCATAATACATATTTGTGATGCCTCATTCTTATTCATAAGTATCATACATTTTCAAGAAACATCTAAGAGAGACCAGCTGGTTGATTGCCATACCAATATCCTTTTTAGAAGGGTACAACTAGGCTATTCATTTCTTAGCCTCCTTTGTAGTTAGGTATGTCTGGGGAATAAATTATATCCAATGGAAAAGGAAATTCCTCCTTTTCCTTTCCATCAGCTACACAAGAAACTGCACAGTATCTTGAAATCATACATTCAGAAGCACAAGGGACTAGAGCTGTACAAGGCCTTGGACAACAACTAGGAAAAAACAATTCTAGATTTCATATGACAAAGCAATAACTTTGTCCTCTATTTGAGCCACATTATAAGGTTTGTTTGCAGTGTTATGACAGTGAAGACAATGAGCAATATCTAAACTGTGAGCTACCCACACATGTGAAATGTGACAAGTAAAATGGAGAACAAATAAATGTCTGATTCATTTGCTCACAACAATGTCTCCTTAAAGAGTCTTGGGAAAGGCATCTGTCTCACTGGACAGTCTACAGAAAGACATGTCTCCCTGGACATTCTAGATAAGAACATGTGTCTCACTGGACATTCTAGATAAGGGCATATGTCTCACTAGACATTCTCCAGAAAGACATGCGTCTCACTGAACATTCTACAGAATGACACGTGTCTCCTTGGACATACTAAAGAAAGGCATGTGTCTCACCGGACATTCTAGATGAAAACATGTCTCACTGAATATCCTACAAAAAGATATATGTCTCATTGCTGAAGGACTATCTCTTGGGAACTGGAAAACAAAATGTAAGCTTCAAACTTAAATTTCAGTTTAAGAAATTTTGACTTAAAAGTAGCAAAATAAGAAAAACTTATCAGTTAAGTTAAAGAAAAATAGTCCAAAATATTCAATAAATTTATAGCATTGTATCACATGAATACTTTAACCTGGGATGAAATCTTGTCATAGCACATTTCAACAGACTATTTTACTGTCTTGGAAAATTTTTGAGTACTATTTGGCTAAGAGCCTGAAGATGTTTTAGTTACTTGGTGCTTCATGTAATGGGATCTGACCTGCATCTCATACAAAGCCAAGCTTTGTGTGCATCTAGGGAAGCGTAACCTACTTGATTCATGCTATGATTCTATTTCATTAGCTTTCATTTTTATGGTAACATACAAGGAAAAAACTGAAGAAAAATATTCACTTGGACATTATGATATTTGTTTGCAGCTTTGTCCTGGTTTTAGCTTGCTACTTAATGACTAAATGGCACCACAGTGGGTGATGCGCTGGAGTGAAAGTGGTGAATCATTAAAGAGTTGGTAAATTTTAAAAACAGGGGCAGGCCTTCTGGGTCCCATATGCTTCTCGAAAACTCACAGTTGTGCTGTATTAATTGAACCACAAAGCCTTTATTAGTTCCCTTTAAAAATGCTTGCAGTGAAGCTTTTATTAATGCTTGCCCTCAAATTGTTTATACTACTTAGCATTTCCATAACAATTTTTATTTCAAAGAACTTTTTGATCATTAGTTAAATCTATTCTACATTTATATAAGGGAATACAGCTGTTTAGCAAAATAGGGACATGAAGGGAAATTCCTGAACTAATTTTTGTCCAAGATTTGCCAATGAATAAACTTGAACATGCTATGAGAAGATATAAATATCTTGTGAAGCCTTTATTTGAATACATAAGCTTATTTTCTTACTTGTTGCAATAAAACAATTGTTGTAAATATTTCCACAATATTGAGGAAGAGGAGGTGAGATATTGTCCTACAACAAAAACTATGAGCTGATTGGTATGGAGAGCTTATGGTAACAGTACTTTAAGAAGCTACAGAGAAGCCCCAAAGGCCACAGTTCTTCACAATTCTAGAGGTGTCATTATACATTGGCTCTGTGCTTTAAAATTGCATGGATGCATTTTATAGAAAATTACATCATTAAATTTATATTTGTCAAAGTTAAAGATCATGCCAAGATCATTTACGGTCAATGTACTCAATCAAGTATTGTTTTATTCTTAAAACAATTCTAACCCAACATGTTTTCTGAATTCCTGGGGATGTTCTAAAAAATCTTTTCTGTGTTAATACAGGGTTAAACTTCTCTTGAAGAAAAACACAAATGGACTCTGTCAGCACCTTTTTGGCCCATCTCTCACTCTTAAAACTGGGATGGCCTAGAGAACAAAACCTGAAAGCCTGAGATTTTCCTCACAAACCACATCTCTTCTTCATGCATTAGCTATTTCATATAATTACATCACAGAGAAAACTACTGAATTGTAATGTTAGCTAACAAAAGAGACTTACACAAGGTATAATTTAAAGATGTACTTTTTTTGCAATGCTGTCAGATGAGAAACATTAATGGGTTTAGAAAAAAAATGGGAGTATTTTGCACTTGGCAATATCCTGCATCTAACCCCTAGGCCTCTAGGTTATACTGTAAAGGTCTTTGGAGGAGAGGAGCCTAGCAATCTGCATTGTGAATACATACCTACATGATTTATTTCATCTGCTGTTCAGGAAAAGCAAAGTTAGCTGAACCTTGAAGTTTTTCCCTTTAATATTGGCCATCCTTCTAGAGAAACAGAATCGAGACTGCTATCCAGAAGAAATGGGTTTCTAGTCATGCGCTAAAATACTTATGACACTGACAGGGCCAAGACTTTTACTGTTTGTCTCCCCTCAAAGGCCTTTACAGATAGAATGCATGTTTTAGTAAACTGAATCCCTGCTGGGTAACATACAATCTGGCAAACAGTAGGCATTCAGTAGTTCTGAGTGGATGAATCAATACTTGAGCTGCAGCACTCAGCTGAACCATGAGACAGAATTCCCTCCATACCCCTCAGCACCAAAAAGAATGCCCAGAATTCTAACTTTGAACATTATTGGGATAACAAGATTAAAATGAAAACCAACAAATTCTCTATACAAAAATTACTACTTATTGTTTGACTGAATACATGATCAATTCAGTAATTTTTTCCTTTATATCAACTGTATTTGAGTATTGATAGAAAAATGTTTCTGAGACTAGTGTCTATGCATGAGGAAAATAAGAAACCATGCTACTATGAGACGAATTTTCAAGATAAACATAAGTAATCTGAGAGACTATTAAAGACTTTTTTAAAGCACTGGAGTAAATCTATTTTTCTGTCTTATGCACAGCCTTGGGAACCGTTTATGAAAGAAAGCAAAATAAATGAATGATGACTGCATAAGTACAATTCATTTATCATTTAGAATTTATCTCACCAACAATATATTGCTCTACAGGACTAGCAAGAACAATATAAGAGCATTTTGATAACTGTGCCAAAACATTTTCTTTGATACACAGTGTATTCCAGTTCTCTGGTTAGAGTATATTATTTGCAATGAATGGAAGTGACCCTCACCACCTATAGGAGTCAATTCATATGATACTTTCAAAATCATTCGAAATACTTCTCAGTGAATTAGAACTTTTGTATAATGTCAAGCAGAACTACATATATGTTCAAAAAATGCACAAAGAATGCTTGTGTCACTAAGACCAGATGAACCACCTTCATGGCTTCTTGTTTATTGATGACTTTCTTACTTTTCCTAAGTGGACAATTATTGTAGCTGGCAAGAACTTTTGCATTAAAATATTAGCCTCAAATAATATTTTCACATTATAAAATAGCATTATAGGATTAATATTCTGTGTGATAGGGTATGTTGAATTGCCAAATGCTACCATGAGAAAATATATTTCACTATGGTGGCTCTAACTTACATTTTGAAACTATGAAATTCTGAAGTATTAAATTTAAATTAAAATACCCATCAATCAAATGCTAAATAAATAATAATACTATTTTAAGTTCCCTCAATAGGAGTAGTAATAATACTATCCTGTAACTGCAGTGAATAACACAATTGACAGAACACACTTCAAAAGACTCTGTGGGGGTGAAGAAAAAAAAGAAAAAGCAAAAAGTGAGGCCTGCAGTTTCAAAACTTGGTCTGAATGCAGCATCCTTGCCAAAGGGAACTTGTAAAAAATCAATTCTTAGCACCTCTCTCAAATAGATTTAAGTTTTTTAAAAAAAATAGTGTATGAAGCTTCTTTAAACAAACTCTCCAAGTGATGTCACTGCATGCTGAAGTTTGAGAGCCCTTGGTTCACGGGGCCTGAGAAAATCGTGAAGTAGATGATTAGTAAAGCAATAGGGTTAATTAGTACGGGAGGGATTTAAACCAACATTTTTGGGGTATGGGCCCAATAGCTTGATTAGCTGATCTTACTAAATAGGACTGAGTGTGAAGGCAGCATGAGGAGTTTTGGATGCTCAAGAGCAGGTTCAATTCCTGTTATCCTAGAAACAAGAGGGCTTAAACCTCTATAATTTACTCTATCAAAGTAACTCTTTTGACAGACAGATTTCTAAATGTAGGGGGGAACAGCTGCTAAGAAAATGGGGATGTAGACATGTCATATGCAGAGGGCTAGTGTAAGCGGGAGGAAACTTTTTCATAGGAGGTGCATGAGTTGATCCTAGCGGAATCAGGGGTATGAAGCTGGGATTCACAGAAATAGAGAGGTGAGGGGAAGAATTTTAGTTATAAAGTTTATTGAGAAGAATTCTGGGTAGGAGGGGTCCTGGAAGGGGCTGATAAAAACAATTGTTGATAAGGCATTTATTATAATAATATTTATATATTCTGCTATGAAGAAGGCAAAGGGGCCCGGCGGCGTATTCGACATTGAATCCGGATACTAGTTCAGATTCCCCTTCAGTGAGGTCAAAGGGAGCTCAGTTAGTCTCTGCTAGAGTAGAGATATATCATATTATGGCTAGAGGTCAGGATGGGATGAGTAGTCATAAGGGTTCTTGGGTAGTGACTAGGGATTGAAGGGAGAAAGATCCGTTTATTAGGAGGACTAAGAGAAGAATAATCGCTATAGTTACTTCATAGGAAATAGTTTCGGCTACTGCTCGTAGGGCTCCAAATATAGAGTATTTAGAGTTTTATGCTCATCCAGATCATAGGATAGAGTAGACAAATAGGCTTGAGGTAGCTAGGATAAATAGTATATCTAGGTTTAAGTTAATAAGTGGGTGGGTAGGTGTTTCTGACACACTGCGCTGGTGTACCCAACATGGCGCCAGCAGAGCATGCCCCCAGGCATGGCTATGTCCCAACATGCCCCCACCATGTCCAACATGATGCCAGCAGAGCCTTTTAAACAAAGGGCACGCCCCCAGGTGTGACTATGTAGATCTATGCCCACCCCTTCTCTTTAAAAAAAAAACAAAAGCCCACCACGTGGCAGCCAGTTGCCCTTCCTTCTTTCCTTCCTTCCTTCCTTCCTTCCTCCCCTCCCTCCCTCTCCTTCTTCCTCTTCCTCTCTTTCTCTCTCCCTCCCCCTCCCTTCTCCAGATATCCCAACTCCCTAAAATCTCATGTATCATCTAGCAGAGAGTATGTGTGTCTCTTCCACGTGCAAAAAACTAACAGGTTATCCAAGGATTCAGCCCTTATAACCATTTACTTGTCCAACTAAATGGCATAATCCCTGTTATAAACCACAGTCATGATCAAAACTCTGGAGTGTCTCCATTGCATCCTTCACAATCAAGTTAGGTTTCCCCATACTTTCCAATCAACAGCCTGGTGGGATTGCAGAGAATGGTTGATAGTGGGAATCAAGAGCTAGTTCGTCTAGGTGCAGCATTTCAGAGGCTAAAAACATCAGCAAGAGGCTCACTTTTATGAGCTCTGAATATATTGTATTACACTGGCTTTGATCTAGAAAATGGCACAACTCAAATATATCACCATGCCACAGACTGCATGGAGATAAATAATGCTATAATGACTAAAGCAGAAAATGCTTTTACAGTATATCTGTCACTAACATGTGGTAGTTGACCCTACTCCAGCCTCTAAAAATCTGAATCATATTTGCTCCAAAAGAAACTCCCTGTTCCTGGTGGGATGGCTGTTGCCTGCCACACATGTCACTGCCTCACAGGAAGCAGGTGCTGAGATTAATATTAATTATATATCTAGGAAGCAGGACAGGCAGCAACGAAGGGTGGGGAGTAAAACATCCTTCCTGTGTGAAAAAGCCAGAGGTGAAGTCACCACGTAAGCAACTCCCAAGTCCCATAGCATAACTTAAAAGCAAGTAGAAAAACTACAGGTATAAATTAAATTCTTACATCATGTTTAATGTTTATAACAGCAGAAAATTCAATCTGAACATCTTTTTAGAAACAGATAATTCAGAAACCCAGTGCTCAGACAACAATGCAAATGAAATTATTCTGAAAGTAAACTGGGTTAATAGAGAATTAACTATAGAATATAAAATTCAAATTTTATTATACTATTATTGAATCTTAATAAGGAAAAAATGTTCCTTGAAGATTTCCATTGCCTGATCTGAAGCAACACAAAGCAGTATCAGTTGAGAAAGCAGTGGGACTTACCTGGCTGCACTGGAGAGCTCATTGTGGGAAGCAGAGGGCTGATGGCTGGGGTTGCAGAGTCACAGCCTGCTCTCAGCTGACAAGGGTTGTCCAAGTGGGGATGGTAGAGGAAAAACCTAGAGTATGAGAAAAATCACACCATGTAACATACAGATTATGTAAGTCACATGAAACCAGCTCAATAGCTGTCCGGCTCAGCTCAGCTACAGCTCAGGTCTTTCAGAAGTCACATCATTCTCAGTTCCCTAACTCTCTAGCTGCCATGTGTGTCCAGCATGCATGTGGGCCTGGTTTAATCCCCAGCACTGAAAAGGGGACAAAGCCAGTGTCCACCTTGCTTGCAGCACAGGGATGTTGTGAACATGAAGCAGTAGCAATAAAAGCGACCAGCTAGGGAAGAAGCACTTTATATGCCTATAGTTGGCATTCACCTTGTCATGTCATGGCTTTGCCATTCCTATAGAAATTGGAAATCAATTTTTGAAGGTCTGGATATAAATATCTCACTACCTAACATTTTTAGCTATTATTGTCAAATATTTACCAGCAGAAGTAATGCCGGTTGGTAGGGGAAAATTAATGGTCTAAAGAAGGAACAAATGGGTCATAAACCTCAGTAGTGACAAAAAAAATCCCCATTACAGTCTCCACTTCTTTCGCAATCTTGCCTCTGCTAAAAGCAGTGAAATCCACTCTTTCTAGGAGTGCCACTAACAGGATGGACTGGCTCCTCGAAAGGAATGTAAGGGGCTTTCTGCTTTGCCTCTGAATGCACTTACACATCTAGGCACTTAGAGGAAAAGCTATTCATTCCAAGGACATTTCCCTAACAATTTACTGGAAAGTCAAACTTAAAAAAAAAACAAACCAAGAAACTTTTAAGCTATCCTTAGTGCACTTGCTTCTAAAACAGATCTGACCTGCAGATACTGGCACTCTGAGAATCAGGTCTCTGCTTTCAGAGAGCATAGCATATTTATTGAAACTCCTTTCCCATCAGTATTTTGAAAGTGTTATTACTATTTTTACAAGGAAGTATAAAGCTGGATATAAATACGCATTTCTTTGAAGAAATATATAACAACACCAAGAACACCACTAATGCTGTAAAGATCTCTAAATGGAAATCTGCATTAAGTTACTCAAGCAGTCTAGCAAGGCAGCAGGTCTGTGCAGACAGCTTCACACTCTCTTCAGGGTTTGATAGGTACTAAGACCAAATAACATGAAAAATGGGCATTTTGCTAAATCCTTTTCAAAAATTAGACTGGTGTGTTCATGTTATCAGCACTATTTTTATGGCCTGTGATTTCTCCATCAGCAGGAAGGCAGTATCTCTACAAAAGGATGGAAATGCAGAGCAAAGCCAGCTGTCTTTACATAGGGAATGGCCATCTGACACTTAACCTTAATAGAAAAATCTCTGTCACACATACGGTAATAGTCTTCTCACCTGCATAGCTCTTCACAGTTACAAGCTGCATTTAGACATAGTGTATCATCAGATTTGAGTTATTGTTACAAGAGCTAAACAGACAGATAATTTTATGTCTCAGCCTTTACTCACCACCCTCACTACATTTTGCAGGTAAAAAAAAACCATTAAGATGTTTTCCACTTTATAATCCAATACAAATAAATAAAAGAGTAAATTTTACTAAGACTTAAACTTACATACTATTTTAAATGAACAAATATGGCTTCACAATTTTGTCATTTTTTTGTATTTTTAGAATGTAGCCTGAAACATTTCATAAATGCTCTAAATACATTACTGATTCACAGTGATTCTGAGTTGGAACTGTGAACAACCATCCTGAGCTAAGTAACCAGACCCAGAAAGACAAAGGTTGCACAGTTTCTCTCATATGAAGATGTGAGTTTTGGATGTACACATATATTTTGTTTTGCTTGGATTGCCCACGGAGATCAGGAAAGCATAGGGGAGAGGGCTATCAAGGGAGGAGAGCCATGATGCAGTGATACAAGCATGAGAAGGGAAATAATGGAACAGAAGGGTTAAATAAGGGGTGGGGTGAAGCAGGCAGAGTGGGGGAGGAATAACAAAAAGGCATTCTGAAGACAGACTATGAAGCCCTACTACTGGAGCAGCTTCCCAGAATGGTCATATCTACATCTACACATGCACATATAGATATACATATACAAGTTCAAATATAGCCACTCTGCAACACGGGAGCATTACCCCTACTAGACAACATAGGCTAAAAAATAAAAAGCCTATGTACCAGAAACAAGATACCTCTTTTGGAGTTTTTGGCAAGCGGTGTCCCATAGACCCCAAACATTATAAGCTATTAACATTTCTCTAACTTCCCACCACACCAGAACTTGACAGTAAGACCCAGTTGGCTGAAAATACTACATAATTGGATTACAAAACAAAGAGAAACAAAGTTGGTATCAACCTAGAAGTTCATGCCTACAAGTTAGTCTATGAATGCTATTAACTAGAGGATAAAAATAGTTGCCAGTTAGTAAGCTGTGAACTTGGAGTTACAGTAACAATTGGCCTGGCAAGATATGTTCACTGGCGCAATCATGGCATTAATGTAGAAGTAACCACTTTGCAAATTTAAGGTCCACTCCAAAAGATAAAATCCATACCTGGAACCATTATTGAAGCCAAAAACCTATTGCTAGATATGGGGCCGAGGGCAGCTGAGCCATACAGCTGCCATGACAAATTTAATAAAAACCACCCAGGGGGTAGGCCTGAGTTTTGGTTTACTTGGCAGCACCCAGTAGTTTCAGGAAAAAACATAAGAGGACACCACCCAAAGACAGGCAAGCATCTAGGGGGAAGTATGTGTTATTTCAAATATTCCAACCATTAGATAAGTTTACATAAGATCATCAGATATCCTTAAGCCCAGCATGCTCCTATTTCCATCAATCTTGCCAAGACACCCCTAGACAAATGTCAGTCAATCAGGGTCCTGAACCCTTGTAGTGGGAAACCAGAAGCCACCCAGCAGCCTCTGATTCTGGAGCTGCAGCGTGGTGAGGAAGAATCACTCGTCAGGAACTCTCCTGCACGCTGCGTCTCCAACCTTTCCCTCCCCACCCCCGAACAGCCCCTTTTCTGTAAGTGACATTTAAATAATAAATATTACTTAATATATATCTCACAGCAGATTAATTACCATAATAAACCCTCTATCTTGCAGAGGCTTGGGATGCTCTGCTTAGCCACTGTGTGGGACAGACAGACAGTCCAAGCTTAAGCTTGAATAAAGTGTCTTTGCTTTTACATACGGATTCAGGTTCCTTGGAGGTCTTTTGGGGAACTCTGAGAACTGGGTATGATATTAGATAGGTCATAGGCCCTGAAAAATAAACCTACTAGCACTTTTCTGATAAATGAGCACAGTAGTAAGCCAATTCCTAACAATTTACTGCTAGATCCATAGATTAGTGAATCTCCCAACTCTGGTTAGAAAAGGGTTTTCTTACACAAATGACAGCCTATGCTGGGGAGGATGTGGAGCAAGGGGAACACTCTTCCATTGTTGGTGGGAGTGTAAGCTTGTTCAGCCACTTTGGAACGCAGTATGGTGGTTTCTCAGAAAATTGAGAATCAATCTCCCCAAGGGCCCAGCAATACCACTTCTCGGTGTATATCCTAATGATGCACAGTCATACTCCAAAGGCATTAGTTCAACTATGTTCATAGCAGCATTATTTGTAATAGCAAGAACCTGGAAACAACCTAGATGACCCTCAACTGAAGAATGGATTAACAAACTGTGGTACATCTACACAATGGAGTTCTACTCAGCAGTAAGGAAAAAAATGATATACTAAAATGCACAGGCAAATGAATGGATTTGGAGAACATCCTCCTGAGTGAGGTCTCATAAACCCAGAAGGATAAGCAGGGGATGTACTCACTCATTAGTGGACTTTAAGCAAAAACATTGTTTTTCCGTGGGCATTAGCTGTGACCTATTATGCTTTCTTTACCTGTAGCTGAGTCTATCCTGGTTTGAGGAGCTTTAGATTTTATTTTTTGTTTCATATATTTTAGAGAAAAGAAAAGTTTATTGCTGTATTGGTTTTCTTATCTATTCTGAATGTTTTGCTTTTTTATATAAAGTTTGGTATTGATTTTCAAAAAACAATTTACGAAAGATAATATTGAACCTAAAAAAGAAAAGAAAAGAAAAGGGTTTTCTTGCAGTAGAAGGCAATTAGCACAGAGACCCACAGTCAGTCAACAAGAAGAGAGCAAAAGACTTTGGAGCAGAAATCCCTAAATGGGACATCTATATATTGTCCCACCCTGTGAGGCACAAAGATCATCATGAATGAAGAGAAGCAAATACTCTAAGAGTCACAGATGATGAGTGACTACAATGAAACAGGATTTTTGGATACAACAGGGCAGTTGAAAATTATGAATTCATAGCAGTTGTGACAACATCCACAAGAATTGTGCAAGCTTAAGACAGATAAAATCTAAGCATGGACCAGGGGGGTGAGTGTGAAGTTCTACCCAGAGTTGGGGGAGCTTCTGGCAACAAGAAATAGCTGCTGCAAGAAGGAGGATCAGTTTTCTTTAAGGGTGTGAGCGATGGTACATCAACCACTCTCCAGGGCAGGTCTCATACCCAAGAGTGTGGACAGCATATACTGAACTCAATTCTTTATTTAAGAGAAAAGTAGAGAGAACATAAAGTTATGAGGTTTGATGGGTAGAGAGGTTGAAGGTGGATCTGGGAGGAGTTGGGGAGTAAAGTGAACATGATCAAAATACATTGTATAAAATTCTCAAATAATTATTGAAAATATTGCTTTAAAAAATAACCAGAAGTTGTGTATGTGGCACATTTGCAGTTCTTGTACTTAAGAGGAAGATTCACGAGTGTCACAGACAGAAGACAAACATGAGCTATGGTAAGAATCTAGCTGAGAAGAAGAATCAAAAATATGTAAATAAACAGATGACTAACAAATATAAAGGATCAGACAGCCTTCAGATACTAGAAATGACACTGTCCTCATCACATCAAGGGCAATCTGTCTTTATGCTTATACTATGGTATTCCTTTGTAAACTGATAGGTCATATTTACATATACCTCAACTCACCAGATAATTTTCAAAAGCTTAACCTTGGGAACATCCATCACTTATTTCCACAGATAATTTGCATAACAACAGTCTGAACCAGGCTGATTTGTGGTAAGTACATAACTATTGGGTTTTGATTCATAACTTGAGTACAGAGTGAACCTGGCATAGAAACAAGAATCTGGCTTTGAAATACCAAATTTTTTAAATTTAAGCAACTCTCTTCGACATTCAACCTTTTAAATAACTGCCTAATCATAACACATTTTCAAAACATTATAAATACATTATTATTTGAATATCTGACCAGAAAACTAGAAGGCATTTCTGTGTGGCTATGCATTAGTTTCCACTTACTGCACTTTCATTTCCAATAAGCCACATTAAGCTGAAGTTATCACTACAATTAGAGCTGCGTACTGGAAGATAGTCATTTAAAGAGTTCTGCACAGCTTCAGGGAATGTTGATCTGTGTGTGTGCAGTGATGCATGGTTGCTGCAATGATATGTGATTGCCTCAGAGGCTGCACATGCCTGCTTCTCCTTGTGGCCACAGAAGCAACAGATTACTAACAGAATCTAAATCTATACCTTTCTATGTATTCCATGTGTCTATCTGTCTGTTTGTGTGTGTGTGTCAGGTGTCGGTGTGTATGTATATATTTGTGTGTATACTGTAGCTGTGACTGGGTGCCTGGCTATACTGCTTGCCAGTAAACCCCAAAGATGCTTTCATCTCTGTCATGATGCCTATAGTTGGTTGGTTGGTTGGTTCAGTATATGGGTGCTGGGACCCCAACTGAGGCCCTCATGCTTACACTGCAAGCACTGTACAAACTGAGCCAGCTCTCAGTTCCCAGCTCCCAACTCCCAATCCACACCATTTAGAGACAACGCTGACGTGGAATTTTACATGAATTAAGAACATTTTTTACTTTTTACATTTTACTTAGTAAGATGAACAAAAACCTTCTGGGGCCAAGCCTCAGATAGATTTTCTCTCAGGGCTTCAGAAAGATGCACTTCTTCACCAGCATAATAAAATTCTACTAGTCTTTTCTCACAAATTAAACTTAGAGCAATTCCTTTTCAATGCATCTTTATTGGTACAGCAACGACATGACAGGACAGAATGGCAATGGCATAGCAATGCAAAGATGAAGGCATAGATCTTTTTTTTTTTTTTTTAAACTTTATTTATTTATTTATTTGCCTTGGTGTTTGCCTGGAACTGGAACTACAGACAGTTGTGAGCTGCCATGTGGGTGCTGGGAATCGAACCCGGGTCCTCTGGAAGAGCAGATGGTTCTTCACCGCTGAGCCATCTCTCCAGCCCCGGCTTAGATCTTATATACCCCAACCAGGCCTGTTCCTTGAGTCCTTGGGGCCAGGGTTGCTAGGTGACTGAGTAAACAACGAAAGGGACCTTGCAGCTCTTTGACCTGCTAATGCACTTTCCCTGGGAGAGATTTAGTGAAAGCTTAGTTTGCATTCCTAAGCTTTCAAGTTAGGTTCTTGTGTTAATGAGTCCAGGTACAAGGAGGCCTTAGAAAGCTTTCTTAGGTTAATTAGCTCCAGATAACTCTCTTATCAGTAGTAGAGGGGACTTTAAGACGAGTCTGTTTATTATCTTGTCTGTGGCTGATCTTGGATGCCAGACAAAAGGCAGTGAGTTTGTTCTGGGCAGGGGGAACAAAGGCCTGGAAGATCTTGTCTGTTGGACTGTTTTCACACAGGGATGGGGGATATCTATCCATAAATTCCAAGGAAATAGCAGATAGAGAGGGCTAGCTTCATACACAGATATCCTCTGTAGGAAGAGGTCAGCACTACAAGAACAATTAGCACCAAGACTCCTTAAGATCTTGGCTTCCCCTCCATTAGAAGCCCTTGGATCTGATGGGTCAGCCTTATGGTGCTAACGTTTCTACTTTGTATTTCCATGCCTTTCATCATAAAACAAAGGTACAGTAGTCAACATCTACCAATGAGAATGGAAAATTCATTCTCAACTCTATACACTTCTTCATCCAAATGGAATGCAAAGCAGTAGACTAGAATGGGGAAGTCTTTCTCCTACATTTTTGTCATTCTTATGATAAAAGTGGATTGAGAATAATGTAAAACTAGCCTTCAAATGGTGAAATAACCAAAATAAAAACATAAAGTTAACCAAACATAAATGTAAATTATCAGAATATATAATTTATATATAGCTTTAATTAGTAGCTTCAATTAATTTGAACATTAGTCTGCAAAACTACATAGGTTTATACAGAAGAAAATTAACGGCTGTGTAATAAAAACAAAACTGCTAGAACTCCTTTATCCCTTAAAATTCACACAAGAGCGGACAACAGCCACAGGGCAGGATATTCTGCAACACATTGATTTACTTGTGCCACTGAGAAGAGTGGGCACTGATACAATCCACTGCCCTACACCACATCACTGTTCTTCCCTGTAGTGTGATCTTCCCATGGATCTTCTAATGATCTGTTTATATGTTCAATACCAATGATGCAAATAGGCAGAGCTTTATCAGTCACAAAGTACTTATTATACCTGGAGTATGCTCTTTGGGTTTCTGTGACCCTTTGAATACACTGAATAATCTGATACTGTTTCCTCTTTAAAAATAAAGCCAACACTTAAAAAGTTTTAAGTATCTGTTCATGGAACATACTGTCAATAGAGGGGTGGGTCTTGTCACTGAGTGTTGTCTTTGTGGCTCACATGGAAGTGTAAGTCATCACCTCAGAACTGTTTAAATATAGACTCTCTACCTAGTCATCACAATTTCAAGAATGGTCCACTGAGTTACAGGTCTCCTGTGCTAAAGAACCCTTACAGACTAAACTCTGTCACCAAAGATGCTCAGATAAATTCAAATGTTAGAATAAATGGCAACCTGGTATGCTGCAGCCTGACTCGAATTTAACTTCATGTTTTCTGAATACTAATCTACTCCTTTGGGTGTTTTACTATTTTCTGAGCACTGAGTTACAGTTTTTCTTTCTTTTTCTCATTTTAGTCATTTGGTACTATTTCAGGAAAATGATACTAAAAAATCAGAATGCTTTTTTAACCTGTGTTACCCACAACAACAACAATGAAAATATTATTTCTATGTATCTGTAGTTTATCTTTCCCAAACATACAAGCCATATGCATAGTCAAGTATATTCAGCTGCAAGTCCCCTTTGCAGAGAGCCATTACCTCTGTTTCCTCTGTACAGCAGGCTTCATCAGCTAAATTCAAATTATCAAGTGTGTTGTATAGATAGTTCCTTGGTGGAGTAAACCCATTGTAACAGGGCACTAGGCACAAAGATTAACTCATAACTACAATCATTCTTTTATGTTACAAAACCTGAATTACTATTGTAATTTCTCTAGAAAATTTATTTTGATATGTAGTCAATAGTCATCACTAAGTAGATACCAGACACGCTGTCATCCACCAGGAAAACCTGAAATTCTACCTCATTTCAGTTTTCTACATTTCCCAAAGACAGTCATGAGAGCCAAAGTATAAAAGTCTTAAAAATATTTATTTCCTTGAGAAATAAATCAACTGATTAAGCACCTACCACAGAATCAAAAGGACAAGAGTCCAGAGACCAGTATCCATAGGAAAAAGACAGATACATGTGGCAGCCTGCCTGAAATCTCTGTTGGTGACAGGGAATCCCTGAGGGAAGCTGGCTAGCTACATTAGCGAAATTGGTAGGCTCCAGGATCATCAACAGATCCTGGTTGATTCCATATGCCAGTACACACACACACACACACACACACACACACACACACACACACACACCTTTCCTATCACAGGGCAAAGTTGTCACATTGTATAATCCAAGTCCTTGAGAGTTTGAGGAAGGATAATCACACATCACAATAAACAACTAGACTATTGTCTTTTGAACCTAGAAGGGTGAAAGCAATAACTACAATGATGTCCATCTGCCAGAAGCCCAACATTTTTAACTACTATAGCTCAGGCATCAACCAACAAGAATAGACACTAGTTGCTCCTGTGGGATAATGCTCTTGTACACTGTAAAGATGTGTCACTTGCACTGGTTTAATAAAGTGTTCATTGGCAGATAGTCAGACAGGAAGTTTAGGCAGGGCAATCAGAGTAGGAGAATTCTAGAAAAAGAAAAAGGCAGAGACACAGTCACCAGCCAGACTTAGAGAAAGCAAAATAAGAATGCTGGACTGAGAAAGGTACCAAGCCACATGGCTAAACATAGATAAGAATTATGGGTTAGATAAGAATTATGGGTTAATTTAAGTGTAAGAGCTAGTTAGTAATATGCTTGAGCTACTGGCCCAGCATTTACTATAATATTATAAGGCTCTGAGTCACTTATTTGGAAAATGACTGCCGGGTATTTCAGAGTTTCTGGCAGAACAGAAACTTTCAACTACAAATTTGTGCAGTATGGGTGTGCTAAAGCACATTAGTTGTCGGTCCTCACTATTCACATGTCCATGCTTGGACAGCTCTCTCTCTCTCTGCAAAGGACACTCTCACTTTTAATTTATTCCCTACATTAAACTCTTTAAGGTCATACAGCATGAGAATTCTTAGCCAGCCATTCCCAGTAAATAGTCAGTTTTCTCATCCTCCCTTATTTATGTCCTCAGTGTATCCTGTCAGACAACAACAGTACCTCCTACATAGGTACAGTGCTCTTTCCATTATGAGGCTGTTCTGACTGAGATTGTACATTAACCTCTAACTGCCTGTATTTAGCAAAGCACATGGTTCAGGGCAGGTTCACAATCAATTTTTGATGAATACATGAAGAGAGGAAAAGATTTAAACCCACAAATCATTAGATATCTGATTTAGGGCAAAATTGAATTAAATTAATTAACATACAATTCTAAAGGACTAGAAGGTAGCTCTTGATTTGATCAGAGATGCAAATGAAAAATTTGTAATCTGGGCCATGATGCAAGAACAGTAAACCCTGAGGGGCGGGTGCCTTCATGGGCTGGGAGAGTCATCACACTGCCTGAAAATTACCTGAGAAACGTGTTGTACAAGACAGCATCATTTCATAGGCTTTTCCATTGTAGTGATTTCTCTACTTGCTGAAGGACTCAGTGTATTACCTTCTTTCCAACCACCAACATTTTTCCTCCCCAGGAAAAAACATTTTGTTATTAGACATGTTTTACAAGCTCCAGTTTGCCTCTAAATAAAGCAGATATTGTGAAGAGAGAATGGGATATTTGTCCCTTCCAATGTTAGCAGCAAATGAACTGGGCTCCAACATTCCAAATATTCTTAATATTTTCTGTGTTATCCTGAGAACAGAACACCAAGGAGTCCAGAGATTTTGAGCTTTGGAGACTAGCACTGACAAGAGCACAAGAATGCTTCTGCCTGCAACTTAATGTTCCCTAATGCTACTGCCCACACTTGGTACCTCAGATCACTCATATCAGGACAAGCTTGGCAGACTAGCTCCTTTTAGCTCAGCATCATCCCGTGTCTACAGGTTTTTCTCTACAAGACTATTTGCTTTAGTACCCACCTGCACCCTTCTAATGCACCCTGAAACCCTAGCTATGATCAGGATGTTACACAGAGGGCCATCTAGGTCATATATACTCTCTAGTATATTATTTTACAGACAAATAATAAACCTCTTTCTAAGACTTGGGTGAACAACTTAAACATGGGCTACATTATGGGTGTAATATAGAGCAAGGAACACAGCTTGGGAGGTTAGTTATGCATATATTTTGCATATTTAAGATAGGATTCAGTAGACTATACTATAAATATAACTCAATGGTAACATCTAAAAATACACAACATAATCAGAAATGGCCTGCTGGATATTTCATTTCAAAAGAAAAAAAAAAAATCCTGCCAACTACAGTACCTGCATTGATAAAAATAGATCGTTTTTGTAGTAACCTGAGACTTTAAAGCATCAGATTTAGTCCCCAGGGTATCCAGTACTCAAATTATGCCCTCAATAATCTCTACTATAATAAATATAATTTTATCAAAAGGTTTTACTTGATAGTTTTTCTTGGATGATATTTGAAGGCCTCTATCTGTGACTTCTTTCCTTGGACAAGAAAGACTCAGCTATCACAGGCACCAAACTGAGCTCACAATGACCAGAAACTGTAGGATGTTCAGGTTTCCTTTCAGTTCTTTAGTTATGGCTAAGAGGCTGGATGGGGGGGTGGGGCAGTACTTTATCTACCTGTAAATGCACAAGGGACAGAAGTCCAAAATAGAATGTGAAAAGGAAGTGACAGTGGAAGTGAAGGAACTCCAACAGACAGCCTCTGAGGTCTGTGCAGCGGGAGGGCTTTGTAACTCGCCCACTGTAACCTCTGCTGCAGAAAACTGACCCATCAAATATGCTTAAAAGAATCTGGCTCCCTGCTCTACTCCCTACCTCTCCAGTACAGAGGCCCAGGCTATGATCAGCAAGCCAAATACAAAAGATCTTTACCCATCATTGTAATTTACAAGCATGGATCTCTTTTTTTAAGCTCCAATACAGTATACATTAGGGGGCGGGGCAGCTCTGAGAATTCGTTAACGCTGGAGCCTCCCTCTTGAAGCTCTGATGGTGTCTCTGCACTGCAGAGTGCCCCGGTTTTAAAAAAAAAAAAAAAAAAAGTCTCACTAGCTGGGTGGTCTCAAGTCAATTAACCTCTCTGAGCTTCAGTTGCTTAAACATGAATTTTTTAACTTACCAGGTCGTGTTGAGAATTAGCGACATAACAGGTAGAGGGGAAAGTACTCAAATAATTGGCTATTATTAGCATTAGTACACAAATTGTACTTTACTCCAAGCTGGATCCATTCTAAGAGCGGAGTGTGACACAGGGCACCTCCTGCTGTGGAGCACAGTTCTGTAGCACAGTGATTAATCATCTCCCTCTGCTAGAATGACAAAAGGATCTAATTACTAAAGCTTTTTTCCTTGCTATCTTTCTTTTAGAAGACAAATGTGGATTTTAAAGGAAAATATTGTGTTATCCTTTGCTTGTGAATAGCACGCTCACTTTAATCTTTCATTGATGTTACTTGCATTGTAAAAAAATCACTTGAGTGTGGATGGGGAAAAGTTTAAGTAAGTTAGTTACCATCTATCACACTGTAGAAATTTAAAGAAAAACATGTAGTCTATTCCCCTCATCTGGAGACCATTCTCCTTCCAGGAAGAACTAACCATTCTTGCTCCTACACAGATTACTCTGGGAATTTCAATATAGCCTCAGGCTTGTTATTTTATTTCTCTATTGTGATAAGACTCCATGATCAAGGCAACTTCGAGAAGACAGAGTTTATTTGTGGGATTACTTACAGTTTCAGAAGTTCATGACCATCACAAGGAGCATGGCAGCGGGCTGGCAGGTAGACATGGCCAAGAACAGTAGCTGAGAGCCACATCTTTAAAGAGGAGCATGAGGCAGAGGGAGTGGTACTAATCTTTCTAACATTGAAGCCTGGCCCAGTGACAGTCCTCATCCAGCAAGCCCACACCTAATCCTTCCCAAACATTTCCACCAACTGGAGACAAAGTATTCAAATGTAAGAAACTATGGAGATCATTCTCCAGAGAACCACCACACATGTCTCTGTTGGAGTGGACTCACTGATCATATTACTCAGTGCTCTATGTACTGGTACCCTCAGTGAGTGCTCTATCTACTATTAATCAGTGCCCTATATACTAGTGATCCATCCAATTTTAAGGCAGCAACAACACACCTCCAGAACAGCTATAATCCCCAAAATGAAGAAATAACGTGCAATACCAACACACCATAGAAGGAAGTCAGGATGGCCTCAAGCAGATAGGCCTTTCTCTGTCGTTGCAAGCAACATTCACTCTGTTGCTGATATTTTTTTACTCCTCATATCCACATCTGAGATATCTGCAGGGAGGTTTTGCCGGGACATCTTCCAGTTGGACAGCCTGCTATTTTCCCTGTCCAAAGAATCCAATTTAACTAATGAGCTAGACTAACCTCACTGTCTCATCCTCATTCTCTTGTCCACTCCCAAACTACTGTAAACCTAAGATTTAGCTTATTTCTATCACTCCCTGATTCTTTTCTTGCCTACACTTATCATGTTCTGCAAAGACCTCCTGTGAACATGTACCAACACCTCAGGAAACACCCAAATTCCCTGAGCGCACTAATGTACGACACATAAGTCATCATCTCAGAAATCTCTGAACTTCACCTACAAAGGAGTATACTTTCCTATATCATAGACATCATATTTATATTCTCACTAGAAGTAACTCAGGCTCAGACTTTGGAACATAGTGAACTGTATTTATCACAGGAACAATGGTTTTAGCAGTGCAGGAATCTAGCCTGTGCTTACAAAGAGTTTACTGTGAGTGTTCCATACAGGGCTAAGGATTTAAGCACTTGCCTTACAGATTTCACATCAGGGATTTCCCAGACAGCATTTCAGGGACCCTTTGAAAATGCAGATTGTAGATTTATCTGAGACTTTTCAAATGAAAGTATCTTTGGGATAAGGTCTCAGAAGCAAAGGGTTTTTTTTGTTTTTGTTTTGTTTTTAAAGGAACTTCCAAGTGATTACAACTAAACACAAGTATGGACATAACTAGATAAACGACAAATACATCTAAAAAATGAGGAAGTAAAATAACAAAACAGAAACACAAAGAAAAGCACACTTGGCTTTGGACTGACTAGCCTTAAATGCAGATTCCACCTATGATCTCTCTGTTGCATGCTCACAAGCAAATGATTCTCCCATACTAATTTGTCCTTTCATTACCAGGAAGTTGATAGGCCTGAAAGATCCTTGCAGCACCATTAGAAATCAATGACGGGGTATTTAAAATACTTAGCACAGTTTTCAATACTTGTGAGATATCATAACAATCTGGGCTTCTGTTTTGCAAATTGTCCCTGCAATCACCAATGAGATGTCTTATTCCATTTTCTAAGGAATAAAACAGCATAAGCCCACCTGAATTTGAAGAAAGGAGTTTTCACTGTGATTAAAAGAGTAGAAATTTCATGGGAAAGCTGGGATACAGACTTAGAATGCTGATTTTATACAGACATACATTGTTTGCAAAATTTTTCTTTCCCCAAAGCACCCCCAAGTCCTATCTGGATAATTTATTAATAATTTCAAAGGGCAATTTAAAAATTACCTAGATATGTCCTTCAAACATTTTGTTGAAGAATTATGATTTTGTATTTCTATACATAAAGTATTTTCAAGGACATCATTGTCTTTTGCACTAGACACCCCTCTTCCCTGGACATGACTAAACTGGTCCTCAAAATTATCTTAATATCTGTGCTAGCAATAGTACTGTCATTGCCAAAGAAATTACAGAATCATATACTGAATGTTCAAATATACCAAGTGGAATTGATATGCAAAACAGTACTTCTGAGCTCCTCATGAAGGGGACACTCTTGGGATATTGTACTTGTGCTGCTTTGTCAGTGGCTGCAGCTTTTCCCTCTTCCTGAAGAAGCATGTTGAAGATTGCTGCTAGACAGGGGTGCTGTGAAGACTGGCCTCTGCTCTAGAAAACTAACTGGCAAAGAGACCATTCATAGCCTGATGATCCCCTAAGGAGAACAGGCTAACCATTAGGCTGCCTGGCCTTGAGTCAATCCTATTAATCATCATTATTTCTGTGAAGTTCAAAAGCAGCAGCCAGTCCATTTCAACAATGAAAAGCTTTAAATGATAAAGCCTGAGAAAGTAAAGTAACACAAATTACTGACATAAATACGGTATTAGAACTCAAAACATCAGCCCCAATTCCCTAAGATATTTATTCACTGTGTATGAGAAAGGCTCCTTTGAAACTGAGATTCTGTATAGACCTGAGGAAACTAAACCAATTATCATTGAAGGTATTAATATCAAATAGGAGAAAAGACAGAGCCTTTGCTTCCATATTCTGCAGGAAAAAAATCTGCATATATATATGCATATATTAAAATAGATTGAGATAGATCAACACATATAAATAGCTCAATGCAACATCTGTAGCAGTCCTTTGGAGTATATTAAAGTTCTTTCTGTTTATCAGGTTGGTAAATCATATCAACTTCTAGTTATTTAAATTGCCAGTTGCCAGGCAACCACATCTTTGTCAACTGTCACTCACTTTTAAGTTCCTCTACAACACTCCTTTAAGGAAAAAGAAGTGAAAAAAATCTTGAGACACTTATTTTGGGCAGAAATGTACTTAATTTTATCCCTGGGCTCAAAGAGTTTATAACTAACACAGGGGAAAGAAATCCTATGAGGAGGGTGGAGGGCATTCAGTGTCTCAAGTGTGGTAGAGACACAGAGAAGACTTGGCTATCTAAATTGCCTTCCAGAACATAGTCCACAACAGAAAAATGATTGGGATTGATTGTCCAAAAGAAAACATGCATTCAGGGAAGCTGGCTGATTCTCATTTTACAATTCCCCTCTCATCAGAGGAGCCACAATCACAACAGTCAACAACTTCTCACTTCTTACTGTGCCTGTATTCCTGGACAGTGAGGGGCTATGTAATTCATTACCTTCCTGTGAAGATGCTAGTATGAATGTTTTATTTCTATGACTATAAATCAGTAGCCATCATTTTGCTCAGTCCCAGCAACATAAAATTTCTGCTTGAAGGGCTGTGGAGATGGTTCCATGGATTAAAAACTTGCTATGCAAGCAAGAAGACCTGAGTTCGAATCCCCATAACTTATGTAAAATGAGATTCTGCAATTCAGTAGTCCTACAGGAAGATGAAAGACAAAGACCCTGAAAGCTCACAAACCAGCTAGTCTGTCCTGCTGTTGTGTGGAAACACAACAAAGAGCCACTAGTCAACAAGGTGGAAGGCAAGGGCCAATATCTGAGGTTGTTTTCTCATTTTTATACCTGTATTTGTATTCAGAAATATGCACACACATACACACACACACCACAAAACTTCAACTCAAGTTAAGGAAGACTCCCCTGCAGTACAACAACTAAATACAGTGTGTGCAGCATTCTCTGTCCATTCTGATGTATTGGTTTCTATGTCTGCCACTGTCTCTCTGGGCATCAGCTGCAGAGCAGATTAGGTCATCTTAAAAGCTCTCCCTAGCAGCAATATTCCATAAGCCCATAAATCTCTACAGGAGAGAGTGATCAGCTAAAATCTGTATAAAACCAACATAACCTAATTAGTCAGGCATTTTTAGATTACCTCTGAAAAGATAAAAATGTGTTTAGATAGAAATTATAAGACTATAATTTGCTCTGCTATACAAACATTTGATCAACAAAAATAAAATTTCATGACCTCAGGTTAAAATTGACAGACTTTGTAAACTTGGAAATTAAAATCTATATGCCAAAATATCAACACTTTAAAAAGTACAAAAATCAATAAAGCTAGGAGAAACCACTGTAATTTTAAGAACACAAAGAATTTACAATTAAATCGCTTAAAGAATATCTCTAAATGAAAAATAAAACAGAAGAAGACCAGAGCAAGAAAAAACAGTAAAGGAATGAAACTGATCATAAACAAAAAGGAAAACTTCTGTCCCAATAATTATATGAAAAGCTGCTCAATAAGTAGTCAAGTCAATCCTGTCAAATTGTATAATGTTTTAAAGTCTTACAATCCCTTTGCTGGCAGGATAAGGAACAAATGAATCTACCATGTACTTTCAGAGTGTAAATGTTCATGGACCATTTAGCATAGCTGAGTGAGATGATCTAGCTGGTGTATAATGGCTTGCATCCAATAGTAGGCAGGGCAAGGCCTTGTCCAGAAGGCCTTGATTGTATTCTTAGGGTCTGTGCATGTATTACCTATATGTCAAAGAGTGGTTATGGTTTCAGAATGAGTTAAAGTTGCCAGTAAAATGATTTCCAGATTAGGCTGGCCAATTCTGGATTATTCAGGTAGGAGCAAATCACTCACAGGTTGTGAGTTTATTTGTTGGCTTTTTTGAAATATGCTCTTACTATGGTAGCTCTATCTGTCTTAGATTCCAACTAGTAGTCCAGGCTGCTGTCAACTTCACAGCAATGCTCCTTAGTCAGCCTTCTGAGTATAGGGATTATAGTCATGACATGACTTTTATTTTGCTGTGTGTCCATATGTGTATCACAGTACACATATGGAGACCAGGGGACAATTTTCAAGAGTCAATTCTCTTTCCTGTCACTTTGTGGGACAAGAGTTGTCAGGCCTGTGGACAAGCACCTGTAGCCATTGAGCAATTTTTCCAGCTCAGGGATCTTAAGAGTGTAAAATGGGAGCAGAGATGAGTCAGGCAGACATGCAACTATTGAAGAGTCAGACATATGTCATAATAGCTTTAAGATACCAGACAACTGCAGAACAGGGAGACATGCATCATGATAACTCCAGGACACCACAGTAAGACCACAATCCAAATTATGAGAGCACTCACTCCAAGCTAGGTAAATTGAGGAATGGATTCTCTATTGGAGGTTTAGGGGAAAAAAATGAAGGCTTGCCAGAACTACCACCTTAATTTTAATTCACTAAAATTTTTCTCAGCAGCTACAGGAAACTAGCAAATGCCCAGCAAATCTGCTCCTAGAGAAACTCTTGTGTATCTTCTTGGAGAAGTCATAATGCTCATAGTAAAACTATGAGAATCAGAAAGTTTCGAAAAAAACTATATGCCTATGAAAAGCAAAATGTATACATAAGAAACAAAGGAACTGGAATAATTAAATTCTATATAACAATCAATATGACAGGTCTACAGCCATACACTTCAATACATTGTATTGAAAGTAAATTAAATAATGAATCATATGTCATATGAAATCTCCAGAAGTATATCAGACCTATAACTCCAACTCCCCAGGGATCCAAGACCTCTGGGCTCCATAGGTACCTTCAGTCACATGTACATAGCCACAAACACACACACATATACATAACTAAAATATTAACAATAAATCTTAAATTAAAAAAATTAATGAGTAAGAATGACAGACATCAAATTCAGAATAGTAGCTAACTCTAGAGAGTGAATGAATTGTGTATAGAATATTTCAAATACATAATTTTATTACATTTATTTATGAGTGTATTATGTATGTGTACATTTATATACACATGTATGAACACTCATGCCATAGTGTGTGGCAGTCAGAGAACAATTTTTAGAAGTCTGTTCTCTCCTTCGATCATGTGGGTTCCATGGGTCAACTGAGGTTGTCCGGCTTGGTGACAAGGATCTTTATTTCTATAGTACTTAATCTCATCAGATTCAAATACCCTAAATGGTTTCTTTCTTAGAAAAGATAGTTCTAAGGTAACAGAATAAGAGAAGTTGGTGTGAAATTCAGACCCCCATCCAGAGCAGAGTCAGAGGTAACCACCTGTCCGGAGAGTCCCTCTCTGGGACAGGGATCAAACCTAGGGTATGATCTCAGACTCTCCCTAGCAGACAGGAGCTAGACTTTAGCTGTGAAGGGCTCCTCCAGTGACCCCTAAAAGAAGGGACCTTGCAGGGCCAGGCCCCACCTCCAGGTTGAACTGCATCATCAGAGAAGAACTGAGAATTTGAAATTCAGACCCCTGTCCAGAGCAGAGTCAGAGATCAAGCAGACCCCTTGCTCAGAGGAGAGAAGAGACACACAAGCCCTCTTGCCACAACTGACTAGAAGCTGATGAATCGTGAACCACTGAAGCCATGGGCAGATGCCAGTGCAAAAGTACATATAACAATATAAAGAACAACAAGGCAACACCAGAAGAAACTGGTGGTTCTACAACTACAAGACCTGAACAGAGCAATGAAGAGGAAACAGGAGGAAAAAACACCAAAAAAAACCTTTATGAAGATTATTGAAGCCTTAAAAGAGGATATAAAAAAATCCCTTAAAGAAATAGAAGAAAATACAAACAAAAAATTGGAAGAGATGAACAAATCTTTGAAAAAAAAAACAAAACAAGAAAAGGTAAACCAAAAAAAAATTAAAGAAACATTCCAGGAACTAAAAACTGAAATAGAAGCAATAAAAAAAGGCACAAAATGAGGCAAAGATGGAAATATAAAATCTGAAGAAAAGAGCTGGAACTACAGATACAAGCATAACCAACAGAATCCAAGAGATGGAAGAGAGAATCTCTGGAGTGGAAGATTCAGTAGTGGAAATAGATACATCAGTCAAAGAAAATACTAAAACTAAAAAAGCCATAACACAAAATGTTCAAGAAATTTGGGACACCATGAAAAGACCTAATGTGAGAATAATAGGAATAGAAGAAGCAGAAGAATATCAGCTCTAAGACACAGATAATGTATTCAATAAAATCATAGAAGAAAATTTTCCCAACTTAAAGAAGGAAATGCCTATAAAGATACAAGAAGCTTACAGAACACCAAATAGATATGACCCCCTAAAAATGTCTGCTCTCCACATAATAATCAAGCCACAAGAGAAGTTGGTGAATGGATAGGCATTTACTAAATTTAGTATTCACAATTTTATGTATTACTAAAACATCGTATAATAAAAACACAAACCAACATACTTTTCATGTATCCACTGGCAAGCAAGGAAACTCAAAAATGATCTCACTCAAGGAAGTGTTCCATTAACATGCCAATTAGAAAACAAAAATGCCCAAGCAAACATCAATATTTAGCTTGAATTTTATAACCTTCCAAATGCACACTGAAACAAGCAATGTTTATTTTTCCTTTTATATTAAGCAATCTCATCTTAAGTCTGAAGAGTTGAAAAGGAATATACACTGGAAAGAGCTTTTTCTGCATTTTTCCAAAGAACCTAACCAGATATGGAGAGTTCTGCTAGGAGAGTTTATGAACTGACCGTGGTACAGATATTATCACTTTTCAGCAAAAAAGTGACATAGCCTATTTAGAAATCAGTGTTTAAATAAGTTAGCTAGACAGAGTCACATCCTACAGAGCTTGTCAACCCCTTAGGAAAGATTTTAATAAACTGCTATCTGAAAGACACAGAGAAGAAAAGTATCAATCTACCTTTTGTGGTTTAATATTGTTCATTATTACTATAAAATCTTAAGATTTTCCTGTTTTTTTTTTTTTTTGTTGTTGTTGTTGTTGTTGTCTATGAAATGCCCCGGAGCATTTTTGGAATCAGCAGGACCTGACTGCCTTGTTTCTAGAGATGAAGAAAGTGAAGGGGCTTTCCCTGGTGACTGCTCTCCCCCTCAACTGGAAGACTGTCCTGTCTCCAAGAACCATCAATAGGGTAAAATGCTAGAAAAGAGGAGCACAAGAATAACCTCAGAGTAATGAGCAGCTTAAGCAAACACTTTGTTATAATCTAGTCTTATTCAAATAAAGCTTAATCATTGCACTCAAACCAGGGGCTCCTTTTCTGCTAGGCCTAGCTAGCTAATTATTTGGTTTAGATGGTGTACAACCTAATACCTAAGCCACCAAAGGGCTGATCACAATACAAGAGGCAGAAATAAGAGCAGCTATGAGAAAAGCAGGCTCCTTTGTTATTTTTCTGACCAATCCAAGCAAATATAATATGCCAGATAAATTAACGTCTTGACCAACGACTATAATATTAAATAGTAAGATAGCATGCCTGAAATAAAATTACTGTTACAACTAATATAAAACTATGGTACATGCTATAAATGGACTGAATGCTTAAGAATATCCCAACAAGACACTTAGAATCCCCATTTTAATTAATGCTTTACATTCATGCAGAGCACCACTATATTCAACATTACAATTAGTGTCCCTCCAACAGACCTTTGATCTTTTTTTTCTTCTTTCTGCTCCTAATTTTTAATTCAGTTAGTTGGCATGAGACACTCCAGGGCAAGTTAACACTATTGCTGTTTGTTAAATGTTCCTCTCCAGAAAAATGCCATTTCCTCCAGCCATCTCTCCTAAGAACGTTTTCTGCTCTGGGTGGATCTTCTCCTGTACAAGGGCTACCTCCAGTCTACCTAGACTAATTTCTCTAAACCTAAAACAATACAGATTTCTGAAATTGCATAGATTGCTTCTCTTTCCTGAAGAAGAAATTTTCCACTCACCTCAGCTAGATATCTCCTACTTAAACTCATAGCCCATCAGAGAAACCAAATCCAGACTTTCTCTATATAAAGTTAGAATGCTTCTCTTTACAAGATCTATTCATTTATTTACTTCAGTCAGTCTTCAAAGAGAATAAGACCCTTCATTGTGTCCTACAGTAATTTATTTGAATTCTATAATATTTCTTTCCAAGTTTAATTAAACATCTTATGCTTATTTAAATAAGTCTTTAGCCCTAAGACCTTTAGGTAATATGGCATGTATCTTATCAATACAATGGTATATATGACATTGCACAACCTTAGCAATTCAGTCAAGTTAAAAGCATAGAATTTCACATATTCTTACCACATCACCTGCATTTACTGCTTCAAATTCTTTATCTCCATGTCCAATCTGATTGTCAGTGCCTCTTTGAGTATGCGTCTCCCACCACAAGATGGTTTACATGATGAAAACAAAGACATCTATCTATCTACCTCACAGGAACAAGAAAAAAATGGCAAAGAGAGATAGCCTGTTTTTATTACCACTACCTGTCTAGATAAAATTCACCAAAAATAGTTCTTCTTTTGAATGTACACCAGACATAATTGCTAAGGATTTTTTACTAACTTCAATTCTACAATGTGTACATATTGACACTACAGATTGTAGAAACTCCACATAGATCAAACTAGTGAACAGAGCTAATCCCCAGAGTAGCTGATGATGAGATGAATCCTGGAAGAAAAGATATAAAGAATTCTATTTGAATAAGCATGCAATATTGCAAAAAACTTTTGTTTCATTTCTTAGATCTTGGGAGACTTGAGACTTCAAAAGAGTTAGGAGATGGTACAGAAAACAGCAAAGCACACTATTGTTGAAATAAGAAAAAAGGATGAGCTAGAAACTTCTGTTTACATGATTGAGGTGAAGATGAAAGGGAGTAAGACAAGATGAGAGGCTTGAGAGTTACCAGGGTTATTAGGGACGGGAAACACAATGGGCTAACATAGAAAAACAAAAGTAGGCTGAGCAGGGAGCCTGAGCAGGGCCCCACTGCAGGGTTCTACAGTGAGGAAGCCTGAGCAGGGCCCCACTGCAGGGTTCCACAGTGAGGGAGCCTGAGCAGGGCCCCACTGCAGGGTTCTACAGTGAGGGAGCCTGAGCAGGGCCCCACTGCAGGGTTCCACAGTGAGGGAGCCTGAGCAGGGCCCCACTGCAGGGTTCTACAGTGAGGGAGCCTGAGCAGGGCCCCACTGCAGGGTTC
>PVIH01000369.1:29477-174018 GCA_004025045.1 Sigmodon hispidus | reverse complement strand
GAGCCTGAGCAGGGCCCCACTGCAGGGTTCTACAGTGAGGGAGCCTGAGCAGGGCCCCACTGCAGGGTTCTACAGTGAGGGAGCCTGAGCAGGGCCCCACTGCAGGGTTCCACAGTGAGGAAGCCTGAGCAGGGCCCCACTGCAGGGTCTGACAGTGAGGGAGCCTGAGGAGGCCCCCACTGCAGGCTTCTACAGTGAGGGAGCCTGAGCAGGGCCCCACTGCAGGGTTCCATATCAAAGAGCAATGAGGATGGGATAACAGAACTCGGGCTGGAGCAGAGGAAAGGAACCGAGATGTACAAAGAGGTAGAATCCGTAGTATCAAAGATGAAGCCCAGGATGACCCCAAGGCTCCTGACACGAACAGAAAGTGGCTCTGGTGACAGAAGTAAACGGAAAAAGAAAGGGACAGACAGCAAGTGACACCACTCTTTCATTCTCATAAGCTGGGGGAGAAAATCATCCAGGTTCACTGTTCTGGAGCTAACACCAGATCTTAGCTTCCAATTTCCTAAAATAAACATGTACTATTCATAATCAAAAAGTTTCCTGATTTGCCTTTTTCAAAACCACTAATTTTACTATATGCTTAGCCACTGAAATGTCCCAAAGCTGTAAAAATGAAAACCATATGTGGCATTATTGGACTTGTGGGAGTTGGAGATTTCATGTTTACATAAGAAAAGCCAGCAGCATGGCCTACTTAGTTCCCCAGAAGCAAAAGGCTGCCCCTTCCCCCCCCCAAAAAAAAAAGTAATGGAGTCCCATGAATGATACCTCCTGTAATCCTCCATGCTCCCTCTGTACTCTTACACATATATACATACATGCACCTCACAAGACAGTAAGCAGAAAGGACAGGGACATCACCAAGTGATCAATGTCATCTTGGGTAATTTTCTACAAATAAAGTTTTCTGTCACACGGCACAGAATTTTGCGTAGTTTTTACTTTAAGGGAAGTCATAATCAACCATATTTCATACCATTTCAATAGATAAAATAATTATGCACTTACTTCCTATTAACACAATTTTTACTTAATTACAGTGACAAATTATCTTATTTATACATTCACAATATGGCAGTGTAATTTATTAAAGATTCTTCTATCACAAACAGAACTTCTCATAACACCTGCCATCCTCCAAGCAGACTGACCATAAGCAACAAAGAACTTTCTCCAAAATGATTGAATGCATTCAGATGCATGGAAAGCGTTTGCAGCTAGTACAACTCCATTTCCTTACTTCTTTGAAATTTTTTGAAAAAAAAAATGATTACCAGTATTTACTACAAAATCCAAATATTCCATTCCAGAGAATTATTCACTTAACAAAAGCACATTCCAGAGAATTATTCATTTAACAATAGTGTTATTGTTCTAGAAAGGACCAAGTTATTCCTGTCCCTTCCAAAGAAGCTGAGGAAATAACAAAGATCAATGTAGTAATGTTTATCTTATCCTAATAATGAAATAATGGCTTTTATGAGTCTAATAGTTAATCTCCAAATACATTTTAACAGACTGAAGAACCTCAGAGGTAAGAACAGGAAGGCTGATGTGGATGTAGAAGGGTGAGATGCCCAGACTTCTTGCTCATCATTATCTTTTAAGGGTACAGTTTAATTGGGCTAAATTAAGACACTTCCAGACATTTATTTTTGGCTGTGCATGAATGTGAATGTGTTTGTTTGGAGGTGTGCATGCCACGGTGGGCACATAGAAGTCAAAGGACAACCTGCTGAAGACAGTTCTCTTCTTCTACCAGGTGGGTTTCTGGGATCCAATTCAGGTCATTGGGCTTCGTGATAACTGCTATTAACACCTGAGCCACCTTAATGAGATCCCATAATCAAACACACCTAATATCTTCTGTATCTCTAAAATATGTTTACAGAAATATAGAAATTGGGAGATGCTTAAAATATGAGCACCATCTTCTGTAAGAAAGTCACAAATAGCATGGGCTGAGAGGCCAGGTCCAGGAGGAATGCATGCATGCTTGCTTTACAGGGTTACTTAAGAACATCCATCATTCAAGTTCCAGTAAGAAGTTTGACTCAATTAGATTTTAGGGAAAATATCCCAACACAAAATGTAATAAGAATCAATTCCATAAAGGAGTAGAGATCTGTGTGCTGAAACTATGATTGTGTGTTAGATGCCATGCAATGTTTTACAAATGTGCTAGACTCCACCCAATATTTGATGTGTTAAACATATTATATAATGTGTGTACTGAACTCCACACAACACTTGATGTGTACGCTAGACCCTGTTCAATACTTGACATGACTGCTAGACTCCAGGCAATACTTGATGCATGGACTAGACTCCAGGAAACACTTGATCTGTGTGTGTTACAACCCCATGTGTTAGTTAAAATGTGTACTAGACTTCACACAGTACTCAATGCATGTACTAGACAGCGTGTTAGTTGATGTGTGTGATCAACTCTATGCATTATTTGATGAGTGTGCTAGACTCCCTCACAATTCTTGCCCATGTTCTGAACACTTTGTACTAAGATATGCAGTTGCATAAGCAGATGATTCAGTAAATAACACGTTGGAGTAGGATGAAGGTTGTGGTCCTTTCAGGTAGTTAAGAACAAGAGGACACACGTAACTAAAAAGGGTATACAGAAACTGAGGGAAGAAAACACAAGCTCCACCCCTAGCCCATGCTGTCTCCATGGAGAGCTCTGTAGTCAGTCCATCACAACAAACAAATGGGCTCTCAACGCACCAGAGGTTTTCAATCTCATATGATGAGCTAGCTTGTTCCTCAGTTACACAATACTCTGGCATCATGGAAATTTGCCCTATTTATTGAGAGATGTTTCATCTCCCTGGACAAGTATTTCCTTCTGAAAATCCAAGTTTTGAAGTGTTTGCTTTGCAGAATTTCTTGTCCAAGCAGCGGTTTAGAAAGCAAAGCTCTCCTACAGACTCTGAGGGGCCTCTAGACTCCATGCACCTGGGATCAACAGCAGAATTCTTAGATAATTTTAAACCTTTTCTAAGATGTTCTCAAAATGTTTAAGATTTTTTAAATTTATCACCAGACATAGAGGGAAAATCTTTTCAAATAGATTTTTTTTTTTTTTGCCAACCTGAAAGTGCTTTTTTAGAAACCATAATCACCTTGCTCAGATGTACTGAAACTAGCAAGGGAACAATACAGTTTACTTCTGAAAGGACTCTGCAAAATACTCATTACCGAACAATAGACGCTGTGCTGCAGCAGGCCCCTCAGTTCAATTTTAAATGCACGGAGCCTGGTGCAGCTTCCTTGCTAATCAGGGCACACACTCCTCACCAGCTGAAGAAGCTTGTTTTCATAGTGGCTGGCCTCGGCCACACAAAGATGCTGTTCATTGAGAACTGTAGCTTTATGAAGTGACAGGAAGTCAAACTCTGTTGTATCACTCCATTAAAAGATAACTTAGCTTGAGTTCCCATTAAAAATGTGAATGACATCCACAACAAACATTGTGCCAACACACCTTTGCTTCTAGATAGGTATTTTACTACTAAAGAATCTTACAGGATAATTAAGGTGTATATGTTCTCAAGTGTGTGTGTGGGGAGTGTTCTCAAGTGTATGTGTGCATGCATGTATCTGTGTATGCATACATATATGTCTAATCTTATTCTGTGACAGAAGCATGTAGATTAAAATATTTTGTACTTGGTATATGCCAAGAAATAACTCATAAAATTGTTTTCACTAAAAGATTTGATCATTGACATGGCTAAATAAGGCTTCAATCATCAATTATCTAAACATAATGATAATTTATAAACACTAATAATTTCTCCTGTATAATGTTGCAATTTCCTACTTCAGGTTACTTGGGTTAAAACATGAAATAGGACATGGGATGACATCTGCATTTAGTCCAGGGCACCATAAATTGTGAGTTCTGAAGAAACTGGCAAACAATTTATAAGTTTGTGGACTCAAAGAGAAAATACTGCATAATAATGTATATGGTGTTAACTCCATGATTATTTAAAAATACAAGAAAATTCACAATGTTTAGTCTCTTCTGTAGGCAGTTCTAGTTTTTGCTTAAAGGCCACATCCCATTACCGAGAATCTCTGAGCAGAGGACTGGTTTCCCACCAAAGATTCTCTTTTCCCAGGTGAAGGACCCTGGATGCTTACAGATTACATTCTGGTAAGACTGGCTTTTATCTAAGTAGCCTGGCTTTGGGGAAAAGAGTGTGCATCCTGCCACCATCTTTCTTCAAAGGCTGGGCTGGTTGAGGCCTCAGGTTTCCATCCGAGACTGTGCTGTTTTCTAATAGGCACTGTGTGGCTCTTTAAAACAACCATGACTGTGTTTTTCCAAGTCTGGGAGGCAGACACCTAACAGGAGTCACACTAAGTGACTCCACTCTCCAAGTGTTCATAAGGCCATGCCTCCTTTGGAGCCATCTCTTGCATGACTTCTCCTGGGGGATCTGAAGGAGTATAATCACACGTAGGGCACTAACACACTAAAGAAAGGATTCTACATATGCCCAACTTGTTGGGGATTTTTACAGAAATGTAGGTGACTCAAAGACAACTATATCACTGAAAGGCCCTACCAGGCATGGGCGACTCATGAGTGTTGCATCACTGACATCTTCACTTGATCAATCTTCCACTTTCTGTATACTCTAATACCTACCCCAAGATCATGTGCAATGAGGAACAATTATGTAAAGCTGAGGAATAGCAATGAGGAAAAGTGGCTAGGGCTTCAGGTGAGGGTCTAGTGATTCACAGCATCTCCTACAAGGGTCATCACAGCTAGGCCTATTCAATAGGACAATGATGATGTTGAGGCTGGAAGTCAGAGCTCCACTCTGTTATACCAGATCTTGACCCCATGGTCAAATTTCTCTCCCCTCTTCTGTGTGTGTCAAGTATCTCCCCAGTTCCTTTATAAGTAGATTTATATGGTTGTGTTTAGGGTCCATCTGCATAATATAGAACAATCTTCTCACTTTGAGTCTCTTAATCACATCTGTAATTTTGGTCATAAAAGATAAAATTCACACTTACAAAGATTGCTGTGGGTTCACACGGAGTTCCACTATGAGCCCACTGTAGGCGTCTCACACACAACTTGACACACTACAAACATTAAATAAAGCTGATTTACTTCTGCCCATCTCATACAAACAATGAAGCAGCACATGTGTGCATGATAAAGAAAGCACCGCACATCCCAGGGATAGTTTAGAGCTAGGTATAAAATAAAATACAAAAATCCAGAATATAATAGAAGTAGTAATATCTAAAGAAAATATTTAATATTTCTAACCAGATTCTTCATTCCCTAAAATATGCCACTTAAAACAATGTAACAAACTTTGCAGCAGCCATATTTAAAAGTTTACTAGAATGTCTAGGGAACAGACATTCTCCTGACATGTATTTTTTATGATAGAAATCATAATCCTAGGAAATCATCAGTAGGTGGTGAAGGTAAGGGATATGTATGAAGAAAAACCTGACACAATCTCTGCCCTGTCCCTGGGTGAAGGGACTTCATGCATGTATCTCTTTTTTTCTTCCCCCTCAATCTTTTCCAAAATTATTCTTATTTTTAATTGTGTGTATTTGTGTGTGTGTGTGTATGTGTGTCCTCACATGAGTAAAATTGCCCCATGAGCCCAGAGACTTCAGATTTCCCTGAAGTTACAAGCAGTTGTCAGCTGTCCGATGGGTACTGGTGAGTTTTTGTCAACTGGACACAAACCTAGAACAAGACTCGGGAAAGGGATTCTCAGTGCAGGAAGTGCCTCCATCGGACTCTCCTGTGATCATGTCTTTGGGGGTGTTTTCTTGATTGTTAATTGATGCAGAAGGACCCATCACACCCACCATTGGCAGAATCAACCTTACGAAGGTAACCTGAGCTGTATAAGAAGTAGTTGAACATGAGCCTGGAAGCAATCCAGGAAGTCTTCCATGGTCTCTGCTCCCAGTTCCTACTTTGACTTCCTGCTCTGACTCTCTCATTGGTGGTGTGTGACCTCAAAGTTGTAAAATAAATTCCACTCTTTTCTCACCAAGTTGCTTTGGTCACGGTATTTATCACAGCAAAAGAAAACAAACTAGAATACCATAGGTGCCAGGAACTGAATTTGTATCCTCTGCAGGAGAAGTATGAACTCTTAACTCCTGGACCAGTTCTTCTCCTCAATCTCTCACTCTGTAATATAAAAACTTTATTGAGTATTTTCCTGCCTAGCACCATTCATAAAGAAATGGACTTGATTCTATAATCCACTGGCTGTTACTAGTTCAAAGTAATCCCACCTTGTCAGCAACAGGTTCCTGAAAATGTTGCAGCCCACCACACTCTCTGCTTGCTTGGCTCTAACTGTACATATGTGCACAAGGACTCAAATTTATACATAAATACATGCATGTGAGTGTGCACTCTCTCTCTCTCTCTCTCTCTCACACACACACACACACACACACACACTTCTGAAAGCTGCTCAGCATCATCATCCTGACTCACTTTCTCTCCCCCATCATCTCCATCCATCAGAGAAACCAATGGACCATCAACCCTTTCCTACACTACCTTCTAAATGCCAATCTCACCCTGAAGTTTTAACAGCAACAAGAATGGGGCTTTTTATTGAAATCAAAGAGGCTAGTGAAGAACTAGATTGTTGTACCCCAGAATCCTCATCAAAAAAGTTTTCAGGACAATATAATTTTCTTCACAAAACAGAATTTTTTATTTTTGTCAAATTGATAAAATCTTTTCTACCTTGCCACGATTTAAATTCTATTGGTAGTAGCATAATTTAAAAATATATAAAATAACAGCACAGATTCTGACACACTTAATATATCATTCCTATTATTGATGTTATTTCTTCTACTATTAAACTTCAGAGAATGAACTTAGATCTGTTAATACACACACACACACATACACACACACACACACACACACACACAATCCAGCCAATGTTCTTACTCTAAGAAAACTGTCGAAGTCAGAACCACAGTTTGATTCAATACTATATTCTAAGGGGCTGTCATGCATAGAAACAAATGCCAATGAATTCCACTCTGAAAACAGTTTTGCATAGTTTTATTTTTAGCTTCTCAAAACTGGCCTGATTCTTCTTTCCCTGGATGAAAAGAATTCCCTCTGAAGTTTCTAATGTGGCAAACAAAGTTAGAAGAGTATTTCTGGTTTTAGTTAACAACCCCTTAGATGCAGGTGGTAACAGGCATAGGTGAGGGTGAGAGCCAACAGTCCTAATGTAACTCAGAATCACGTCAGAGCTCAAGGAGAAGGTCCTGTTTGCTATGCTGATAACTCACCAGTAATCATTTTTCCCTCTATGAAGTCCTTGTAGCTAATTTTTACCTCTAAAAAAATTCATATGCAATTTCTATTGCTTCAAATAGAGTGACACATGGGTATCCTATGCTATCTTCAACCCACAAATTCTGATAATGACAGGCATAAGTGCAGCTGAGTAGAAGTTAGGCCCTCGCTCCATTGGTCTTGATGTATCAACGCTATACAGAGGTTTTTATGGTCACCCAATGGCTCATTTATTTCCCTATAAATAATTTAATAATGCTTCTTAATTAAAATACACCATGACATGAATGAAAAGTAATTTGCTATCCAGCTGAATCTCATAGAGAGCAGGCAATACTCAACCCCAGAGAAGAGACTGAAATGCCGAGGTCCTCAGCCAAAAGACCTGGACATTAGCACAGTCCCACTCCACGGACACAGAAAAAGAGCACTGTGTCCAGGAGCCAGCACATACACAGGAAGCTTCCAAGATATTTATAATTCCAGTTCCGGGAAGGAGAACACCAGTAATATCAAAGCTAAGTTTCCCTCTGCTGGACTATACAAGCAGCAGCACTCAAGCATTAAAAGAAAAAAATAGATGAATGGATTTATACATATGTACAGACAGAGACACACATATGTAGAGAAAGCTATCTTCTAAAGAACAACTTGAAGCAAGCAAACAAGAGAGTAAAATGTAATGCCACAGAAATGCAGTGTGCTTCCCATGGCAACTTCCAATAGTCAAATGGTTCTTTCCAGCATAAGTGACAAGGAAGCATTTACAGAAACATGTTGCCTTCCATTTTTCTATAAAAAACCATTTTTCCATTTTATGTTTTTTTGGTTATCTGTCTCAAGTGCCAATGCCATTTTAAACCCAAAATAACCATCAAAACCTGTCTCAGTTCAGCCATTTAAAAAGATGCTCACATTTACATTGCTAAAATAAAATATTCATATCTACTAAGTGATTTGTCCATCCTAAAAGAAAAATAAGACTAGTGATAATGACAAAAAACTAAATATCATACACTTCTAAAAATAAATTGATTCCAAATCTCCCAGACTAAGCCCCTAAGTGTCCCTAGATTGACAGGAAAGAAAGGCTGTTTTTCATCTCATGGCTGTGTGATAATTCTTCTCGGATGTCATCCAAAATGACACCAGTGCTTAACTAAAAACTTGGGATTATTTTCTTATGAGGCTGATGTAAGGGATGTATTGCTGTAATTTATTTTGAAGTCTTGATGTTTTCTGTGACTGTTTTTACTGGCATGCCTGGCGCAATCCTGGGATATAAGCTACAGTTTATACCACAGTTTTGTCTCTGTAGTTTGTGTTATTAATTTCAAATGTAGTTTTTGTCAGAACCTAAAAATGGTGAAGTAAGGATGAGAAGAATGAACTGAAATTTGTTTTCAATGACAGACAACAGTCATAATTGCTTCTACAATGAGCAGTTTCATCTATATGAGAGTCCAGAGGACTCACACATAGCCAGTTGATTTAATTCTGAGTTAATTTTAAAACAAGTCATCTAGAAAAACAAGGTCATATTATTCAGAGAGGGGAAGCTGGATACACTGGGATTTTGACATAAAGATATAATCCCATTTGAGAAGGATGCTCCTTACCATCAATCTTCCATGATCCTCCCAAAAAGGATCAACTTAGAACAAACATTTTAGTTCACAAATAATAAAACAAAGGCTAAAAAGCCCAAAGAACTTAGTCAATGTCATTTAATGTTTCCATATGAGTCTTTGAATGGTTCTTGAAAGAACATGTTGTATGTTTTGAAAATGATCCATTTCTTCTACTTAATTCAGAGAACAATTCTTTTTATCACCATAAGGAATGGGCTAAGAACTTCAAACACAAATTTTGAATGCGTCCAGAGATGACACAATATTTTTCCTTTTGTTCCCTCATATTGTTACAATCTTAAGAGCATTTCTAAACACCTGAATGTAGTTCTTTTTTACTTCTTCACTTAGCAATTGGGAGACCATTGTGGATTTGGAAGCTACTAATTGTCTAAAAAAAAGAAGAAGAAGAAGAATTAAAGTCAGTGGGACACGTTGGCACACTGAAAGGAAGAAAAAGCACTTAATTGCTATGACTTGAGAGCAAAGAAAGAGAAGTAAATGAGCAGGCAATACAGAGTGGTACAAAGAAGCATGTGAAGGTGCTGAGGAATAAAATGCATTCAACTCTGAGTTTCCCAAGTCTGTAATTATCACCTGGCCCAAAGAACAAGTGGTGAGTCTCATAACCCAACCAGTGCCTTTGGTTAAAATAGCTCGTACACACTTGATGCCAGCCACTTCCTTACCTAAAACGAAATGGAGAAGGGTGTTTCTTTAAATTGTGATGCAAATCATAAATATTACAGCTATAGGTTTGTTATGTTTTGGTGGTCATACTGCAAAGAACAAGAATGAGTAATGAAAGGCAGCCCACATAGCTCCAAACAGAGGGGAAGCATCGGAAGTCCTTCTCAGGAGAACTATTCCCATTGCTTCATACAGGCAGTGCTTGGTCTCACTCCCATGCCTGGACTGTTCTATCACTCTAGTTCTTTCTTTGGTTAGCAGAGGGAGGTAGTGACAATGTCCAAAGCTTTGACACAGAAAAGACATATAGCATTTACTTCAGGTTTGACCCAAGAGTGCATGTGGAAATCTTACATTCTTAACGATGCCCTAACAATGACTGTGATTTTCAGCAGATTCTGGCTGTCAGCCAAGTAGCTCCAACAGCTATCAATTAACCCACCAATACTTAAGAATTTATGTATGAAGCATATAATTATTGTTGCTTCATCTTTAAAATGGTTCCACCTTAAAACATAGTTTGGATTGACTACTTGTCTTTTACATCTACCATCTCAGACTTCTAAATGCACCTTGCCTGTATCAGTCAGCTTTTCAAAACTACAGAAAGTGTCTCAGATAAATCTACTTAAAGGGGAATGCTTATTTTGGCTCAGGGGTTTGAGTCTGTGGTCTCTTAGCCCATCCACTGAGCTGGTGGCAGGGCAAAAGGACCACAGAGGCAAACATATCATCTATCATCGAGGTAGTCTGTTCACTGTATGTGGCCAAGAAGCAAAATCAGACATAAAAAGTGGGTAGGAACATATTATCACCTTCTAGGGCACATCTCCAGTAACAACACCCTTCCTCTAGGCTCCTCTCAAGGCTCTCTGCATCCAAACAGTGCCACAAGATCCAACCACCAAACACACTGTGTCTTCTTCACTTGGGCATTGAAGTTTCATATAAAATGTCTACTTTCGAACACAAAAGCTCACTGCCCATTCCTTCTAAAGGTAAAAGCAATCTTTTACCTTTAGTAACAGACCAGAGAAGATCAAATCATGATCAGGAAAGATTTCCAAGCCGTGAACAGTGATAAGTATCAAGAGAGAAAACTTTTACCACTATGACTTTTACCTCTTCATTTATCAATTGGAAACTGCTCTAAATTCAGAAGCAATAGAAAATACAGAGCAAAACAAGAGAATTATCATTAGTGGGACAAATGAGTCAATGAAAGAGATAATGAGTCCCTAATTTCAGTGACTGTGGAGCAAAGAATAAGAAGCAAATGAATGTATTAAATGATCCCATGTATACAAAGTAGTTAAAACAGAATATGGTGCAGTGATGAAGCCTGTCACCCTAACCTAGGAGGTGGAGGTAAAGGAACCAGCAAGCAGGTTATGGCCAGCCTTAGCTACATAACAATTTGAGGCCAGCATGAGCTACTTGACACCTCAAAATTAATTAATTAATTAGCAGAACAGATCATTCTAAAAAGCAAAAAGGCAGACTAGTGGTTGCCAACAAGTGGAGAGAGAGGGGAATGTTAAAATGTTTGTAGGTTGACTATGATTATGGTTTGGTCACACACTCTGAGAATATACTAAAGAAATCCTGTAGTTTAAACAAATGAACTGTATGCTGTGAGAATTATCTCAGTAAAGCTATAAGACAAACACATGTTGGTAAATAGCCTAGAAAAACAAATGCAAGAGGTAATTCAGTAATTGTATGAAGAATCCCACCCTCACTCCCTCCCCCCACCTCAAACCTCTTCTAGCACCTCTGAGACAGCATGACCTTTCCCACCTCAGGGACCTGGTATCCGCCATGTCATAAGGCCTGATCTATGTTACACAACTGTTGTTTGAGTTTTCTACAGTCAAACACTAGTCACCCTCAATTGATGTCTAAGCTTAATTCTACCTTCTCAAAGAGTTTAAACACATCCAGCCTACAATGGACAATACAGTAATTCCTCTGAGCTCTGATCTTCTCCATCTCAACAGGCTTCAGTGTTCAATTATATATTCATCTGTGCTTGCTTCTTTAATTGTTTCTCCTCCAGTGACTGCATGCCTTGTGATAGTAAGAACACCATCTGTTTTATGACCTAAGAAAGTTCACAGAAAATGTTAAAAAAAAAAAAAAGTGTCCACTAGACAACATAAGGAATGTATAGCATGACTTCAAAGTTAATCTAATATGCAAAATAGATAAATGGGAGGTAAAACATTTCGTTCAATATAACTAACGTAAATATCTCATTTTCTTTATTTTTAAACATATTATTAAAATTGGGCAGACTCTTAAGTCAAATTAAAATGATCAAATTTATGTGTACATGCTTTCAGTTACATTAGTATGATATAAAAATTCACTAAAAGGTTGCTTATTAATAGGACTATTAGTTAGTGATAAAAAGATGAATAAAGCAAGTTCCCTTTGGCAATTAACTTAGAAACTACCATTAGATAAAAAGTCATTCTATTTAAGTGCTAAAATTGTTTTTCTTTTAAGAAAAAAGAACAAAAGCAACTCTTGTTAGGCATGTGAAGCAATGCTTTCTGCAGTATATATGAGTTTAAAGGGGGGCTGGAGAGATGACTGTGCTGTTAAAGCCAAGGCCCACAACCAACCATGGAAGAGTTTAGTGTTTCCAATCAAAATTTCATTGCTAAAAATATCTAGGTGCTCAGGAAAGTGTATGCAGTACAGATCTGAGCAGTAGGGACTGCTGCTATAGCCACACAAACAGCAAACAAGATCACAGACTCAGATCCCTACCTTCTTACAGCAACATTATGCTCAACATTTCTTAAAGGCTAGGACCTGCTTTTCATTTGTTCTCTTGTTAAGAAGAAATTCAAAGAGAAGAACACAAACACATCATCTATAGAAGTCTACCCTAGCAAAACAGTAAGGGGATAAGAAAGGAATGAGAGAGAGAGAGAGAGAGAGAGAGAGAGAGAGAGAGATTTAAGATAAAGAGGAGAGGACAGTATAGAGAAGGGGAGGGAAGAGAACCAACTCTCAGATACATTAATCATGAGGAATGAAGAACCATGGTACAAGTAAAGCCTCATTAGGTAGATCTCACACATAGCCCTGGAATTTAGATATAACATGGCACTAAATCTTCTAACTATTCCCACTGTCTCTATTATCGAATCTCAGAGCACTACTGACTATAGAGGCCATGGGGACACAAATTGAGTCTCTACAATGCTGCTAGGGCCAGTAACAAAGTCACAGAAACCTCAGAGTCCATTTCTTCTTCAGCCCCCACTCGCTTCACATGCAGGAATGCTGGGGTCACTGGAGATTAGATGTACTGCATATATATTACCATGATTAGCACACTACTTCTGTTCAGTGATCCAAAATGTTTGAGACCCTGTCTAAGTTAGGATTTCTACTGCTGTGAAGAGACACCATGGCCATGGTAACTCTTATAAAGGAAAAACATTTAATTGGGGTGGCTTCCATTTTCAGAGGATTAGTCCATTATCATCATGGTGAGACATGGTAATTCACAGGCAGGCACAGTGCTGGAGCCGACAGTCCTACATTTTGATAGGCAGGCAACAGGAAGTAGACTGTCTCACTGGGCATGGAATAAACAAATATGAAGCCTCAAAGTCTGCCTCCAAAGTTAATACTTCCTCCAATAAGATTATGCCTACTCCAAGAAGGCTGTACCTAATAGTGCCAGTCCCTTTGGGGGTCATGTTCTTTCAAACCACCATTGGCACCAGTTCAATTTCCTATAATAACTAGATAATCAGTATTTGCCCTCATATCTCTACTGGTTTTCCAGCCCAGTGTCTGACATGTTGGGGTAAAGGACTACGTTCCCCACAGTTTGTCTCTATGGGGTTAGTCCTGGTCTGGACCTACCCATGGAGAAGCTGCTGACCTGCCAAAAGCTGGATATATGGCTAGATGTTCTGACACAAAATTATGACATCTGAAGCTATATTTTGATGTACAACATATTAAAAAAACTATCTTAGAAACTTTACCTTTGGCTGAAGTTAAAAATACAGATCAAGAATGATTAGATCTCAATTTTGCACTCTATTTTTATAAAGTATTATGACAATTAGTGTTGCAAAATCCATAAAAATTGCCTGTAAGTTATGATGCACACAGGAATCAAAGCAAAAAAATAGTAATTATAACAATAAAATGTTAGTTCACAGAATGAGTTGAGGACAAGCACATTATCAAAATAAAGTAACTAAAATAATGCCTCAAAAACATTTCATTTATCTTGCATGGGGTTTTAAATAATAGGTCTTGGCATTTCTTTTCATTGAAGTACTAATAGTTCATATTAAATACGTACATAATCTACAACATTTAGTGCATGAAACTATTAACACGAATAAGCAGGCTAATCCTAGTTATTTCACTGTAAATTAAACAATGTACATTCTGAGGATTCAGAGGAATTATGGTTCTTAGTTAACAATCTTAAGTAACTAAACTTAAAATTTCATAAGTGAAACCTAGGATTAGGCCAGAGCAAGCTACATTCCTGGGTAGCCTTAACACCTGGAGAAGCCAGGAGACAGAAGTTGCAGAGCCACCAGATCCTGCAAGGAAAAATATAATAGCACAGGAGGGTCACTTTGGGTTTTGGTTGTTGTTTTGTGTTTTGTTTTGTTTTGTTGTCTAAGAAAGGGTCTCTCCATAGAGCCCTAGCTGTCCTGGAATTCACTAAGTTATAAGGGTAGATTATTGAATCTACTTAAAAAAATTACTAGCTTTAAATATTTTACATTGGATTTGATTTTTGTATATTGTATACAAATTGTGTATATTGATATAAGGTTGAGACTAATTTTGTCACTGTACATATATTCCTGTTTGTTCAAGCTATTATACAATGTAATACAAATTGCTAGTTCGGGAAAATTATTATTACCAACTAATTAGGATATAAAGAAATGCAAGTTAGTAGTTAGACATTACAATCAAACTTACAGTCTGATGTTTTCAAGATCAGATATATTTCAGATAGACAGGTCTTCTTCAAGTACTTCAGAGATCCATTTAAAAAAATTTCAAAAACATAGGTTATTACTTTTTTGACAACAGGACATCTGCTCCTGGCAACACCAATCCACTTCAGAGAAGATTATGGACATCAAGGAAACTCCTCCATATGAGTTGACGTTCTGTGTGACAAAAGTTAGCCACTGAGCAAGAAAGTACTCTTGCCTTGACTGCTGAAAATATGATATTCAAAATGGACAAGAAGGAGAAATACACAAAAGAATTTCCAAACCTTGCCAAGACAAGGTAGAAAGGACTTTGGGAATATCCTGCTGCCCAGAGAAGTCTGTCAGACATGCTAGGCCGAAGATGGACGCTTCAGCAACACAGAAAAACTATGGATGACTGTCCATACAGCCAGCTATTTCATTTCTTACATTTTTGGAAGCTGCTATTTACTTAATATTATCCTTCATGGATCTCTGAGGAATTTAAAGATGAGATAGTTAATAGTTATAGTTTTCTAGTGACAGTTTTAGAAAAGAAACTCACTTAGAAGTTACAGTGTGTAAGTTTAAGAGACATCAAAATATAGCTTTCAGTTAGTAACACAAGTTAGATACAAAGTAGATTAAATACAATCCTTTAGACTCACCAAAATAATATAAATAATGAAATATTTCTTCAAATTTGTCAATTGTTAATGAACTGGACATTTCTTATGTCATTATTGTTTGTATATTATTGTATGTAACTATTGTTCCTATTGTATATGTTTTCCCTATGTTAGTTATAACTTTCTTTTTTATTTTTGACACAAAAGGGGATATGTGGATATATGTTAAATATTTAATAAATCCTGGGATATCAGAGAGACCACTCAGTCAAATCCTAGACAGCTCAGGAAATTCTTGATCCTTGAATACAAGGATAAACAGCTGAGTCAATCACACACACCTTGAATACAACAATAAACAGCTGTGTCAATTGAACACACCTTTAATCCCAGCACAGGGAAAGCCAGGTAGTGGTGATCAACACCCTTTATCCCATAACTCCAGAGACAGAACTCTGTGAGTTCAAGGCTACATGCCTTTAATCCTAATCTGGATGGAATAGGGTATATAAGGGCTCATAGAAACCAGGCAACCGACAGAAGCAACAGGCAAATGAGACCAGGAGCAAGGCTAAGAAAGTTACAAGACAGTTTGGTGAGAATTGACTGTGGTGCTTCCTCTCTTTGATATTTTAGCCTTCCCCCAACATTTGGCTCAGAGTCTTCTTTTCTTACAACCCAAAATTGTGCCTCTACACTCAGTAGACCAGATTGTCCTGCCTGCCTCTGCCTCCAGAGCACAAGAAGTAAAGGCATACCTCATCATACCCAGCAGAAAACTCACTTAATTTTAATTTCACAAAGAGAAAACATAATTTTGTTATTATAATTATCACAAGAAACATAGCTATACTCCAAAATGTTTGTTCTTAGAATACAATTTAAATTTAATAGAGTTTCCTAAAAGACATCTGCATCCAAGACTAACAGAGGTAAACAGCAGTACAAAGTCCCAAGTCACACAGGCTGATTCAGAAGCTAAATCCATTATAGACCCTGGACATGTTTTTCAAATGGTTAAGAGTCATTTAGAACTCCCAAAAAAAACTTGTTATAAGACCAAAATTAGACAATGTGCACCCATGCCTATACATTTACCCTCTTGTGTTTAATAATTCTGTGAAAGGTTCACTTGAACTGAAAGGTTATTTTTATATTGAGATAATAATTTTAATCTCAATTACTCTTCCCTGAGCCCAGAAAATAGAAATAGTATTCAAAACCTTACTTTATAATTGAGCTGCTAGAACCTCTAACTCGGACAGAAAACTGAGACTCATCTGGAGAAAACGTCTCCAGCTATCGCCAGTAAACTTCTTACCCTCAGAAATTGGTAATTTCCACAGAAAAATGGGGGGTTTGGTAGCCAATAACCTAAATTGAAAAATGTCCAGCCAACTGTAATAAACACAGAATTGAAAGCTAATAAAACACCACAGGGCATTTCAAGGTAACTCAGCAGGAGAGAGCTCGCCAGTATAGATGTTTACAGATGGTGACTAAAGATATAATAATAATTAATCTGCTTTTGAACTAATGAACAAATCACATGCTTCCTTAAAATACAAAGCACAAAGCTCTTAGCTGCTAATTAAGTTCAGGAGTGGAGTAAACACTTGACTTGAAGTAAAGGAAAAGGCTCATAAACAATAATACACAGCAATCCGCACCCTACAGTCTGACTCAGAGAAACAAGTACCTTCACCAGAATGCAGGAGCTGACCCAGAGCTGGCGCCCACTTGTGTTCTTAGATCTTAACAAGATCCATAATCATTTGCTCCTGGATACTATACTTCCGTAAGAATTTTTTTTTTTAAGGAATTACTCTAAATTAGACACAATAATGAAAAATATAGCATTTAAAAATAATGAAATATTTAAAGCATGCTCAACTTCAACACCAAAAACAAGAGAATACATGCCACAGTCTGGTAAGTTAGCCGTTCTGGTCTCCTTACATGTGCTTCAAGCAGTTGATTATGGGAATAAGCAGTCCTTGTGCAGAACAGAACAGAATCAGGTTCTTGTTCACAGACAACATGAAAAAGATGGGAGATGATAGGAGGTAGACAAGCAGATGCAAGACAGCCTGGCAAGTAGACGCTACAGTACAGCCCACACTGACGATGGTTTTCATGGTTTTTAACTTTAGCAGGAAAAGAAACAAGACATAAATACTTTAGGACACATGAAAGCTATGACACTAAAGAAAATAAGGAAGTTGTCCACAGCGAAAGTACTATTAGAATACAGCCAGACCCCTGCTTAGCTGCTGTCTGGAGCTGCATTCCAGCTTCAAGACCAAAGCACTTATAACACAGAACCCAGATCCCAGAAACCTTAAAATATATTTACTCTCTTACTCAGAGTAAATGCTGTTAGAACAATGCCTTCTGAGCTGGAGAAGACAGATGCCCCACTGTACAACCCATTACTGTCTGCATGCTTCAAGGGGTGTCCAATGCAGAAGACAAAAATCACAATAGACTTGCTATTTATAACAAACAAAGAAGCAGGCAATGTCCTGGGCCTTTCTTTATCATGCTGTTTCACTTGGCTTCAATATATTTCTTCTCATGAAAACAAGGATTTAAAAGGATCCAGAAATTTGGGTTACTTTTCTTAACCTGTAAGAGCTTTCTCTGCCATCACCCCCTTCCTATTCCATCCTTTCTTCATGAGCCTGTGAACCTGTTATCTTCACAGCCCCATTTTCTCCAGTCTTTGGGGATCACTCCCACCCATACTGTATAAGGAGAAGGGATGTCCCTCTATGGTAAGAATATGTATGGTGAAGGCAGAGGGTAGGGGTAGGCAGTCACCTCTTTGACAGTGTGCCAACTGTTCCAGTCACTGCTCTCCTGTGTCCCTTCATCCATCTACATCTAGACCTTCCTTCTGCAAACTAGGTCAAGACACACTGCTTTATATACTCTTATCTTCCTGTACAAATCTCAGGAGCAGTGAGGAAAGTGGAGATCTCTTTCCAGCCATCACCCATAAATTCCCTGTGCTCTTAGTAACAGATTGTAACTAGGGCTGCACAGTTACCTGCCTCAAAAAAACACACTATTATTGTTTTAATAAGAAAACAGATAGTCTGCTCTTTGAGGGTAACAGTATATGGAGGGGAAAATGTCATGACATTGTCTATTGTTCTAGAATATACAACAGAAATAGAAACTTTGTGAGAAATAACAGTTGAAGACAAAACAAACAGAATCAGATCACACTCTGCTTCTCAACAGTAAAGAAAAAAGACCCATACACTTCTCTGAAGTCACACTATCAGAATATCTAGCCATGAGTTCTTACTGGAAGATTCATAGCTTCACCAGGTCCACAGATTATCATGTGGAATTACTAGGGAACAATGGCTGGGGTGTCTGCTGAAGGGTCACAGCTGTATCCTTTATGCCTAAAATGTGGCACTGTTTGTCATCGGGTAGGGCTCCAGACACTTTCTGAATATATAAATCAAGGAATAAGTCAATCCAACGCCATTACTTTTTACAGCCTTGTTTCTGAAAGGGAAAATTATTTGAGATTGTCAAGGCCATAGAGCTGCAGAGAAGCTAATATACTATGACCGTGCCTCAACCCCAGGATACTACCCTATGGTGACAAGAAAGTGAAAGACTTAGGTGACACTCACCACACAGCCCGCCTTCTGCCTAGTCAATAGATTCTAAGTTACCTATAACCACACTCAAGGACTGTGGCCATTGGCTCACAGAAGAGAAACTACAATTCCTATAAAACTCAGACGACTCACAACAATATCAACTTCATACTATCTGCTCTCCCAAAATTTAATTACATGCCTATCAATGTGTTTCAGGCAGGTTGTGAATGAGTTACTTCCAACACACATAAAGGTAAATATGCACTTGAAGAAATAGTGCCTAATGAGAATGATATGTAGATATATATGTATGTATATATGTATGTATATATCTACATATATATATATATCTGACAGAAATATTCCCCCCACTCTGTAGCCTTATGAAAATTCTCATGTAAATTGTATTTGTTGCTCTTTATAACTTTTATAATCTTGATGTTATAAATATTTCAAAGAACCCAACAGAATACGCTTCAAGGTCATTGAACAGATAATCCTGCTAAGCTACCTCTTCTAGATATATCAGAGGAGAGAATAAACTCTTTATCAGGTTGTATAGCATACTGCTTTCATGTAACTCTAATATACACACTTGCAGGAAACCCTGTCCACTGTCAGAACTTTCATGCAGGTGCTGGGAAGCACAGAGATTAATTTAGAAATAAAATACTGTCATTCTCATTTCAAAATAGGAAGATGATTTCAAAATGTCCAATCTTCCTTCATTCAAGCTCTTGTCTATTCCAGAACAAACACTAAAAGCATCTTCCCAATAGAATTATTATGATACATGTTGTGTGAGCCCCATGATGATTTTAGAGCAGAAATTATACAATATGGTTTAAATAGGCTTTTGTGGGTTGGCCTGGAAACCTAACATTGTTACTATGGAAAATGTTTCAAACTCCACAAACAATTCTGTTTCCAGTGAACTTTTGAATGCAACTATTTTAAATTGGGGGGTTGCATATTTATCTAGATTTTATCTAGATTTTAAATATTCAGAGATGAAGTTATCAGGTACAAAGTATTACAGTTAGGATTCTAGCCTTACATTGATTAAATGTCCTCTGCCATCGTGGATACACTGGATCTGAATGGAGGAGGTTGCATCCTCTTGCAGTACTATGACATGATGAAAACTCAAAACTTGACTTCTACCAGATCCCATTTTAAACTAAATTTCTATTGAAGGTTGGAGTTACTTCATACAGTAATTAAGTACTAGGCTACACATTGGAAAATTGTGACTCACTGTACCAAAATCTTTCATTGTCTTACCTTTAGGGTGAGTAGAAAATGTTCAAAGCAGTGTAATATTGGACTTGGGGGAGTTTCAACTAGCTAGCAAAAATCTTTGTGAATATGTAACGTTAAATCCAAATTCTTCCAATTTTTGCATCCAAAGAAAAATGGTTCCCCTGGTCTCTTCCCTTCACAAAGGTCCATTTCTTCTTCCTCCTGTTCCTCCTCCTGATGCTTTTGTTTTCATTCAAGACAGAGTTTTCCGGTGATGCTCAGACTGGCTAAGGGATCCTCAGTGTACAGAACAGCTTACATTGTACATCTATAAAAATTAAGGTATTCTAGCCTTAGACTGGAATGTAATAAAATACTGTGGAGGCAGAGGCTAGTGATTTCGGGGTTTGTTGGGTTTTTTCCCTTTTATTATCCAAGATGTAAAAGGAAGAGGGTATTATCTAAAGACCCGAATATATTGCAACATTTACCTATCTTGGCATCTTCACGAGCTGAGCCTGGAACCCAACAAGAGCCCAGTGTCAGGTCCTTTCCATATCATTCTGTCCTCCACTATAAGATCTCTCCTCTCCCCAGATGCACTCCTCTTTTTTAAGTAATGTAACCAATATACACCAGAAAGCATTTGTTATTTAATCCTCAGGACATCATTTCATTCTGATTTTTAAAAAAAAAAAAGACAATGACAACTGCCCTCATTGAGGTAAACGTTGAAATTCTCATCAAGCTAGTCACCTCACTGACAGCCAAAGACTGTTCTACTGGCAAATGTAAAGAGTCAGTTCTAGCAGAACCTTTCAAGTGCTTGTGAAAATAAATTAACTTATGTCTACCTTAAATAAAATATTAGGGTTAAATGTTATGGGGGATTTAAATATTGTAGTTATGAAATCAAAAGTTGGTATACTATAGAAAATTCCAAGTTTTAATTAAGATTTTTTTCCTTAATTAATTAAAACTCCTAGATTTTAAAAAACCCTGCATTTCCTTTGATGCATATTGCAAAAGTCAATAAATATGTGTAAAAATAATGGTGACAGAAAAAGACAGTTAGGCTTAGACCTCAGTGTTATAATGCTTCGGAAATTAGCAGTGAGAAGCTGGGGCCTGTTGGTTTGGTTGACTTCACTGACAGTCTGTGTTCCCTACAAATGCCTGGCATTGAAGTGTGTTAAGTTCTCATAGATCAATATTGTACATGAACAACTCCCTAATCATTTCTGCCTCGGTTATATTCACTGTCTTCTTGTCTTTTCTATCTCCATTGAGCCCATGAATTGGCAGAGGGCATACCAGGTAAATTATGGAGAAGCAGTCTTCGCTTGTCATTCAGCAAAACAGAAGCTGTTATCACTAATCCCCAAAAGGCCCAATTTCTGCACAGGTGAGACCTGGGAAAAAGAAAATCCTGCACAGGGCAGCTCATTCTATTTTTCCAGCATACAAATTCCAAAGTACATGACTTTAAAAGGCAGTTTCAATGACATAAAATTAAAGTTATAAAGGAAAGACTCTTGTCAATGCCCCAAACTACACTTTTCATTCATAAAAATGCATGTTTTCAAATGAAAGCATTTAAATGAACTTTCCCCAACACTAACACTCCATTAATCACATTTATCTGTCAGTCTTTATTCCAAACTTGTGATAAACCAGTGGCCAGAGATAAAAATAAAGCAGGTTCTTTGTGGAGCTTGCCACACTTTTCTCCCTCCCCAAAGATCAATTTGGCTTTTTCCAATAACATCTCTAGTCTCTGTTATATTTCACGTTCAAAATACCCCAACCCATCTTACTGCCGGGGAAGCAAACTCTCATCCTTAAGGACCCACAAGGAGCCTCCAGTTTCTCAACAATCAGAAAGTGCTACAAATTACTGCCATGCCCAAGAGAAGAGCAAATCAAATTGCTCTTGAAAGCTACAAAGAGAAGCAAAAACTAAACGCTCTCATTCTTAATCTAAAAACAATGCATATGTATGAGCAACACTGAAGTCTAAATATATACTTTGTATTTCACCCACACTGCTTATGACTACAGATTTTTGCCAAAAATATTACATTTAAGCATAATACCTCAACTTTTTGAAAATCTCCAAATCCCCTATTTCCTTGCCACTGCCTACCCCCACCCAAATACACTACTACAAACTTCTGGTAAAGAATAGAAAATTTTATCTTAAAAATGAAGAAATTAATGTGGCCTGACAGACAAGATCTGGATTTGGGTGCTGCCCCTCATTTTTTTTAAAAGATGTTTATAGAGACTCTGGACCTGATGAAATCCTAGCAGTGAAGAATTTACTTAACATTTCTGAACTCAGCTAGAAAATGTACATAACAGCCTCTACAGCCAGCCCATAAAGCTGGGTATCTCAACTGCATTTTTGGCCACATAATTCTTTTCTAGAGGTATGCTCTATACATAGTAAGATATTTAACAGCATCCAACATTGATACACTCTGGATACTAGCAGCTCTCTTATGGTTACCCATAAGTCCTTGACGCAAATGTTTCAAAGCAAAACTCTGCAATGTTGGACCTGGTGGATTATCTGAATAATGGAAATGTGTAAGAAATGGCAGTCACTATTGTCATTTTCCTTATCACTACATGTATACACTAGACACTGGTTACCAGATTTAAAAAAACAATGATAGAGCCCACATTTCAAACTTTCTAAAACTACCTTCGAAGATATTTATCATTGACAAAGATGGTGTCCTAATTTGCTTTTGGTTGCTATGATGAAACACTGACCAAAGCCAACCTTCGGGAAGAAATAGATTGTTTTGGTTTATACTTCTACATGATAGTCCAGCCTCAAGGGAAATCAGAATAAGAACCGAGCTGGAAGCTGATGCAGAAACTGAAGCAAGGATCCTGGATGGCACTGCTTACTAGCTCGTTCTCGGGCTCACATACATCTTTTCCTACAGAGCACAGTCTTGCTGACCAGGAATGGCATCAGCCACAGTGGACTGGGCCCTCCCAAATCAATTAGAAATCAAGAAAATGATCCCAACGCTGTACCCAAGGGCCAATGTGATAAAGACAATTCCTCAGTGAGCTCCCTCTTAAGAATGTGTTGTCAGCCAATATTAGCCAGCACACAGGCAGGTTGACCTCTGACACCTGAGTGAGACTCAATACAATGCCTATTATCTTATGAGTAAAAAGCAAATTTGAGAGAAACAAAAAAAGAATGTGAAGGATGGCCGCACAGCTCCACTTTTCAGTCACAATGTTAAACTGTAGCAGGGATGTGACAGAAATACAGACTCACTTACTCCCAGTTCACCTAATACTTCACTCTGCCATGACAGGTATATTGGCAAGTTCCATATTACACTGTCAGACTTTCCGGCGTCTACTCACTGTCCAGTATGTTTTCACACTAAACGCCCTGGTGCTGGCTAAGCTTTGCAAACTCTCTTCCTGTTTCCATCACTTCTCTGTCCAGGTCTTCAGAAGACTGACAGTTCTCTGGTTAGATGACAGAAGATGAATTTAACTGAGGCAAGGTTGGGAAGCAAGAAGGCTGTCTGTCTACCGTGTCATCGCAAACATTTTCTATGGCAGTCATCCTCCACTGGGGTAAAACAGAGAGCCTTTCATACCCCCACTTAATCAAAGGACAAGGCTTGGCCAGATCAATTTTGTCCCTAGATCCCACACGTATACTACTGCTTATTGTATTTTCTAAGAGATTTTAATGTTAAAGTGATAGGACATTGCAACTCTCCATTTTAAGTAAACAGCATGGAATGGATTTATCAGCATGAGAATTAAATATATATCATCATTCCTCTTACATTTTGTAACTTATGACTTACTAATAAGCCCAAGGTAAAGATACAGTGTAAAGTGTCCTACTGTGCTCCTGTATAAGAGAATAATCAACCAAAAAGTTAACCAAATCTCATTTTTTCCCCTTGGCACTAATTATATTGATTAAGGATATTTATATCCATGGTCATAGCTGGGATCCTCATGCTGAACCTCATGGTCAAACCCGGCTACCCCCCCCCATCAGCAAACTATTTTCTGTGTTTCCTGGTTCCCTGTTTTAACTGTCTTGGCCACTGTCCTCTTTAGAATGCAGATACTCCAGTTTACCTCTAGCTGACAAGGGACTCCTCCATGTTGCTGTCATAATGAGAACAGAAGAGAAGAGGCTGAAACTAGTGACCACCTCACTTTATCAGGACTCGGTCTTTAGGATGCAGAATAATAAACTTACTCATTTCAGTTTGTTTTAAATAATGCTGTGACTATCACACAATGACTGTCAATAATGACAAGTAAAGCATCAAATTTCTCTATTATGTCCTTCCATAGTAAAGAACTCCAAAAACAAACTTGTCAATCAAGCTAGAAAACACAGTTTACTTACATTATTTAGGATTTAAAAAGTTAGAGCATAATAAAAAAAAATTAATTTTTAGAAATTTGTGTGTATGCATGTAGACCTGTGTGAGTGTATGTGAATCACAGGCATGTAGATGCCCCCAGAGGCCAGAAGGGGGCACTCCGGCACTAGAATTAGAAGTGGTTGTGACCAAACCAAATGGTCCTGGAAGATCAATGCTTTTAACCACTGAGCCATCTCTGTAGCCCTATAAAGAGAATTCATAATGAAAACATGAGCTGCCTTAATTATAAAGGAATAGTGGAACTTGTCAGGCTCAAAGTTTTGAAAGCAAGAAAGCAAGAAAAATTGCAAAATCACAGAGAATGCCATAATTTGGCATTTATTTGTGAAATTCTGATAATAAGACATCCTTCCTAGGCTTCTTGTCAGCAATAAATAAAAGCATGCATGTGAAGCACTCACCCCGGGCCTGGCTCAGGTGAAGCTTCATGAAGGTTCAATATTAATGTCACTCAAAACAGCCTCAGATTCTCCCTTCACTTTGATGGCAAGACCCAGGGATATTGAATGTTACTTTGCTAAATGATAAAAAAGAACCCAGTTACCCAGAGTCTCATATATTAGCATAGGAAGAGGACAAAAATGTGAAAATATAGAGGAAAATCTCTATAGCTATTGGTGATGGCAGCGGTCAGTCATTGCCCATGCTTACTGCCGAAATTAGTTTTATGTACTACCATAGCAAAGGTCCATAGACAAGTGGCTTAAATCCACAGCTATTTATTTTCTCACAAGTCTAGGAGCTAGAAGTCTGCCATGAAAGTGTCCAAAAGGCCACTCTTCCATTGACATTCTGGGTAGAATTCTCCCTTGCTTCTCTCAGCTTCTGGTGGTAGGTGTGGATGTTAGCATCCCTATCCACGCAGCAGAACTGTTCTGACCTCTGTGCTAACACATGACTCTCTCCCTTTGCATGTCAGTCTCTGTCCCTTGTCTTTCATGGATACCAGTCATAGAGGTATGCCCTACTGTAATGTAACCTCATCTTACCTTAATTATATCTGCAGACACCTCTTTTTTTATTTAAATGAGGTCTTAATACCTGGGATTCAAGCTGGTAAACATCTTTTTGGGGTGGGGAAGAATGTCTCTCACCAAAAAACAGTTTATTTTGTTGTGGGTTGGTTTGGCTTTTTTTGGTCAGTCTTAAAGCTACGAACGTGAAGTTCTTGAAATGTTATTCATGCTACCTGGCCAATTCAGAATGGTTATAACAGAAGAGCAACTATGCCTACTTAACCATGTTTACTTCCCAAGCTCATTAGTGGTTCCATGTGGCGAGAAAAAATTTCCCACTCACTGTATCAAATTTAGCACATTTATTTAGTCTGAGTCAATGCCTGAAATATCCTTTCACACATTTAAGCCAATTTTCCTTAAGGTCGTGTAGCAAGAAAAAAAGTCACAGATCTTGCTCCTGTGAGGCAGTCTAGAAGCATAGCATTGAATGTTGTGCAGGGGAGAGGTAGGGCTATAACATGTGCCCATAATTATGAAGTTACTTATCTAATTATTTATTATTTTACTTAATTCACATTTACCTAAAATCAATGTACTGCTGATGTAGAGTGGATTAAAACTCTGAAATAATGTTTCCATAATGAGGTGGCTTATGTTCTGAGACTCACAGCAATCACAGTTTCTCTCCAATCACAGTTCAAGGTAGGAACGCGACACTCAGTAACTTTAGTTAATATCCTTTAACCATGTAAGAGCTAGAAAACAACATGTTTTTCTCAGCTTACTCTTATCGGAAACACTAAATAGGACTTTCTAGTAAAAACCAGCCTTTCATCACTGGCGAGGTTTTGTGTAAGAGTTTCCCATCTGGGAATTTTTCCAGTAGATATTTAGTTAAGAGAATGGAAACTGAGCTTAGCTGTGAACAGTTGTGTAGCATAAAGCTCTGGGTTCACTCCCCAACCCTGCCTCACACCAGGCATGATGTGAGTATGTGAAACCCAAGCACTGGCAAGGGAGAGGCAGAAGGATTAAAAGTCACCCTCTGCTATTTACATCTTGATGGCCAGCCTATGCTAAAGACTGTCTGAAAAAGAGGGATGGGTGAAATTTTAGTTAATATCAATAAAGAAAAATTACCTAAAAATGAGCCAACATAAGGCAAGATGTTCAGGAAACATAGCAATCCATATCAAAATTTTTATTAACATTTACCCAAAAAGTCACTATAAAATTTGATTCAGTGGAGGAAAAATTGTTTCATAGCATCAAACCATTGAGATGCACACATAAAGCTTTTCCAGCATTGCACAATTTGGATGACATTTTCTTGTTAGGAATAAACTGCATTTATATAAGAAAGCTATATTAAACATTGTAGTTGATAAATTAAATCAAAATTGCAAGTAGCCATGTTTAGGCAATATGAGACTGCCTGTGTATGCAGCCACATATCAACCCTGAAAACTGCATGAACTTGAGACAGCTCAGAGTGGACCTCAGGTGCACAGTAGTGATGATGGTTCCAACACTGAGGACTTTAGTGACTAGATTAAATGACAATAATTCTCACACCTGGCAGGTACCTGCCTCAAAATACAGCTGTCATGAAATACTGCCCATGAAAATTGTCAATGATCAGTGTCATTAACATCACACACACAATTTAATTTTTCAAATTATTTTTTATAATTTTTAATGTACCATAATTTATTATTTATTTATTTATTCTTTCTATTTTTTCTCTTTTTTATTATTAATAAAGTCTCATTTTTTATCCATGTATCCCCTTGTTCAAATGCCCTTCCCCTCCCGCCCCTACAAGTCACTCTTCTCCCCATCTCCTTATCTCCTCCCCGGCAAGGACAGTCTTTAGAGAGAGAGAGAGCAAAGTATAAAGAAAAAAAGCCAAGATGCGAAATAAACATTGAGTCTGGATTCTATGTGTTGTGTTAACTTTTAATTTTTTTTTGACTGGTTATAAGCAAATGACAGCTGCTGAGGATCACTGGATTGTAAAAGAAACTGCTGAATGAAACCAGCAGTTACTAAATACTTTAGGGATGGATGTCTTAACTTTAAAATGAAATTTAGAAAAGGTATGGCATTGGAGGAGAGGTTATGCTTTTTTTTTCCACAGGAAATAAAAGGCTGTAGATTCCTTTAAGGTTAATGTAAATCAGTGCGGGGGGGGGGCGGGTTAGATGAAGAAGTTTCAGTTGTTTATCTGGTCAATAATTTTCCAGTGCACCCCTGAAAGCACCAGGTATATAAGTCTGAAGTTTACCCTCAATAAAGGTCATTCTCCTCCTTGAATGAATAAAAAAAAATTATTTTTTAATTGTACCTTGGGTCATTTAAAAATGACTCCCATAAATCTCTGACAATACATGAACAGGCAGAATTTCACTCTTTCCTATCATTTTTAACAACACAGAAAGCAAAAAACACATTTAAAACAAGAATCTTGATAAATAGTGCCACATAAACCAGAAAATAACTCAGTAATTTATATAGTTAAGCTATATTTTTGTTATATTTAAAGATAGAAAGATGAGAGAGAAGTAGTATCCATGCTAATGTATGGAAAACCTTATGGAAGAAGGTTTTCTCCATCACTTCTGTGTTCTGTGCAGCAATGCTAGGCCACCAGCTTCTCAATAGGCACCACTACTCACTGAACCAATTCACTGACATAAATCACTCAAATAAAAACACCATGTGCACACTGTCCCACCTGCTTTCTTCTTTGCTGGTCATTGTCATAGGAGCCTTCAACACCAGCTAGGCTTTGTGATGAGACACAGATAATGCTGGTTTCCACTCAAGTTTTGAGTTTTGTCTTTTCTAGACTTTTCTACTTAGACTGACTGTAAAGAATGAAGTCTTAAAGGAATTGTGTCAAGTCTTCTTACCAACCAAAAATAAAGTCTAGTAGCCATCAACAGGGCCTCTGCTCAGCCTGCAGATGTAGACTTGGAAATGGTGCTTTCCAGAGAAGAGAAGGTGACCATAGAAATGCAAAGGTTAGGAGTAGGCAGACTTTGGGACCATCATCCTCTTCAGCAGATTCTCTTAGCTGGCTTGTTTTCTACTGCCTTTGCTGTCTCTGATAGTAAAAGAAAAAGGGGTCAGGATGCCCCAGACACTGTGTGCCCTGTACAATACCTAATACAAATTTTCCAGAGAAACTTCTTCACAGGAGTTCTACTTAGAACTAGTGACAAGAATGTTTGGAAAAATTAATTAGTTAACTTAAAAAAAAACATACCCTTTCCTTCTTTTCCAACTTTAAATATGGCTTAAACAAGCAGTGGGCATCTTGCCACCAAGAGTTAAGCAACAGAAGAAAGGGGCAGCTGTCTGACTAGGAAACTATGACTACAGAATGAAGGATCATGTTTCAAAATATCTTGATGTCTTCAACCAAATATCTGAAACACCATAAGGATGCCATAGTGAGATCAGAAGGCTGGATAACCCCAACATTGTTAGGCTTGAAAATGATAGCTTGAGACACTGGACATCAAGATATTTCAGTCAGTAAAGTGCTAGGCATACTGGCCTGGAGACCTGAGTTCACTCCATAGCACCCATATAAAGAAGTAAAAAAAAGCTGTGTATGGCACCAGAGGAGGTGTGGGAACAGGAACCTCAGTTCATTCCTTAGCACAAAGGTGAGGAGGAGGAGGAAGAGGAGGAGGAGGAGGGGGGCAGGAGGAACAGGAGGAGAAGAAGGAAGAGAAGGTGGAAGAAAAGGAGGAGAAGGAAAGAGAAGGGGAAGAGGAGGAGAAGAAGAAACTGGGTGTGGCACTGGAGGAGTGTGTGCGAAAAGCATCTTGAGGGGTTTTGTGGTCAACAATCTATACAAATCAGTATGCTGAAGGTTTACTTTGAGACTCTATCTCAAGATATAACTCGAAGACTGACTGGAGAAAACACTGATATCAACCCCTAGTCTCCACACAAACATACTTTTGTATTCACAGGCACAGGTGCGCGCGCACACACACACTCATGGCTACAATGACAAACAAAATGAGGTTTCATGTGCACATTAAATTATCAACATTCATATTTGTTACCATCATCTCAAGTATCTTTTTGTTTTGTTGACTGAGACACAATTTTATTGTATAGCCCAGTATGGCCTCAAATTGTGATCAACCTCCCTCAGCATCTAAAGTGCTGGTATTACTTATGTGCACCACAATGCCTAGCCTAACATAAATGTCTCTGAATGTTTAGGGTAACTGTTTCATAGATATTTGAAGAAAATAGATCTGAAAAAAGAGAAATGTCAGAGTACTGTGTAAATTTAAAATAGCTTTATATCTTATAAAATTTTCAACCAAACAAAAACAAAGATTGCAAGTTCTAATAATGGAAAATAAATAGAATATAACAGCATAAGCAAAGCTTGATGCATTTTCTGTGTGTGTGAGAGAGAGAGAGAACGTATGTGAGACAGTATGTGTCACTGAGTGTATGTGTGTGGGCCTGTGTGTGTGCTTGTGTGGTGTGTGTTTTGAATTAGCGTGTGTGAGTTTGTGTGTGTGTGTGTGTGTGTGTTAAAAAGCAAGAGCCCAAGTGAAAAAGTCATAAATTATAATACTGGAAAAACTCATGTTCCAAAATAGAACTTGTTTTCTTCAGCAGTCTGGATAACATTTTACCTTGTGTTCAAACTATCCATGCATGCAATGAGTGCATCTTAGTCAGCCTCATATTATCCTCACTTCTGATCATCTTGTGGAAGCTCAATCCGTGTCCATGGAAATGTAGCATCATGTTGTAAAGCTAAGTAAATTAAATAATACTTGGCATTTAGATGCTAGAACCACCTTTAAGTTGTCTCTTATTTTTATTTAAATATTTCAGCCTACAAAACAGGCTAAAAATATATTTCAGAGATTCAATCAGCATGAAAGCTGGCCCTGGTCAATCACAGTGTTCACCTTTTACTCTATGATTTATTCATAAGTGAACTGATATCTTTCTGAAGTTGTTTTTCCTTCAGCTTCATCTGCCGATTTCATCAATCATGATTCACTAATGTAACTTCAGTGTTTATAGTCTGGAACTGATCGCAGCTGAAGCTTATGGTTCTTCATCCTTTAGCAGGGGTTCTTTTCCATATGCAAGGTTACTTTCTCCGTGAGCATCTTCTACATCATTTCCTCCCATCTCTTCCACCACCACTCCCAACATTTATTTGTACCACTTCCAATCTCTCACTTGGCATGGCTCCTACTGGAGGACTATAAATCCATTATATACAAATAGAACAAAAAGTTCTCTTACACCTGCGAATGTCCTCCATATACATGGATAGTGTCTAAGCATCACACCCACCACATTCCTGAGCACCAGCCTTTTTGAAAGAACAAATGTGACCTGCTTTGTCTCATCCTATTCACACAGCCATTGTGTGCCAGTAAATAAATGTTTAGCTCTGGCTTTCATGGAAAAGTGAGAGAGAGAGAGAGAGAGAGAGAAACATATGAGTGTGTACATTCATTATGAATTGTACTAATATAAGATGCATAGTTCACAATCTGTGAATTATAAATGCAATCCTCACTAATAGGAATACCTCTTTCTTGAGTTTGATGGCAATTTACAAATACTGGAAGAGTGTTTCCATGTGCTCTACTATCTACAAGATGCTCTCTACCTGACATGATTTAATTGTGCCCTACCTACTTAACATGTTCTCTATTATATTTTCATCTAGAAAACACATAAAACCAAGTCTGTGGTTTAGAGCATGTACTTGTCATGTGTGTAGATGTCTGTACTGAGGCTAAGATTCCAATGTGGTCAGTGAACAAAGACTAGAGAAGGAGAGCCAGCACTAAGATCAACAGACACAATGACATAGAAAATTCAGCAAACTAAGGAAGCTGAGCTTTTAATCTTACTCTTAATTAATTTGTTTAATCATACAAAAGCATCATGTGCAGTCACCCTGCTTCACTGTGTCTGTTCTTGCCGCTGGAACCCACATGAACTTGCAATTCTAAAACCAGGGAAGCATTTCTATTTATTTGATTTGAATACCTGGAAATACTCTCAACTATGTCCACTTCCCTCTCTATTATGCTCTTTCTTGATAACTTCATGTGTTCACACACCATTCTCCTTAAAAGTTTGTTATGTTTAGTCCCCTTCCCGGTTCATTTTGCAAAGCAAGTTGGAGCAATGCCACTAAGATTTCAGTGAGCAACCACTCGCCAGTAACTCCCAAACTCTCTCACTCAGCAGGACACACTGCTTGCTGAGCTCCAACATTCATCACCCTGGACTGCTAGCTGCCTTACAAGTTATCTCCTTATCTTATTTTCTTACGAATTAAGTAATTAGTTAGGTCATCACTTAGGTCTATCTCTCTCATTAGGCTGTTTCATAGACATATGGAACATTCTGACTCTTTTTCCCATATTCTCATTATCTGACAGAGTAGATGTTCTAGGAATAGATGAAGTTACTAATCAATAACTAACAAGTATTTCAAACACAGCAAGCATAAAACACAAGTAAATGTTCACCCAAATTTTCTCCCAAGGTCTAATAATACTGAAAGATATCAGGACGTCAGCCTCATCCATGTGAGAGAATCCCAGGCCCTTTTCCTTATACCCCCATAACTCATCATTCATAACTAGCTACATCCTCACTTCCTAAGTATCCTTCAGATCTATTTTGTTCTCACTATCACTGTGACTACTATCTCTTGGCTGAGGTTCACATTTGACTGGACCACACAAGAGCTTCAAGCGTCCCTTAGTTCCTGTTTCTTCCCACTCCAAATCAGCTGCATACTGTCACCAAAGCAAACATACCAAAGACCAAGCAAACCACTCTTTAATGATCTATAAAGACTGCTGTATTGATTATATAAACTCTGAGGTCTTCACTCCAGAATTTGCAAAACCTCTGTAGTGAGAACTCACCTGCCTTCTCAGTCTTAAACACCTTCCACTTTCCCATGAGAAGTCCATACTTGCCATGGTTATCTGTAGTTATCTGGTCAGAGCTCTGAGCCTCACACCTCACTCCACCCTGCCTTGACTATCTTCTTCATCTCACATAGTTATTACAGTACATCCTATATCTTTGTGCTGTTGAGGTATTTATGAACCTGAAGCAAGTCTTCCTCTGCACTCTCATAATATGTTGACCATTCTATCATTGTCCTCATGCCCAACAAGGGTCTTTTGAACTCATGCCTTCCCCACAGGCTCATAAGCATCTGGCAATGCTTATGAGACAATGCTTAGGAACAGGCTAAAGCTCCTTTTTTCAATAGAAAATGACAAATCATTTGTTTTATAGAGAAAGAAAACATCCAAGAAAGTGCTCTCTCTTTCAAAGCCACTCACCTTGAAAGTCATCCACTTACTTTAGTGATGATGGCATGATTCCAAGTATTTCTTTTGAAATAAACTTTCTGAATTATCTGGTTGAATGTTTTCATATATTATCTCAATTAATAAAAAAATCTTTCTGAAGAGGTCTGAGATGTAAACAGAAAAGATACAAAGGATAATACAATATAGAAAATGAATTATGTATGAGACTGTGATCTTATAATGGTTGACATGAAAATGCAGGATAAACTGCCTCACATGAATGTTGAAAATGAGAATCTAAAATCTAAAGAAATCATTTTTTTCAAAGAAAACTGCTTGGATTTCAACATGCACCAGACCTTCCGAGTCTAAGTGGCAGTGATGTGCTTTTCCCCTCTTTGGTGTTGTTTTGTTTTTGATGATGTGGATGAAAGCCAGGCCTGACACAAGCTGAACAAGTGCTCTATCCCGCAGCTACACCCTCACTCCAATATTGAAACTTTTTAAAGACATTTACAATACTTCAAAGGGATTTTGTGCTAGCCCATTTTAATGTTGACATATAATTATTAGTAAATTGTTTGGTCCGCTAAAAGTCAGGATTCTAAAAAAGTACTGTGAACAGGTATTGTCTCAAAGGGGAAAGAAATTAGAAAATGAATAAATCTACTACATAACATTAAACAAAGTAAATGTTGGTTTACTCACAGCCTTCTCAGGGTGGCTAATATTTCATTGTAAAGCTCCACCAAGTCCATCTATAGTACTAGGGTTTTCAAATTCTTTCAATGTCATGATCCTTTACTCCTGTTGACATTGTGGGACTAATATCTCAAAAACTGTGAAGTTTGTTCTACTTGGGGCTGGAAACTTCTTCAAGAACCATGACTTACCATCCTAAATTACACTGGTAGAAAAGCCAAAGAAGAGATTCAGTTCTACTCGGACTGCTTGCATGATGTACTTGTCTCTCAGAGGCTCGTGAACTTGGTCTCCAGAGCAATGGAACTGAGACATGATGAGTCTTTAAGACATGAAGCTAGCAGAAGGCAGTTGAGGGACAAAGGCAAGGACACTGTACAGGAACTAATGAGGAAATGCGTTAGTTCTTACCCACGGAGAGCTGAATGCTTGAAAATAATGTCAAGTGGCCCTGTCTTTAAAGTACCATAGGAAGGCGGGATTCACTCTAGAGGTTCACACCAGAATCCAGCATATATCATTCGGACTTTCCAACCATAAGAACTGTGAACTAAATACTGTATAAATCACCATCTGGAGAATTTGGTTACAGCATTCATTCCAAATGGAGTGAGACAATGATTTATTGGAGCTATTTGTATATTGTTTCCTTATAATAAGCTTACACTATAAATATAATTAGTTTCTTCAAATTCAGTAAGGAGGCATAGGCTAAGAAGGTTTATGTGACTAGTCACAGATCACAGGGCTGGTTAGCAATGGACAGATTTACAACCTCTCCTGATTATCTCATGAGTCCAAATATTTCACCTGAACAGAGTGAGCTCACACCTGTGTTGCTACCAGGACTCTACTCTGGCTCTCCTGGAATGCACTATTTCTTCATAAGTCTCCCATTTCTACACAGCTAATTCCTACCTATTACTTCAAGGTTGTCTTCATTGCTGACAGGCTAAAAATAACCATCCCCATGGTACCTTTGTTGCTTACACAGAATTTAGAAATTCACTCTTACACACATTACAAAGAGACCAGATTTATGTTGCACAAAGCAGAGCTTTGGGCAGGTTATCACCCAGGACAGAGCAGGCTGACTGTCGTGTCTCTCTCTACACAGCATTCGCAATGTAATTTTGGGTAGGTATCTTAGGAAGTTGGAAATAATTTTTTAAACCTTCTAAGTATTTTCAGGCATGTGTCTAATTTGATTGTCACCTTCAAAAAGAAGAAGTTATCTATATAAGAGAACCTGAACGTTACAAAGCCACGTGCCCTCTACAAAGGGACTGCTTTATTCTGCTGTCTACACCAGCACTTCACACTGTAGGTGCTTCTCTGGGCTGAGGAGTTCGTGAGAAAAGCTAACTCCAATTTTGGTCTTTTTCACACTTTAACCATCTTCCTACCTGTACTGACAGTGGATTCTGCAAATGCCACCCACACCCCATGCCCATTATTGCTTGAATATATGCCCACAAGTTTCCACCTGCCAATATATTCACTTCTTTGCCCAAGGGTTTTCTCTGGACTGCATTGCAGAGTACAAGCTTAGGGGATTTATATCTTCTGGAAGCAGTCCTCAACTGAAGAGTAATCAGTTCTACAATAAAAAGACTCTAAGGCATGTGTTTCTGAGGGAGACCACTCCAAAGCACAGCTTCCATAGCATCCCCAGAATTCCATGCCTCTTGTTCAGAAGCAGAGCTGATTTAACATACCCTCCTCCTGTCTGTCTTTCTCTGGACACTCATGTTTACTTTGCCTTTTGCCTCTAAGTGAATGGCCTGTACTCAGATCTTTGCCACAGACTCTAGTAATTGGACCCCAAAAGAAATGTCATACGATAGAAATGATTTTTTTCTCCATATAATATCAGAGGAAGGAGTGCTTTATAAACCAAGTATAGTTGCATTTTTTCCAAGAAAAACATCAGTCATTATTTACCAATATATAGAAACAAATCCAAAATAGTATTAATGTTAACATAAGAACTGTGACGTAATGATTGTCTGACATAAGAAAGAAACATAGTTTGAAAAAGTAAGGCACATAAACAGAATGTTGGGAAGGTGCTGTTTTAACACCCACTTTATGCCTTAAATGTAACCTTTCTCAGGTCCCTAGATCTCTGATCTAACAATGCAAATGCAAAGTCTGTCCTATGAAGCTACATTGGATATGCCTGAGGATAGCCGCTCATTCAAAAACTGGCCAATTACTTTCCACAGAGAATTACTGGAGGGAAATTGTACTAATTAAAAGGAAGAAATGAGAAAAAGTTATCGTGAAAGATTCTCAAAGTAAATGCAGTTAGGAAAAAAGATAGTTACTATTTACCATGATGTTCTATTAGAGTTGCCGTTGCAGGGATGGCACACCAAGACCAAAGAAATTTAAGGAGAAATGCTTGATTTCATTTTTGCTCACATGTCATTGTTCATCACTGAAGGAAGTCAGGACAGGAACTCAAGCAGAGCAGGAAATTTGAGGCAGGAGCTGATGTAGAGGCCTTGGAGGAACAAGCTCACTGGCTTGTTCTTCATGGCTTTCTCAGACTGCTTTCATATAGAACCCTAGACCTCCAGACCAGAAGTGGCCCCACCCGTCATAGGCTGGGCCTCCACCATAAATCACTAATTAAAAGAGTGCCTTACAGTCAGATCTTATGAAGGCATTTTCTCAACTGAGATTCCTTCCTTTCAGGTAACTCTACTCTGTGTCAAGTCAACATAAAATTAGCAAGCACAGGTGGCAAGGGATACCCTCCTAACCAAGATGGGGACGGGAAAAAGAAATGATACGAAGTCTCTTATAAAATCACCTGTTTGTGTATACCAAAGCAGCCATATGTTAATTAAAACTTCAAAACTATGAGCCATGACACATACATGGACTGAAATTAAAGGAGTTGCTTTCTAGATGTTCTAGCTGCAAATTTTGTGTTAACACATCCTTGGCTAATCTCTTCATTTCTATGCTATTCTCATTTGGTTTGGCTTGGTTTGGTTCTATTACCTATTCTCAGGTATGATTCATATGTTTAAAAGTTTACCTTTTAAGTAATACAATCCAGTAATTATCAATAATCACAGAGTTAATGCAACTATCATCTCTATCTAATTTCACAGCCTTCTAATTGCCCTCCCCCACTCCAAGAAATCTCACATCCACTGGAATCACAACCTGCTTCTCTCCATATGGCCCATTCACATACACAGAGTCATACAATACAAGGTCTTAAAAGTCTATCCTGTTTCACAGAGCATAACATTCATGACTCCCATCTACCACCAGCACTCTATTCTTATTTATTTTGCACAATGATATTTTAATATGTAGATGTAGCACTTAAAATCTGTTCAAAGTTAGTAGATATTTGATTTCTAATGTTTGCTATTATAGATGGCTGCAAACATTCATGCTTATATTTGTGTCTAAAAACCCTTCCCAATTCCTCTCTCTCTCCTTGCCTTCCTCCTCCTCCTCCTCCTCCTTCTCTTCCTCCTAGGAGCTTGTAGATCATATAGTAGCTAGGTCTATGCTTGACTAATGGTTTTAAAACTATTTCTCAAAGGACTATGGCAAACAATAATTCTTGATATTAGAAAAGTCTCCCTGGATGTATAATATATAAGGATGATTTAAGAATTCAGTTAAGACAAGAGTCATTAAAGTCAGAATTTTACCTTATGACAAGGGAGAAAGTTAAGACAATATGATTACTGAAGACAGAAGCAGAAATGGGAAAGTGGACTTAGAAGTAAAGAGGGTCAAAAAAATGCCCCTCAGAATGATTGGTTAAAATGATTGCTGAAGAAAATAAATATGGCCAACTTCAATTACATAAAAAAGAGACACTTAGGAAAAATAAAATATGCAAGATGTAAGCAACAGGGTATGACAGACAATGAGACAACAACAAACGGAAAGGTAGACTCTAAGGGATGCAGCTGTAACCACTCCATCCATGATACTCTAAGAAATGGAGGAATGGTGTGGTCAGACTTTTTCCTAGATCATGGAAATCAGACTTTTATGTAGCATATTTTGTTTATAAATATTACCAATTGGTTTAACATTTCTTTAAATTTGTTCAGAGTCATCAAAACATGTCTGTACATGGTTGCTTTGTCTCTTACACAGGGAAAAAGGAAAACAAGCCAAGAATCCAAGCCTATTCACTCTATAGGGCTGCATTAAAGAAGATCCAGGGAAGAGAAAAGAGAAGAGGCCATGGAGGAAGCTGCCAGCCTCTGGGCTATCCCAGTCTCTGGGACACCATTTTCAGAGGGGATATCAGAGGCAGAACGAAACAGCACAGAGAAATATTTCATGCTGGAGGCTAAAAGTAAACTTTGCTATTTAACAGCCAATAAATACAGATACAAATACACTCACAAAAAAATGGGGACAATACTTTGTGATAAAATGCAGGAATAAGTTAGCTTTCCCTTGTTTCCCAAACAATGATTTCTTCCCAAGTCAGCATCAAGATTTTGTAACTTAAACATGTATCTAAATTTCAAAGAAAGGTCCACTGGGTTTAACTGTATTGTCTGTCTTACCTGATAAGATACTGATTTTTTTAAGCCCTTTTAAAAGTTTGTATCTCTATGGTGTATAACCACTTGATGGTTTTGAATTTAGTTACAAAGGCAACTTTTAATTTTTTTAAATGCAAAAAAAAAAAAATTAACAGGACATACAGCTTTGACTCCAAGTGACAGACACTCACAGTAACACTTTAGATAGAACTCCAATCTATTTTGGCAATTCTGCTTAAGGCAAAAGTCATCATCCTGGATACAGGTCTTTGTAAAAAGCCTGTTTCCCACCATCCATCAGTTACTGGCCTCTAAAGCATGGTCTAAATGCACATCTACCCTCCAGCAACAGAGAAATAAGAGGAGATGTCTCTTCATATTTCTGCCCTTCAAGACCCATTTGGAAGCCCCATAAATTGTATTCATTTACATCCTAGGCACAGAACTGAGGCATGTGCTGAGATTCCTAGCTGCAAAAGAAACCAACAAATGGCATCCTTGGCCTACAGGGGGTGCTCTTCAGATGACCTAAGAGGCCCTGCACTTAAAGGTAATGAGGAAAAACACTGAGAGACAACCTATGTCTCTTACCAGTGAAGTACCTTTTCTATTTGAAATTCTGTGCTTAAAATTCTATAAGTTATTTACATATTGGTTCAGTTTTATAGAAGTATATAAATCTAGCCTAATCTTTTATGCTCAAATATTAGAAACAGCAACATAACAAGTTTGGGCATCACAGTGCTGATATTTATTTCAATCCTGAAGAAAGTTAAAGTTAATTTTAATTTCTTCTCACAAAATTATTTTCCTGAAGCATTCTAAAGCAACTCTGGTCTTCTTGCCATGCTTAACAACCAGCTTTCAAACGACTACATTAAAAACTCAAATTACAGAATTAAAAATCATTGACATATTCCCACAGCATATGGAACTATACCACCTCAAAAGATTCTCTTACATTCTCACAGTCAATTGTGCCCTTAATGCCAGAAAACTCTCAAAGCAGCAAGATGTGCTCACTATGGCAAGATATGCTCCTGAATTTTGTCACTTTATTCTCATATTAGTTCACAGTGCTATATTTTATCACTCAAACATGAGAGTGGGTTAAAAATGTTACAAACTAGCACAAAGTTCACTGCTGCTGAATAGATGAGCATTCTAGAGACCGCTTCATCAACTGCAAAACCCCCTAAACAAGATCCATAAAACATGATCCTATTTAAAATACAGTAATACATAAGCTGTTTCATGTTCATATGCATATACTATGTTCAAAAGCATATTATTCAAAGCTACTTGGCTTCCATTGATTTTTAAATCATGATATTTTTCTATAGTACTATCTTTTTTCTTAATTATATTTTTTCTTATTCATTGTGGAGGGTCACGTGTCATGGCAAGCAAGTGGCACTCAGGAGACAATGTGTAAGAAACAGTTCTCCCCTCCTATCACATAGATCCTTAAGTCAAACTAAAGTAATCAGGTATGAAGGCAAGACCTTTACCTGCAGAGCACTCTCATCAGCCTCCAGAGTAGAATCTCATACCCATTTAAAAGTATATAAATTATTATTCTCAGCAAAGTTAACTTCTGAGTCTCTGACTAGCTTAGAAATAATACCATACTGACTAGTGTTCATGGTACCAAAAATACTCTGCTCACTATCCAAAGAAAAAGGTAACCACCAATCCAACAACAAATCCTGTCATCTACAACAGAAACATACCTGGTGGCATGCTGGTGCAATAGTGGCACAGATGTTAGGGAAGTAAACAACCACTTTCTGATTGACTCTAAAGCCTGCTATTCAAGAAGGAACCCATGCCTGCCATTACTTAGATAAGCAAGAATCTTATATAGGCCATGGGCTTAGGCAAAAACCAAATCACTATTCTGCTCAAGAAACATAGTGATTAGAAGACACCAAATGACATTCTGCTACATCCATACCTTACTCAGCCACCATTAGACATGCTTTCTCTTGTAGTAGATGGAAATTAAAACAGAGACCCACAACTAGACAATGTGAAAAGAGTCAGAGATTTTTGGAACCGTGTTCCCATTTTGTCATCAAAGCCCTTCCCTCAAGCTCAGAACTGTGCTGAATGAGAGACAGAGATATAAGAACCAGAGGGGATGGATGACACCAAGGAAACGGTACTTCAAAAACTCCAACACAATGGACTGACACACACACATGAACTCATAGAGACTGTGTCAGCATGCACAGAGCCTGCATGATTTCAAACCATATGGGGGTCCACAGGAGAACTGAACACAAGTCTTTATCCTTAACCCAAAATCCACCTCCAATTGACAGCTGTTTGCAAAGAAAAATTAGTTTCTCCAGTGGGGTCTCCCTGGGTATATTATTCACACTTAAGGGTTTTGATCTATGTTCAGAAGTGGTCAACACAAAACTAACTTAATGGTACCTGTGCAGAGATTCTGTCTCACATAGCTTTGTTTGGGCTTTTTTGTTTTGTTTTGTTTGTCTTACTGGTCTTTTACTTGTATATTTTAGTTTCTGATTTTGTGTTGTTAGTGTGTGTGTGTGTGTTTGTGTGTTTCTTGACTTTATGCTTTTAATTCTTGTTTGTTTGAGGGTTGTTTTTTTTTTGGGGGGGGGTTGCCTGTTTGTTTTCCAAAGAGAAAGAAAAAGGTATAAAGTAAAGTTACTGAGAATATAAGAAGGGATTTGGAGGGGGAAAGTCATGATCAGAATATACTGTGCAATTTTTTTCAGTAAAAAAAAAAAAAATCTTTGTTTGCTTCTTCCTTGATTGCTCATGTTTTTTTGAGCTGTTGTGGTGATTTGAGAGATAAGGTTCTTCCAGTAGAGACCAGGCTGGCTCTGAACCCATTTTCCTCCCACTTCAGTATCCTTAGAATTAGAACTGCAAGAGTCCACCAACATTATCCAGTTATCAAAAATAGTTTTGAATGGTAAGGGCTGTGATTAAATCATCAAACATGATATTACACAGTTAACTGGAAAACCTTCGTTATGCTTATGATAAAAAATAGTCATTAAAATTTAGAAATGATTAAAATAAGAAATAGCACAATAAACTACATTAAAGTGAATATTAAAGAAATCTATTTGTGACAAACAAAATTTTTGTCTGAAAAACAATTGATTACATCCACTTCTATCAAAACTGAGCAAAAAAACTAGGTCCGCCTTATTGTTTGAGGAAGATTTAAGTTGTATAAAAAAAAATGCTTCTTTCCTTCTCTCCCCTCCCCCCCTTTCCAGATATTTGAAGCCCCTGAATAAACTCTATATGGCACCTGGCAAATATATATATATCTATATATAGATATATAGTTTTCAACACATTGAATGTCAGGAAATAATCCTTTGAAATTAAAAATATATGAGATAAAACCTAAGAAAGAAAAAAATTGAGCATATGAGACCCTGACAGTGCCAGCTTGTGGGTCCTAATTGAAGAAAGAAAAATCCAGGTCTTCTAATGACATGAAGAAAAATGTCTGAGAATCTAGAGAGACCAGTGAATCTAAAAATCAACAAAGTGTATAATAGAGGAAAGAAAGCTGGAAAGACAACTCTGGAGAATTTCAGGAGATCCTCACCAGGTATGCCAACACAAAAGTGATCAGCACCTGCTGGTGTGAAAATACACACAACCCCCAAAGGCTGGGTAAAAGGTAAAGAACCATAAGAACAAAGTGGAGTGAAGAACACAGAGTGTTCAACAAGACAGGGAGCTGTGCCTTTCCTTACCAGACACACCAGAAAGAAAAGAACTCATGCAATGTTGAGGACAGTGCTTAGAGATGAATCTTAAAAAAGAGACTTGAAAGGATCTGACTTTTTCTAATTGTTAATTGCATCCCAATCACTCAATTAAATCTACATGAGCATAAAAATATTTGGCATCAACAAAGGAAGATCACAATGCCGAGTATGTGGGACAAATCACTAAACAGGGCTGGCCCTTTAGTTCAATGCATACTGCTAACTTTAGATGCATAAGCCCTGAGTTGAACCTTTTAGTTCAATGCATACTGCTAATTTCAGATGCATAAGCCCTGGGTTGGAGGCCTCCACTGCAGTAGGGAAAGACACTAGATAGACAGAGAAAAAGAAAAACTACTCATTACAAAGAAAAGTCAGTCAAGCCAAATTGACCATGAATTGAAAAAGACATTAAAATTTGTTGTCATGGTCATCAAAGCATTATGACTGCATTAAATACGTTGATATAGTTAAATAGAATTGTGAAGGTTTTTAAAGTATCCAAAGCTAGCTTTAATAGATGAAAATTTACAATGTTGAAGAAAAGCAAAGTGCATGTGATTGCTGGCAGCAAAACTGAAGGGATAGCTACAGAAACTATCCAAAATAAAGTAGAGGAAATGGGAAGAAAATAAACACAGCCCCAAACCTGATGTAACTTAGTCCATGATTGAAAGTTAATGAATAAGCTCTCCTAGCGTGGAAGAAGAAACGACATAGTTGTCTTTTTTTTTTTTTAATCTGACAAAATGCACACATCTAAGTTGCACAATCAACCAATATAAAAGAAAATGAGGAACAGCCATGACACATGTAGGTCAGGCAAAGCCAGGAGGAAAAAGTACATAACACCTAAACACACTTATTTAATACACATGTATTACATTTAGTTCATATACATACATGGAGTATATACAGTACATAGACACACACATATAAACAAGGATAACAGCCAACTTCTAATAAAAAAATCGACTATGCAAATAAAATAGTGGAGTATTTTTAAAGGTTATTAAAATTCTATATCAAATTTAAAAAATTAAAAAGAAGTAAAATAAAAATGTTTCCAGACATACAAAATCTGAAAGTCTTCATCAGCAGCAGATTTGTGCTATAAAACATGTTTAAAATGAAGATTCTGAGGCAAGGGAAGGTGAATGGGGGAATCAGAATATGCACATGGTAAAAAGCAAATGGTCAGCACCTGGGAAAATGGAGAAGATGTTTTGACCATGAAAATGTCTGTAAAATAGTATTTAGTCTTTAAAGGAAAAGCTAAGTACAATTGAAACAATAAGAAATAAAATAAACTGTGTATCTGTGAAGGTGCTCATGTGTAGAGTGAACATGCACCTATGTGTACATGTCTGTAGTGGTTAGAAGTCAACAGTGGGTTCTTTCTCAATAGATCTTCACCTGGATATTGAGCAAGGTCTCAAGTTTGAATGCAGAGCTCACCTAATCAGCTGGTCCAGCTAAGCAGCTGGTCCTGCCTCCTCAGTGCTGAGGTTATCAACTGCTACCAAGACTGCCTGGCGCTTTCATAATGCTTGTTATCTGAACTGTGTTCCTAATCCTTTGGAGCCATCTCCCTGGCCTCAGAACAGGAAACAAATTGCTGTGGAGCTAGGCTCTTGTACACTGTAAAGATTTGTCACTCCTTTGGTTGAATAAAATGCTGATTGGTGAGTAGCCAGGCAAAAAATAGAGGTGAGCAACCAGATTAGGAGAATTCTGGGAAAAGGAATGGCAGAGACACAGATGCCAGCCAGCTAGATGCAGAGGAAGCAAGATGAGAATGCTACATAGAAAAAAGTATCAAGCCACATGGCTAAACAGAAAAACTTACAGGTTAATTTAAGTGTGTGAGTTAGATAGTAATATGCTTGAGTTACTGGCCCAACAGTTACTATAATATTAAACCTCTGAGTCAATTATTTGGGAAGCAACTGCCAAGTATTTCAGAGATTGTGGGAGGACAGAATCTACTGACTACAACAAATTTTCATGTTTTTCAGTCACTACTTCAAAAGTACAAATTCACATCAAAATATTTCTTATCTACCAAACTATAGAAATTATTCCAATATGTCATCATATTTGACTTTATTCTTTTGAAAATATAACAGAAGCTGGATTTATTACATTTGTTTCCATAGACATAAAGTAGCAACTTCAAAGGACTATTGTATAGTTAGTCAGCAGGACAGCACAGAAGTTCAGGAAATAATTTTTGCTGAACTTTGTAAATAGCATACACTACTGATTTGTGTAATATTAAACTCAAATACTTACATTCATGTAGATAAATGTTAAAAATGGGCCTGACAGGTACATAAGAGATTTTAAAATATATTTATAGCAAACCCCTTATTTCTCAACCACTGCAAATGAACGTAGGCCCAAATTCATAGCATTGGAACTTTCTAAGGAAACTGTTTATCAGGGAAGTTTGGGGAGAAGCTAACAAAGCATGAATATGTTTTCCATCTTCAGAGGCTGGTGAAAGCAATAATAATGTCAAAACTTGACTGTGGATACATGAGTTCAAAATTCTATAGACTGCTACTGAGTTTTTCTCTGGTTACATGAACACTATTCCAAAGTACATCTGCAAGTTCTCTTGGTGAGTAGTGCTGCTGAAATGGGAAAGAAAAATACAATGAAATTGCAGCTTTGGGGAATGAGGAAAAGCAGTTTCATCTTGATGAAAATTCAGTACACACAAAACTAACTTGGGAGAGGGAGCGATTCATCCACAAAGCATAGTGTACAGCCTTTTGTGTGTCGCATCATGAATAGAAATGCTGAGGTGCCTCAAAGCTAAAGGGTGACTAAGCTGGACTGAACGAAAGGTAAGCCTCTGTGCAGAAACTGTATGCTCACATTCACCAACCGGAAATCCAAAACAGTAGAAATGTCTAAAGATTGCTAAGTGTCAGCAGATTTGTTTCCGTTAGTCTGCACAGTTAGCCTCTTTAATAGACTCACTGTATGTGGAAGAATTAGGTGAGACAATCTATTTGTGTATGCAACACCACAGCCAACATGGGTATGAAGGAAGACAGGCTAGTCTTGTTCTCACAGATCCATAAGCTGTGTGAAAGATACTGATAATTCAAAAGAAGGAATCCCTGGCCTCAGCAAGCCATTCTATGGTACTGATTTCATGCATTTGGGGAACACCTGAATTCTGAGATGTTTCAATTCCTGTAATACTCCTCATTTCCCTGTACAACAGAAAAAAAGTCAAAGGGTAAGATGGTCAAAGAAATCAATAGCAGAGAAGAATTATCTGGAGATAGCATTTTTAACAACCAATTTTAAATGTGTTAAGTATGTCAGTAAACAGAGACCATAATCTCAAATATGGGCTAGGATATTATGGGCTAGCATAGCAAAAATTGCTGGTGGTATGGATGATGGTGGAGGCAGTGGTATTAATGAAAGGAATACAGATAATCAAAGTTGAAATGACTTATTAGGAAAAAAAAAAGGATGAAAATGTAGAAACTAGCAAATGCAAGGAAGCCCAGCTCAAGGGACAGAAGAAGGGGAGAAAGTGAGATAAAACCTATTTTTGGTAAAGTGGTGAGTAAGGCCAGGCCTCCGATTAAACAGGGAATGAGGAAAACACAAGTTAGACAGAGGACCAATTGAAGAGGTGACATACAGTAGTATTGCTGGTCATTTGGGAAAAGATGAATGCAACATGATGAGATACGTTGCAGTGTATGAAGTATTATAACTCACTTCATTCACTCACTAATGGAAAAATCAAATAACAACAGCCTACACTGCCAAAAGTAAGTCATAGTATTGAATAAATAAACAAAATGATTCTGAGACGAGGTGTTGTCATTGGACATGCATTGTCCACCAGCCACATGAGACTAATAATAAAAATTAAATGAAGTAAATGCAAGCCATTGGCCCCCACTGGGTACAGTGCTATTACACAGACACATGTGGCAACTGGAAAATATGCATTTGGATCTCCATAGGCAGAAGGTCCACCAGAGAGCACTGCTGCCCATAACAGTTGCAGGAGCAGTGCAGGAGCAAAGGGACCTACAGGACATGGACAAAGCCACTTAGAACATTTACTAAGCACTTCTAATGTATGAGTCAGTATATTAACCATTAAGATAAAATAAATCCTGCCCTTGTGGACTCACAGTGTAATAAGAAATAATAACATCTAAACAGCTGGTAGGCCAACCAGCATCTTTTAAGCATCAGCTGTAAGAAATATACTCCATGCTGTGAAAGGCAATAAAAACTGAGCACACTCTCTGACCTCAAAGAGTTTCAGTCTAGTTGATGCTCCCAAAAGGAAGAGCTTGATGTAAAAAGTGTTAATTTTGGTAAATTAAACCTAAATCAATTAGATGTAGAATTATTCTTCATTTGGGTATATATAGAGATATAGCCTAGAGGTATAACTATAAATCTGTTTTCACTAATTTCTGAATAAGCAATTCAAAAAAAAACAGTATTACAGAGTGGGCATCCCACTTTTCCTACTAGTGTTTTCAGTCATAATAGATAAAAGCAAATTAAGTCTGGCCAGCTTGGGTGGCTCAACCATATTTGATAGAGTGCCTCATCCTGACTGGGCTAGGTGAGTGGCACGCCAGTCAGGATGAGGCACTATATCAAATATAACACAAGTGTGTGATCACAGAAAAGGTGATGTGAATTCAACATGAACAACCATGTGTGAAGGTCAACATCTAGCATACTGTGCTTAGTTATCACATCTCTGTGTAGTTTATACCTTAGTGGCTCTTCATATCTCTAAATACGCTTTGCTCATTGACACAGAATCTAATATCTCCACATTGATAATTACATTTTTCAAAAAAAAAAACTTGCAGCATTTTCAGTAGATTTTGAATTAAAACTAAAATTTAAGGGTTATTTACTGGTGAGATTTTAGTATTAAACACTGATAGAATCTGATTAACCTGAACCAGCAAACAGGACCTGAAAGTTAATATTGCTTATTTGTTTGGAAACTACTGGTTAAGGATATCTTCTGCACCTATATTGACGATCAGATTAAAGAGGAACAGAATCTGAGGCTCCACCATGTACCCCCCTCACCCTGTACCCCCCTTACCCTGACCTCCATCACCCTGTACTCCCCTCACCTTGACCCATCACCCTGACCTTCATCACCTTGTACCCCCTCACCCTAATCCCCATTACCCTGTACTCCCTTACCCTGACCTCCACCGCCCTTATCCCCATAGCCCTATACCCCATCACCCTGACCCCCATCCCCCTCATCCCCCTCATCTTGTATCCCCTCACCCTGACCCTATCACCCTGACCCTCATCACCCTGTACCCTTCCACTATGCACCCCATCACCCTGTACCCCCATCAACCTGACCCCCATTACTCTGTACCCCTCTATCACTCTGAATCTCTATACATAAACTCAGGTAAAGGTTGTTCAACTATTCATTTCCTGTCACATAGCCCAGTGCTGTTTCTTTTCATTTCAATAGTTCTGTTGCTCACATTTAATATTTGTTCACTGAGCTTGAGTTTAAGTAATTCATAAAATCTACAAGCAAAAGCATTTACATTTAATGTCACCACATACTTAACTGAAATGCTTAATAAAAATAAGTTCACACTGTAGAAATTAGTAGTCTAGGCAAAATCAGCTCATTATTCCTGTGGAATTTTATTTGGATAGCAAGTAGGAAGGGTCATAGTTCTGGAGTGAGCTATGAAAAAGTGCAGAGGCCACAAGAACATGTATAAATTGCCCAGTACATTAAATATGTATTTAATGTATTTCAAAAGTATTAGAATGCTGTGTTCATGACCAAATAGACAGATAAATAGATAGATGGATAGATAAATGAAAGATGATAGATAGGTAGATAGAAGATAGATAGATATAAAAAATTTTTCATGCAGTGACTTCTACCATGAGTTTTAAAAATTAATAATCATATTTGCTTTAAAGGGTAAATACAGATGACCAGATAAAAATAAATAAATAAAAATAAAACATAATATTGCAATTCAATTTCTAATCCTTCAAGAACCCCAGATGTTACTGTAAAACATTATTAGGAATCCAGGGAAGACTGAGATGAGGAGAACCTGTAGTGATCAGAAGATCTGTCACACACACACATACAAAAAAAAAAAGAAACATCAGCTTCCAAACAGCTGCATTCCTAGTGCATGCAATATCCCAACAGAGCCACAAGGGAGTAAAAGTCTAAGCTGCCTACATGTAAAACAAGTCAGACTATGCACTGAGAATGGAGCAGAAAAAGGCATTCAGTCTTCTAATTGCAGGGTGGGGGACGAAACTCCTGACTGTGTGCTGCCTGCATGACATAATGTCAGGAAAATGAGTGGCAGAACTAGCCTCAGAAACACCCAGCTGCAGAGACAAAGCATCTGGGTACCTTGCATGTTCATCAATCCCCTCAGTCTGGCTGTTCCCAATGATCTAAAGGTCAAACCATTTGCTAACAACAATGGTTTAACAGCAACGATCCCAAGGCTAAGCTGGGTCTAGTCATCAAGCAAAACAGTGGCAGGCAGAGAGCTGAGACTTTTAGAATTTATCTCTAAATAAAAAGCTAAAACTTACATAAAGAAACAAGTTTATCTCAAGGTTTTCTGAGTCCTACCTGGGATGAGGATATTGTTTTCCTCTCCAGTTCAGCTGAGTGACTCACAGTTCCTCTTTGTAAACTATAGTGTTCAAGGTCAGACACCAGGAGGGACCCAGGGGATCAATCACAGTGTCCCACCTACCTGTCCTCCAAGGGACAGTCAGTCCATTGATACTCACCTAACCTAACAAAGTCCAACCTGAGAGTTTTCTTGGAATATTCAGCTTTAAATTTTTGCGGTTTGACTAAAATATCCAGGGAACTCTTAAAGGCATCTCAAGAATATTGGGGTATATAGCATCACTCTGTAAAATTAACAGAAATTAGATGATATTTTCAGGGTATTTCCAAGCTTGTATTTCACAGGGAAGCAGGAAGGGGATCTGGGCCAATGATTCTGATCAATGGAACAAGAGCCATTTAAAGAGAGATTTAAGTACATAAAATAGAAGAAAGGGGCAGAATATCTATGAATAGAATTCGGAGGCACCACAGAGTAGAAAGGAGGACCGAGTAATAGAAGAACAAAGAAAGAATGTCTCAATAGACTTTTCAAGTAGATCAAAAAGTGGCATCTGTAAAAGCTATAGAAAGAACCCTATGGCCAAAGAGGTAGTGAGAATTCATAATGTCCTCTGATTTAACTTAATAGTAGAAATCTACATACAGGAAAGAAAATGGACTCGGAGCTTTTGATTTTAACCAAAATGGAAAGTTCAAATAAAAATGAACAGCCTCCACCCATTCTCACTTTTAGATCTTAGAGAGACCTATAATCCATGTTTCCTGCTGGGAAAATAAAAGAAAGCATGATGCAGCGCCAGCTCTCACTTGTATCTTTAGCTAGCTAGCATTTTCTACTGTGCAGTTTTCTCAAGGTGAATGAGGGACCCCAAGAGCAGTTACAGCAGAGACTCTTCAGTGTCTGCAGGAACTGCTTCCCTGGGAGACTTCACATACTGCTGTGAGTACGGATGAGCACAGACTATGGGCTCCAAAATCAGACTTGCATTCAATTTCTGATGTCACCCATAGTTGAATGACCCCGGACAAGGTAGTTAACCTTTCAAAGTCTCTCTTTACATGGGGGTGGAAAAGGAAGTAGCAGAAGGGAAATGTGAACTAGGCTGCTAAAGTGGAGGTCTAGACTTGATAAAATTGTCCCAGAACAAGTGTTTAGAGAACAGGATATATTCTATAGGCTAAAGCCCCTACATAGCATCCCATTATCTTAGGGCCACAGACAGTACCGTGACTCTGAGTGGTCTTGGGTCTGTAGACAGAATCTGGAAGGCCATGCGGTGAGGCTCCAAACCACAGTGCTGGATCCTTGAAAGTATTGGTGGGCCCAATCCCTTAGAAGCCTTTCGCATGTGAAACAACATGTAAGGTGATTAAATAAGTTCCTAGGTTAACACATGCTAGCAATTTATCCTTAAGAAGACTTCCATTCTGTGTCAGCACCATCACTCCACTGTGGGCTTCACAGCCATCACTGTCCCAAACCCCAGAAGAGCTCTTTTTCAAGGGACTAGCACCACTCCAGTGAGATGGCCTAAGCGATCAAAATTTAAACATTCTATTAAACAATTGCTCATTCTTGGATTATCTTTTTCTTTCTCTTTCCCTCAGCAAAGAAAATATGTCATTCTTTTTGGTCATAATAACCGAACTTCATTCTTATGTATATACAGAGAATCTTCTCCTCTCTTGGATGACAAAGTTTAACTCCCCTGACAAAAGCTGGGGATGTGGCTGGAGAGATGGCCCAGAGGTTAAGAGCACTGACTGTTCTTCCAGAGGTCTTGAGCTCAATTCCAAGCAACCACATGGTGGCTTACAACCATCTATAATGAGGTCCAGTGTCTGTTTCTGTATACAATAATAATAATAATAATAATAATAATAACAATAACAATAATAATAAAGGTAGGGTGTGAGCAGTGGCAAAAAAAATCTCAGAAGATCAGTTCTGAATCGGTATTTTGAGCTTTGCCCTGAGGGAATGGCTTCTCAGCCAGTTCCACTCACTATACTAGATATTTTATGAGCCAGACAATGTGGTAGACACATTCTAAGGTGACCTCCATGGAGGTATGCCCTTTGTTCAATGGCCTCCTTTAAATATAAGTAGAACCAATAGAATGTAGCAAAGGTGATGATGTCACTTTGCAAACTGTATTATATATATTAGTTATATATATAATTGTATATATTTATATATATGAGTTATATATGTGTATATGTATATTTTACATATTTATGTATATATGTATGTGTGTGTATATATATATATATATATGAGTTGGAGAGATGACTTTGTTTAATATCAGAGGCTGTTATTCTAGAGGATCCAGGTTCAATTCCCAGAACCCATAGAGCAGCTCACAACTGTCTGCAACTCCAGGTCCAGGGGATCCAAAACCCTCACACAGATATACATGCAGGCAAAACATCAATGCATATGCAATAAAAAATATCATTTTAAAACACTAGTATATATGGAAAAAGAAAAGTACCATGCCATATCATATCCTCTGCTTTATCTAAGCAGAGAAATGGAAACTCTGAAGAAGTAAGCAGCCTGTGTGTATAAGTGTATGTGTGTGTGTGTGTTGGGGGGAGTCCTTAGCAGGCAGCTTCCAGGGTTGTAAGAGCCTACCGATGACCACCAGAAGGAAAAGGGAAACCTCAGCCCTCCAGCTATAGGAAGCCAATAAAGCTGACAGTATAAGGAAAGGTGGAGGCTGATCATTTCCCATTGAGAACCTGATGAAACTGCAGACCTGACCAAGTCCTGAAGAGACATCAGATTAGAGGATCAAGTTGAGCTGTGTGGAAGGTGGGTTTTAATCAAACAAATTCATTGCAGTGAGTTAGGCAGCAATAGAAAATTAAAACAATCAATATTCTCTAATAAATTTATTTAGTACTTAAATTAACTGACATTAATCTTCATGACTTGCTACTAAATACCTTGAGTGCCACATAATCTATCCAAACCTTACTTTTCTTGAAAATTCCGCTTATCACAGTTTTCTGGGCGCTGGTGCACACTCCCCTTCGTCCTGTAGCAGCTTCTGTGCAAATAGGAAGAGAGCACCATTCCTGTGCTATTAGGAAGAGAGCACCATTCCTGTGCTGTTAGGAAGAGAGTACCATTTCTGGCAGAACCAGTGCCATCAGCTTTAGAACATCCTGCTGTCCTCTGCCTACTGCCTTATACAACAGGTAAGAAATTTCCTCTCTTTGAAGCTGTAAACCAAATTTATTACAGTCAACAGAAAAATCATCCAATTTTCCCCTGTAGTTTATATTGAAAATCATTTAGATGAGTTTCCATGAAGCATGCAATTAGGAGAGATAGTAAAAATATATTAACGTAATACAAAGTGTCTGGTACTGTCTTCTTAGTTTAAAAAACTCTAGAATTGTTTTCAATAAATATGTGTGAACTTACATAAGACTTAATTTCCTCTGAGACTGCAATGATTTCTTCTGCATCCGGGCTAATACATTTCATTTCTGAATCTAGCAGCACAATAGCGCGTTCTATCTATCACCTTGGCTACTAAAAGTCATGTGGGCAAGTTATCTTGAAAATTCTGTTGAGACTTGATATTGGGAACACAGCAAAATTAAGAAAAATATGAACAAGTTATTTTGTGTTTTCTTTTAGTAATGTCTATTTATTAAGATGCAAAGTTGACACAATAAAAATCATGAGATTTTTCACAATCATCAGACTGTACGTTATGTCAAAGTATCAGACCTACAGGGGTGGGAGAGGAGCACACACCCTTGATACACATCACATGATCCCCGACCAACATTTGGCTCTGGAGTGCCATTACTGACTCTGGAGTATCTTTTCTTCACAAAAATCACATAAGAGTTTTCTTGCCGCTGATTTTTGGGTTGACAATCAAGCTAATGAACCCCAGAGTGAAGTTGAGGTTGATAAAGCAAGGCCAATGAAGTCTGGGCAAGATGTAGGCTATGGAGTGCCTGTAAGAATGCATGCCACTTAGAGACACTAAGGTTGCTTATCTGTGTTCAAATGAGTGTTAGACTCAGAGTTTTCCAACAGCAAGAACCTATCCATAGCAACTGTAACAAGGACCCCAAAACCTATTCTACCTATAGAGATGAGGCTTGAAAATCTATGAACACGAAAACCTATGATATTGTAATAGCAGCTTGCTGTTGTGGTTAACAAAATGATAAATACATATTATTGTCCTTGATGTCACAAATTCACTAGTGTGTCATTTTGGGTCTAACCATTTTCCTGCCATCCTCTTTCTAAAAACCTATCTTTCATTTTCTGAGGAATTGTCAAGAAATCTAACAGTTATAATACCAACCTGGAAAAAGTTATATGAATCTGTGAATGTGTGTAATTAAGTATGCTATCATCACTGGGAGAAAAGGGCATCAGGTAGTAAAAGCCCCCACCAACTTAAACATAAATATATTTTTAAAAAGCCACATTTGAATGTAATCACATAAAAAAAATGTCCATAGCTTCACCATTCCACTAATGAGAAGGTACAGATGCTGCATACAGAAGGATTTTATCATGCCCATATGTTTCTCAAATGACTCTCCTTGTTAGCTATTTCTCCATATCTCTATTTAAGAGTAACATACACATTCCCCTCTGGGAGGGTATGAAGTATAATATGTTGTAATGTTTAAACAATTCAAGAAAATCATCCTAATAAAAAATGAAGCCCATATAAACTTAATAACCTTAGATGAAGATATAAAGATTATGAGTTATGGGTATCATTAAAGTAGTTCACTTTTTTATCTTGTAGTTAAGATTTAAATTTCCTTAAACCCTCAGGGAGAAGCTAATCTCTGTGTGTGTGTGTGTGTGTGTGTGTGTGTGTGTGTGTGTGTGTGTGTGCACAGTGAAAGTAGCTTCATGAAGTAAATCTACAGTAAAATAGTTTAGTCACAAACAACCATGATCATAAAAAAAATCACCTTTTAGTTTCAGAAGCATCATCATCACTTTTACAATCAATGATGCTTTAGTATAACAGTCTCGGAGCAGTGTTAGTCTGAATTTTCAATAAAGGCATCTCAATAGGCTAAACTTCAGAGGGAGATGACAGGGAAACTGAAGTAAAAAGAAAACCTGCTTCCTCTCTATAAACTGGTGCCTCATTTCAGACTCTTAGCTTCCCCCTGCACACCTTCTGTCCACCTAAACTGTCAGCTCTGTAGTAGAGATCATCAACTCAAGAGCAAACCAGGGATCACATCTCTCTACCATCAAAGGTCAGGGTTCAGGATGCCATGCACCTACTTGCTAACTGAAACACACTAAAAACCTTAGTTTTCCCCCCACGTATGACATGTTGATAATAAAGGCTTCTCATTATGAGGTTTGCTCCATTCAGACAACATAAATGAAGGAAATAGCAAACTGCACCGCTAACTTACCTGTTCTTTCTGAAATACAATATTGTGTGTAAGTATTTAAACATGAATAGTTTCCAGAAGGCACATTAATGACTTGATGTCTGTGTAATTAAATTGGTCCAAACTGGGACACTGGTTTAAAGGATAAGAAAGACTATCCTTGGTAAAAGGCAAATACATAAAGCAACAAATTTTCTGTCACAATAATTTCCATAATAAATATCCAAAGTACCAAAGAGTAGTTCAAAGGTATCTTTTTCCAAACATGATTTTTTAAATTGCCCTCATTTATTAACTACAACTTTTTCTGTGCTGTTACTAATTACAGAACTTAAAAGATTTCTGGGGCATCAGAGAATAACATCTAGACCTTTCCAAATGTCAAAAGACTTCAGGTTGTTTTTTCTGTAACATGGGTTCATGTGAATTTACTCCATTTTCCTGGGCTTCAATAATTCCTAAAAGGTTTGGATTATGCTCCGAGGACTCAGAGTTCCTAATCACTACTTTATAAGCCGTCTCGCCCCACCAAAAATATTTAGTTGCATAAGCGATATACCATTGGGGGAGGTGCTTAACTCTTCGCTTCTTTTCTGGCATGAGTTAAACTTTTTAAGCTCTTTGTATCTCACTTCCATAATATGCCTAATCGTGAGATAAACGTCTGTATCAATACTGCATTTCTCACAGATTTCAAAATGCTACAGTTAATCTGAAAGTTCCTCTTAAGGCAAAACACACCTTCTCGACAGGGAAAACAAACGTGAGAGATTTTCGCGAAATGAGAGCATAGGAAACTCACAGAGACTTCTTCAGGACCACATGAACTGCAAAGCCACCGGTGCCTTAGATCTGCAGGGCAGCTCAGTCCCACTCTGTCTCATGCAGACACACAGGCCTCTGACACCAGCGCCTCTCACTGCTGACAAGTGGCTGATGTCCTCACCCAAGCTACCAGCCAAGCAATCAGGTCTGAGGGAACGCCCCCTGTCCTCGCTCGCCCATCCCATCTGCGACACCCCCAATTTACCTTAACAAGCTTAGGATTCCTCACTCGCCTCCACTGGGCACTGCACTGCTTCAGCTCCCATTCTTCAACCTGAACTTTTCTGCAAACCCAGTATTCTGCTGGATTGACTCGGAACTAAAGTACCCCTCCAAACATCAAAGGTACCCCACTAAGTATTTCTCCCCTCAAGCAACACGTTGGCAGTGCAAACTTTTCATTCATGGCTTGCTTGTATCCGACAGGAATCGGGTGTGTGTCGGGGGGCGGGGGAATGTGGCCAGCGACCCGCACCTCGGTTTGCCTAGCCAAAAGCCAGGGTCTTCACCAAAAACAGTACCCAGCACCCAACTTCTGACAATGGTACCCACCAAGCTCCGGGCAGAAAGATGCAAAGCAAGTGGCGTGGAAGTCCCGGCAGAGATGCTGCCAGCACCAAGAGCCCGACAGGGAATGCCGCGGCTCCCGGAGCACGCGTGGCCCCCAATTCCCAGGGCTTTCCCGGGCAGCAGCACCAGACCTGGCTGCGGTGCCACTTACCTCTGCCCGCTTCAGCCGAGGCTGTGCGCCCTCCTCCGCCCCGCGTCGGCGACCCCCTAACTTCGCCCCCTTCTCCAAACAACCATCTTCCGCAGCGCAGGAGGGAATGGCGAGGCAGGAGGCCGAGCGGGGAGGGAAAGTTGCCGGCGGGGCGCGGCGGGGCGCAGGCGGCGGGGGCGCGCGAGGCTGGGGCGCTACGCGCCGTGCGGGAGGCGGGCGGCGGCGAGCTGCGCCGAGCGGGCGGCGCGCGGAGGACGAGCTAAAAATAGCGCGTGCTGGGGAGGGGCGCGAGGGGGACGGGGGTGGGAGGGAGGCCGCGGGGCCGGGCTCGAGCCCCGGCGAGGCTGGGCGGGGCGGGCCGGGGAGGCGGCGGAGCCGCGGGGTCGTACAGCAGGGACACCTGGGGGCGCGGCGCGGCGGGCGCGGGAAGGACGCGCGGGCCGCAGGGCAGTGGCCCGGGGAATCGGAGTCGGGGAGATGGGGGAGCTGGGGTGCACTGGGTGAAGCTCCGGGTCCAGGAAGCTGGGCTAAGGCGCCAGGTGACAGGCGGGCGGCCCCGACCTGTGCCCCCGGAGGACGAGCGCGGCCCGCCCTCGCCCTGCTCGCCCTCCAGCCCTGGCCGCTCAGGTGCGAGCCGGGCCGGCCGCGCAGACTGCAGGGAGTCGAGCACTGGAGTGTGGAGACACCGGCCTGGCGCTTCACCAGCAGGAGAATCTTATAGAAAATGCTGCTGTGTTTGGGTGTTGTGTTGCTGCAGTTGTTGAAGGGCCAAATGGGAAATGTGAGGAAATATGGTGATGGATGTATGATTTAGGTTTGCCGCGTCTGAAGGTTGCACACTGAGAGAAAAGCATCGCTCTGGAACCCGCCCTGGCAGAAAGGAGACACTGGTGGGATCCGGAATTGCCTAGAGGGCGTATTTGGTGGTTAGTATTTTACCTTGGGGATTGAAAAAGAAATTACAGCTATAACTTGTCTATACTAGTATTCCTAATGTCTGTAAATCGCTTTATAAAGTAGGCAACACTGAATATTTTATTAAAAGACTAATCCTGAGTATATTTTTCTAATGCTAACAGCTGCTCACTCAAAAAGGCTAATAATTGTAATAATAAAACGGTGATCTGAAGACCAATTAAAAACAAGTGTCTACATGTCCGTTTATGGTTTTCCTCTGTTATCAGCTGAAACACAACTAGCTCACAAATTACACACATGCAAAGAACCAAAGAAACTTAACCCAGTGCCCTCGTTTTCAGCTCAGGGACCCAGGACCATGAAAGCAACATGATTTGTGCAAGGTCTGGCAGTAGCAGTGTTCTCTAAGACTCACTACCAATTTATACGGCCAGGACAACTTGAGTGCTGTCCATTCTGTATGCTGTAAGGTGATTCAGCATTTGTCGTGGGTATGGCTATGTGACAGCTAGATGTACCAGCTCACTTTGCTCAGGGAGTGGTCAGCTGGCTCTATATGTTAAGAAAAGAAACAGAGTGAATGAAGAGTGAAGGATGTGGGCGAGGGGTAAAAAAAAAAAAAAAAAAAAAAAAAAAAAAAAAAAAAAAAAAAAAAAAAAAAAAAAAAAAAAAAAAAAAAAAAAAAAAAAAAAAAAAAAAAAAAAAAAAAAGTCATTCTCCTAAACATGCCTTCAAGTAACTTGATTTCTTGCCGATCTAGAAAGCCTGTTAAAGAAGCTTGACAGTGGGCCACAATGGTGAAACCATGTTGGCTGAACCATTTCAGAGATGCTTCTCCACCCAGCTAGTGACTTTCCACACCTTGCCTTTCAAAATGGGGTCTTTTCTGAAATTGTCAAGTGTCCAGACTTTCTACTCTTTCTTTCTCTTTCTGTTTGCCTACCACCGGCTCCAAAAGAAACAATTCTATCCTCTCTCAGAAGTACTTTCCCGCCATGGTAATGCGCTAAAAAAAGATGAGGTCTTTCCCTTTCAAAACAGGATAGGGGGAAAGACTGGGGGGCAGGTGAGAGGGGCATCTGTGGTTGGTATATGAAACAAATTTTAAAAATCTTAAAGAAAATAAAACCTTTCTAGAAAAATGTGATTGAAATTAATAAATCTACAAATTTCTTGGATGTCAGTGGTCATATGAAATAGACTTTTGTTTAATAGTGTACATGGGAGAATTTGAAATGAAATTTACTCTTATATTTTGAGGAGGTTGCTTTTTGCTTCATTATTAACATCTACCACATAAATATATAGCACATAGTGGAGAGCATTCTTCATCATTCTAGTAGATACTTCAGGACCAAGTCAGAGGAAAAAAGTTGCTGGCTGATACTGCTGAGGCACATATTTTAAGTTATAGTTAGTTTATCAGAAAATAGTATAATTCCTTTTAATACTTTATGCTCATCTGCTCAAGCCTATATTGTACTCTTTGTGATTCTGCATTATTATTTTATTCTGGCTTTATTTTCTCAGCTGAATTCTAGGGAGACAAGGTCATTCCTTTTTACTTCCAATGTTTTTAGTTTCAGTTTTTGACATTATTATTTGAGACTGTAATCATGCATGTATGTGTTTGATTATATATCCCCTTCTTCCTCCAGTTCTTCTCTCATGTCCTCTTTCATTCTCTACCTTTTCTTTCTTTTTCTCTTTTTAAATAAAATTTACTTATTTATTACATCCCATCCACAGTTTCCCTTTTCTCCTCTTCTCCCATCCCTCTCCTCCACCTCTCCTCTGCCCCCTCCATCTACTTCCCTTTTTATCCAGGATAGGACAGGCCTCCTGTGGATGTCATGTCAATAAAACATGGCATATCAAGTTGCAGTAAGACTGAGCACCTCCCCTTATATTAAGGCTGAACAAGACAACTCAGTACCAGGTATAGGGTCCCAAAAAAACTGCAAAAGAGTCAGAGACAGTCTTCACTCTGCCTTCAGGAGTCCCACAAGAGACTAACCTACACAACTGGGACATATATGCAGAGGTCATAAGTCAGTCCCATGCAAGCTTCCTGGTTGTCAGTTCAGTCCCCGTGAGCCCTGTGAGCCAAGGTTAGTTGATTCTGTAGTTTTCTTATGGTGTCCTTGACCCCTCTGGCTCCCACAATCCTTCCTCCCCCTCTCCCACAGGATTCCCTGAGCTCAGCCTAATGTGTGGCTGTGTCTGCATCTGTTTCCATCAGTTGTTGGATGAAGCCTCTCTGATGTCAGTTGGACCAGGCACCAACCCCAGCACTTCCCATAGGCAAGACAGGCTGTAGGTCAAAGGTTATGTGGCTGTATTAGTGTCCCTTCACTGGAGGTTATGCCTGATTATAGGAAACAGCCAGTTCAGGCTATGTACCCCATATTGCTAGGAGTCTTGGCTGCAGTTACACCAGGTCTCTACCGAATGGCATGTGAAGTGCCCATCTTTTCCAGTCACTCTAATTACTATCCCACCCAGCCTGATCCCTCATGTTTCCATCCCCACCCACCCCTGCTTCACCTGTGAAATCTATTTCCCCTTCCCTGGGAGATCTAAGCATCCCACCATGAACCCTCCTTGTGACCTAGTCTTTCTGGGTCTAAAGATTATAGCATGGTTATCTTTTACTTTACATATAATATCCACTTAAAAGTGAGTGCACATTTTGTCTTTCTGGATCTGAGCTATCTCACTTGGGATGTTTTTTCTGGTTCCATCTATTTGCTTGCAAATTTCATGCCATCATTGTGTTTAACAGCTGGGTAATATTCCATTGGGTAAATGTAACACATTTTATTTATCCATTCCTTGGTTGAAGGACATCTAGATTGTTTCTAGTTTCTGGCTATTACAAATAAAGCTTCTATGAACATAGTTGAGCAAGTGCCCTTGTGGTAGGATGGAACACCTTTTGGGTATATGCCCCGGAGTTGGTATAGCTGCGTCTTGAAATAGATTGATTACTAATTTTCCAAGAAACCTCCATATTAACTTCCAAAGTGGATGCACTCTGGCCAGCAATGGAGAAGTGTTCCCCTTGCTCCACATTTTCTCCAGCATGAGCTGTCATTTGTGTGTGTGTGTGTGTGTGTGTGTGTGTGTGTGTGTGTTTTTAATCTTAGCCATCTGACAGGTGTAAGACAGAATCTCAAAGAAAATTTCCTATAATTAGCAAACAGATAATTGGACAATTGTATGAACCTAGGACCATAGTTTGCCATATTTTTCTACTTTTTATATAACTTACCTTTGGTTTAGAATCTCAGCTAGGATACCAAGTTATAGTCATGTCTTCTTAGGCTCCTCTTGGCCATGACAGTTTCTCAGATTTTCCTTGTTTTGAAAGCCATAAATTTGAGAAGTATTGGTCAGATATTTTATAGGTTGTCCCACTATACCTGGTATTTTCTAATAAGACGAGTTGGAGCTTCTAAAGTTCTAGTCTTTGATATTAAGTCAAGAATGTACTATAGTAGTGTGATGCATCACTGCAGTGTTGACATTGACCTCTGTCTGAAATAATGTTTATCTGCTTTCTCCTCCATTAACTTACTCTCTTTTCTCTCTTTATATTATGTATTCCTCTAGAGTAAATCACAGTGGGCAACCCACACTTCAGGAGCAGGAAGTAATATAAAAATGCAAGAATAGGATTGAACAGATTTCTTTCCTATTAAAAAATCTAATAGGGTACAGACAGACAAAATAAAAGTGACAGAACAGGAATCAGTTTTTTAAGCTCTCAGTGAAAACAATCCCTTTGCTTAGGGGTAAAGAGAGATGTGAACACCAGACTTTGTCTCAAATCCTAACACCAGGCTCCCCTAGTAAGACCAGTGATAGGTCCCAGACTGCATCTCTAGACCAGCAACCCTCTCACAGATAATCTCTGGAAGGCTTAAAGGCTCTGAAAAAAAAGGGAACAAAAATTTTTAGGGGATTTTTGCAGCATCACCACAAACGTCAATGTTTGATGTGTAGAATTGAAAGAAGAGAAAGAGGAAAAGGACCGGAAGGAATTTAAAGGAATAATAGCGAAAAACTTTTCACATTTGGGGAAGGGTATAGATGTCAACATTTTGGAAGATTAAAGTTTTCTAATGAGATTCTATCAAAACAAGCCTACACAACAATGTACTGTGATTAAGCCATGAAAAGCAACCAGAAAGAAGAATGGGAGATGTCTCAGTGCTAAGCTTGTGCACATTAAGTCCTAGATTCAGTCCCCAACATCCAAACTCAAGGACAGAAGACAAAGACCAGAGGAAGATCCTGAAAGCACCAAAAGAAAAGATGTATATCACATGCATAAGTGTTCGATGAGACTGTTAAAGAATTTTTGGAACACTAAATGTATGGAGCACTAGAAAATGGGGTAGCATATTAAATGTACAAATGGATAACAATGGCCATGAAAAAATATACACATGTACATATCACCTATGACACATGTATATGAAACTAATTAATGAAGAAACTTCTTCACACTCCAATTAGTATCAGAAAATTATATGAAAGTATAAAACTCACTGGTGCAAGAACCACTGAATTAATGGGTATAAGTTACATATTTTTAATGTGAATGCCAAAGAAGGATCACAAAACATAACATAGCACCTTATAAAAAGATCTTAAATTGTGACACCAAAATGTTAAATGGCAAGGATAAAGTCAAAGTGTTGTTTAGATCTATAAAGCTGTTATCAGCTTAAAATAGTCTGTTGTAAACAGAGAATGATTTACACAGGTTTCACAGTAATCCCAAGGGAAAAAATATATGGGAGATACATAAAATGAATAAAAATGTTAAAGGCATAGCAGTAAAGGAAGTGATCTAGTCACAAAGGCAGGTGACAAAATATGAATGAACAAATGAATAATTTGTTTATTTGACTATAAATTGGTTAAGAGTCTAATAAAATTCTAATCATTGAATAGATGGGCCAAACTATGTGATCCCTACAAAAGACCCACTTATAAACACACTAAAGCCAAGCATAGTGGTGCATGCTTTTCATCTCAGCAATCAGAAGACAGAGGCTGGTGGATCTGAGAGTTCATGACCAGGTTGATCTGCACAGAGAGTTCCTGTTCTGGGCCATACACAGTGAGAGCCTGATTCAAAAACCAAACAAGTAAACAAATCTAAATAGAAAGTAAAATAAAGGGTAAATATGAACTAAGAGGTGGCTTAGTGGTAAATTGGGTGTTCTATGAGCCCAGAGACCCAAATTTAGATCCCAGAGCCTCAATGCCTGCTATAAATCTATAACATCATCACCAGTAGCTCATAGACTGAATCAGGCAAATACCAAGAGTTCATTGACCAGCAAGTGGAGATAAATGGATAAGCTTCAGATTTTGGTAAAGAGATACTGAGGAAAATACATAATGTAGACTTCAGCTCCCCAATTGCACACGTGCACACATACACACATGTGAACATGCACATATAAAGAATGGAAACTACATAACAAAACCAGTGGTGGCTACGCTTATGTCAGAAAAAAAAGAGAGAATGAATATTTTACAATGATAAAATGATATCACAATTGTCAATATTTATGAACCCAACATCAGAGTGTCCACATATATAAAACAAACACCACTGGGTCTGAAGGAGCTGATGCACTTCAGTGTATTGATACAAGAAGACTTTAAGTGATAGACAGAGCAACCAGCAAGAAATTAATAAGAACATGACAGACAATCTGCACTGTGCCAAACAAACATAACATATACAGAATCCATAGAAAAGCTGCAGAAGACACATTCTTCTCAAGCCCAAGTCAATCATTCTCCAGAATAGGACTTTTAAAAATTTAAAAGTCATAGTAAGTATTTTTTGATCATAGTGATATGAACTAGAAATCAATAGCTGGTAAAGTTTGGGGAAGTTACATAGCATATAAAAAATAATAAGTATTAATTAATAGCACCTGAACTACCAGTGAGTGGATCAAAGAAGAAATAAGGGAAGTTAAATATCTTTTTGATAACAGATATGGAATACAACAAAACACAATCTATGGGATAAAGCAAATGTGATTCTAAGAAGGAAATTTGTAGAAGGAAATGTCAACATCGAAAGAAGTTTCTAACCTTTCATTTCAAATTTAGGAAAAAGAAAAATTAGGCAATAGTTCAACTATGTTCATAGCAGCATTATTTGTAATAGCAAGAACCTGGAAACAACCTAGATGCCTCTCAACTGAAGAATGGATTAACAAACTGTGGTACATCTACACAATGGAGTACTACTCAGCACTAAGAAAAAATGATATCCTAAAATTTGCAGGCAAATGGATGAATTTGGAGAATATCCTCCTGAGAAAGGTATCTCAAACCCAGAAAGATAGGCAGGGGATGTACTCACTCATTAGTGGACTCTAAACAAAAAAGCAAAAGCAAGGCATGTCCAAGCTGCAAACCACAAACACTGAACAGCTTGGGATCTGAAACACCTTGGACTGACTGTTTGGATCCCACTCCCTCTAGAGGAACACCTGACTCAGTCTCGATGTTGGGGGGAGGAAACTGGATCTGCCAGGAGTGGATGCTGAACTGAGCAATATTGGGACCTTGGAACCTCCTGCCCATGCTGGGGATGAAATGGGGAGATGTGGAGAAGAGAAAATGACTGGAGGTGGTGGGAGGGGCAAGAGACCTTGAATAAGGATATACACGGATAGAAAATGTGACTTTATTCATAATGAAAAAAAGAAAAAAGAAAAATTAATATAAAATTTGAATAAGATAGAACTACCAAAACAGAAGTAAATGAATTCGAGGTTAGATAAACAAGAGGAAAAATCAACAAGTCTAAAAATTGTTTTTACAAAAGGAAAACAAGTAAAAATCATGGGGAAAAAAACAACTGAAGTAAATAAAATAGAAAGCAGACATTGCAACAGAAAGCACAGAGATGAATAAGAGATGAGAAGGTAGGACTGGATCCCTTCCCCAAGAACCATGGCTGAGAAAGTTGTGTCTCCGCCCCCCACCCTGCCCAGGCATGGGCCCTTAGAAGCCAGTTCATGGACCTGGGATAGACTCTTGTCCAAGTGCAACAGGCTCTAGAAACTGTACACACCTTTTGACTGTTATCCATATTCATAGGGTCCAGATCTGTTTCATGAAGTTTCACCCACTGTCATTTCAGAGTCTGAGCTCCCAACAGCACAATAGAAACAGCCTACTCCATGGGTCTCCCCATCATGATCCTGATCCCTCTGTTCATGCAATCTCTCTTCTCTTCAGCTGGAAGAGTAGCTCAACCCAGTGTTTAGTTATGGATCTCTGCATCTGCCTCCATCAGCTGCTGAATGAAGATTCTATGGTTATTCATATGCTAATAGGGAAAGGACAGTTTAGGCTCCTTGTCCACTATTGCTTGGAGTTCTAGCAGGGCATCTTGTGGGTTCTTGGGTGTTTCCCTAGCACCAGGTTTTTATTCTAACCCCACAATAGCTCTCTCTCTCTATCTACTTCTTTGCTCTCCCTCTCTGTTGCTCCCCAATTCAACAATCCCATTCTCCGGTGCTCTCAACTCCCCTTGCTCCGCCCCCCCACCATATAATCTGAATCAATCAAACTGACTCACCTTGGGATTTCTTGTCCTCTCTGGAGTGAAGCAGGGAGGGGAAAAGGCAGAGGCTGGGGGAGGACTGGGAGAAGCAGGAGAAGGAAGAGTGGTGGGCAAGGAAAAAAATTAAAATAAAATGTTTAAAAAATAGATGAAAACAAACAGCTACATGCCAACAAATGGCATAACCTAGAAGAAATAAAGGGTCCCAAGAACATATTGGAATGTCCTATGTAGACAGGGAAAACCAGGGCAGACCAACAATGAGTAAGGAGACTGACTAGCAACCACAAGGTTCTCATCAAAGAAACAGTTTGATGGCTTCACAACCCAGTTCTAACACATTGCAAACTGCTTCCTTTCTAAACTGAAGAATAATCAATAATTTAAAGTTCCTTTCATGAGGTCAATATTATCCTATCACCAAAGCCAAATATGAGCATGTAAAGTTCTCAATAACCCACTAGAAAAAAAATCCAATCCCACAGCTCCTTATTCTGCAACTGTGATTGATACCATTGATCATCAGCATACAGGAAGCAGAATGAACCAGGATACAAGCCTCCCAAACATGCCTTTGAGGAGCTACCTAGATAAAGCAGTCTCAGGGATCATCTGTATTAGGTTAATTGATATGGAAAGTCTCACTCACCTAACCTGTAGCTGGCACCACTCCCTGAGATCCTGAAGTATGAAAAGAAGAAAATGAGTTGACCAGTGGCATCTCTTTCAGCTCCTAGACTGTGAATGTGGATGCCATGGGACCCGCTGACCCAACCTCCTGTTGCTTCAGTCTATGAGGTAATGTACCCTCTAATGGTGAAGCAATAGAAATAAACCCTTGTTTCCTAACATTGGTTTTGCCAGGATGTTTTATCACAACAGAAAAAGTAACTAATATACTGCCAAATGTAGCAAGTCCCTGAAATGCAAGGGACATGAATAAGATTCAGCACACACAAATCTATAAATGTAACAAAACACATTACCAAGATAAAGGACAAAACTATATCATCCTGCCAGGCAGGTCCTGGATTCACTGGCTACCCAGCCTAGCCTACTTGATTCTGTAGTCTCTGTAGGTCAGTGAGAGAGTCCGTCTCCAGTGAATGGCACCTGAGGAATGACATCCAAGGTTGTCCTCTGGCTCCACACTTGTTCACCTACCTGTAGAAGCATACACATATGTACACACATATACAAAAATAAAACATGAAGAAAGCTCTGTAACATTGGTCCGGACAATGGTTTCTTGAATGCAAATAAAAGCAATAGGCTACTAAAGAAAAAAGTAAATAAATTGAAAAATAACAAGCTGAAATTCTCCTGCAAAGCCAAAGAAGCAATCATCAGAAAGAAGAGACAAATCCATGTGTTGGGAGAAAATATTCTCAAAACTAAATGGCTCATATCCAAAACAATGGACTAAAACAGATATTTCTCAAAAGAAGACCCAGGAATACCCAGCATGCATGTGAAGACATAAACAATTTCTCAAATTACCAGAGAAATGTGAATTTTAAAACAAAACAATGTATCATTTAACGTAAGTGAAAAGAGTGTTTATCAAAGAGAAAATGCCTGTGGGTGTTTATGGGGCAGTGGCTGGGGTACATTGTTGGTAGTCGTCTTGGGAGGGAAAGAACTGCAATTTTTGTCTTGTGCAATGTCTGGGGCATGTGGTAAGGGGCCAGGCCTCCCATTCTCTAGCCACACTCTTGGTTATGACTCCCACAACAGAATCTTTCTAAGCAGAGCCCTTACTAGCCTTCCTGTGTCTCACTCTTGCTCTGTACCCTGTCCCACTAATTCATCAATCTTCCACATGAGGAAAAACCTCTTCTTCTAGGGAAAAAAAAAATACATCAAGAAGAAAAGGGTGAGCAAAACACACACCTGTGAGATCCCGAGTTGTCAGCTCATGCTGTAAGGCTGGAGGCCTGCACTCTGTGCCTTTCTTTTGGTGTGCAGCCTTTCAGAGCCTGTCTGTAATTGTGTAGGATTCATGTGTTAAAGTGTTTTTAAATAATCTTTGCTATCTATTGAATGAAATATTTTTTATTGTGATGTTAGTAATATTGAACACCCACTATGTGCAAAATATTGTGACAGATGTTCTGAATTGTTTTTGGATATAAAATTGACATTGTATCATTGAAAAGGTAGAAGTACTTTATTTAGAACTAAAAGATTATGAAATTTTGCCAGGATATATTTTCAAAGACAGTTTGTTCCTCCTCCTCCTCCTCCTCCTCTTCCTCCTCCTCCTCCCCTCCTTCTCCCCACCCCCTTCTCCTTGACCCTCTCCTCTCTACCATTTAGCCTAGGTCAGCCAGTCCTCCTGCCTGTCTCCTGAGTGCTGGGATCACAAACGCTGATCACTACATTGAGCTTTCAGGAGTGAAGCTAATGTGGCTTAGACTTTATGTGTCTCGTTTGTACAATATTCAACTAAAGTCAGAGAGTCATAATTTAGGATCATTTTACTTACAATTATCCCAAATATGTATAATATCAGGATCCTCCAAGCCTGACTTTTTCTCTAAGTATTATCAAATGTGGAAGTAGTGAGCTGTAAAAACCCTAAGAATAAAGAACAGGATGTTCATGGAGCAAGAACTAAAAACAGGAGCACCTGACCTGCCGTGGTTCTTTCCAAGGCAGCCCTGAAGTTTGGATTTCCTCAAGAGATGGAAAACTGAGTCAGACTGTATGTCTGTGTCCTTTGGAGAATACCTTGAACAAAGGACAGAGCACCCTGGGCCAAGAGATGGTCAACAAGCAAAATAGATGTCTCCCAAACCACTGTAAAAAGTTCCCCATGGCTGATGTTATCCAGGAAAACATTTAAACACATTTGTGTTCTGTTTCATAAAAGCTACAGTCTTCACTAAGCACTATTTTCTAAAAGTCATCTAAGTTAGAAAATAATTTCCCTCAGAGTTGCTTCAAATATTTCCTCTGGGAGATTAATAGACTATTTTCCTCAATTAATTTAATCTGTTCATAGGTCTGCAACAATGGGTTCCTACCGCTCAGGAATACCCACTGCAGGGAAAGTGTTGTGCAGTAACGGAGGTGGTTGGCAATAGGACCCATTAAAGATTCCATGCCTTTGCTAAGCTTTCAGTGAAAACTGGAAGGATTTCTGGCTCTGTTTTAAGCAATATCTTTTGTTAAAGTAATACTTGTTAATTTAGGGGCAATGGGGGCTTGAGCACCATGATAAATATGTGGAAGTCAGAAGAAAACATAACAGAATTGGTTTTCTCATTTCTCTTGGAGAGTCCTGGGAATCCAACTCAGGTCATCAGGGTTAGAAGCAAGAGCACGCCCCGCTCAGGCATCTGGCTGGCCCAATAGTCCCTTTCTTACACAAGAGTATGTGAAACATGGTAATATTTAGTCACAACTCATTTATGAAGTACTCAGCACTGTGGTAGGTCACATGACAAATAAAATGTGCAATTATGGTGATATTAGCAGCCCGTCAGCCAAGCTTGTGAAAGATTAAACAACTGACGAAAAGCCTTCACATATATGCAGCTCCCTCAAGGTGAGTTTCATTTTTATTAATATTTCATGTTAAAATAATATACAAACATTATATAATCTGCCAACATTGCAAGAAAATATTCTAAAAGAAATGTCTATTTTGCTTACATGCTATTAGTAGGTAAAGTTACTACTGATAATATCACAACATATATCAGTTGTACAACACTTCCCTAGGAAGAGCCTGGAAGCATAAGCATCATTTGTAGGTCCTTGGCATGTTCTGTCTGGAACTGCACCTTCTTGTGATGCTAAAGTTGAACTCAGTGTTTATTTTTGAATTTGAGTTGTTATTTGGCACATGAAAAAATATGTACAAATTTAAGGGTGCCTGAATTTTAAGTGCCTTTGCAAAGAAAACTACTTTCAGTGGCCCTAGAAGTTAATGTTTGCTAAGCTGTAAACAAAAATAAATAAAATAAACAGCAGCTTGGCAAACCAAAATACTTCTAATTTAATCTTGCTTTTGTATGTCTGAAGGGTTTTTTAAAGTACTGGTATTGTTTTGGTGGATCAAGAACTTGGTTTTGTGATTTTTCCTGTTACAAAAATGGTCATTGCTCCAGAGAGCAAATCTATTTTTTAGACAGGAAAAAAAAAAAAAAAAACCTAAGAATTAAGGACACAAAGGAGGCAGCACGTGTATCCAGAAGGTGAATATTTTCCCAAAAGTGGCAACCACGCATCAGCTTGTCTCACTGAACACTGAGAGAAGAATGATCCTTATTTGCTAGAAAAGTTGAAAGAAACATTGGTTGTATTTTATCTATTATTTCTTAGTGCTAAAAACTGAACCCGAGCCTTTGTAAGTTTTCTACCTCTGACCTACATCCTTAGTCCAGTAAATATCTTCAATTCATTATTTATTTTTCAGCCTCTGTTCTAAAGAAAGACAAGGGAAAGAAAGTTATAAAAGATCCCAGAGCTATCCTACAACATCCTCTATCATGCCTAAAAATCAATTTCTCCAAAGTGGTGAATTTCTTAGCAAAGTTTTGTTAGCAAATACATTTTAAAGAATGTGTTTTGCTCAGAGAACCAACTAACTTGGGCTCATAAGGGCTCACAGAGCCTGGAATGACAGCCAGGAGCCTGCATGGACCTAACCCAGGCCCTCACATACATGTGACAGTTGTATGCTTGGTCTTCTTGTGGAGCTCCTAACAGTGAAAGCAGAAGCTGTCCCTGACGCATTGCCTGCTTTGGTACCCACTCCTTCTACCAGGCTGCCACATCATCTTAATAGAAGAAGATGTGCCTAGTCTCCCTGCAACTTAATGGGAGGCGAGCCTTTTTCTGAAGAGAAACAGTAGCAGAGAAGTGAATGATGCAGGGGTAGGGAACTGGAAAGAGGGGAAGAGAGGGGATGGTTGAAATATTTTTTAATGTTAAAAAAAAAAAGTATGTTTTGGCCCTGGGAGATAGGTCACTTAGTAAAGCGTGTGCTTGTGGGGCAAGCATGAAACCTGGTTAATCCCTCCAGAATCCATGGAGGCTCAAAAGCAAAAACCAAAACCAAGCATGATGACACACACTTGTAATCTCCATGATGAAGATACAGAGACAAGCAGATCCATGGGGTCCACTGGAAAGTCACTCAAGGCTAATCAGCAAGCCCCAAACCAATAGACACTTCCTCAAAGACCAAGGCGAAGTCACCTGAGGAATGACCTTTGAAGTTGACTTCTGCCCTGCAGCAACAACCCCACCCCTCAGTACTCTATATTCGATACTTAGTTAACTTTACTAATTAGTGTGACAAAATACCTCACTAGAAGCCATTCAAGAGAAGAAAAGATTGCTCTGGTTACAATTTATAGTGCAGCCCTCCATCATGGCAGGGATGGTATGACAGCAGGAGCATGAAATGGCTGGTCACATTATGTCTACAGTCAGGAAGCAGAGAGAATAAATCACATCACAGTGCTCTGCTTGTTTCTCCCCTACAGTCACCACCACCATGTATTGGGTGGGTTTTCCTTCCTCAGTCAAACCTTTCTTGAAATACACTCATGGTTGCACCTACATGGTAGTTCTAAATCCATTAAAGAATACAATGACAATTAACCATTACAATATTATGATCATAATAATTAATGATTTATTATATAACTGACACTGGGGGTGATGCTAGTATACAGATTATTCTAGTTCATTTTTATAGCAACCTTGCAACTTAGGTACTTATAATTTTCACCACTGAAGAAGACTGAGTAAAGTTAATTACTGCATAAACCCCACAGCTAATGAATGAATAATGGAGCTTAATTCAGATGCAGGCAGCCTGACTCCAGGGCCCCGCTCCTAATCAAGGTGCTGAAGTAGCAACAGAGTTCTATTGCATAGTTTTGAATGCAGAAGACAAAAGATTTAGTATGGAGAACTATGAGAGAAACAAGGAAGCGCCTAATTAGCACACAGTCAGCAAGTCCTAGGAAGACTCATATGCAGCTTGATTACTTGCCATCTCTTGCAACAGCACAGAAGATGTAGCAGGAGCATTGGAAACAGTGTTCCTGGGCAGCAAGGCCAAGCAAACCCATGAGAATCATTTGAAACAGATTATGTTTATAGAAAAAGAGCAGAGATCAAGACCAAGGGGAACAAGAAAATTAACTTGGATGTGGATCTTTGGCCTTTCAGGACACGAACTACTTCTTCACTGGGAGGTTTTTGGAGTCTAAACTACATCTACACACATTTTTTCGTTAAAGAATCTGTACTGAAGCGCAAACTTAAATCTGAATTTAGGGAAACTTTCATGTGTAACCCATCTTCTGAGTCACTCAGATGACACCATTTTACTAAGTATGAAGTGTGGTAGGCATTTATTATTTTATCAATAACAATGAAGAAGAACTATTTTGACATGGTAACTGGTGTCATGATCACCATCTCACATCCAACAACATTTTCTTGACTTGCGTCAGTGTAATTCCATAGTGACAAATGTACTGTTCTCAACCAGGAGGAAAGTGAGGCTCAGAGTGGCCAAGTTTTGATACCTTTCTCCATAATCAATGCCTGCTCTCTCCCTCCTGACTTCCCTTTCCCTCTCCAGGCTCAGCTTTATAAACTTCTTTCTCAAGCCCTTCAATATAAAAATGTCCTGGATATAATCACAGAAAACAGGAGCTATGTCCCTCCTCCCTGGATTGTACTCACAATACATGAACAAGGAAAAAGTTTGTATTCAATTAAGATTTAAATTGTGGGTGTAGGGGGATGGCTCAGCAGGTAAAATGCTTGCTACTCGAGCATGAACAGAAACTCCCAGAATTGATGTAATTCCAGGCTTGACAGCACCATCTGAAACCTATTGCTGAGGGTTACAGAGGTAACAGATCCTGAGGGTCTGGCACGGTCAATATAGCCAAAATGGCATGTTTCCAGTTCAGTGAGTTAAAATTCTGCCTCATTCCAGTTCAAAAACTGCCTCAAAAATTAAAGTGAAAAGTGATAGAAGCTTCCATCTCTAAACTTGCAGGGGTGCATACAAGTACACACACACAGGAACATACACAGAAATACATACAGCACACACACACATTCAGCACACACACACACACACAGAGAGGGGGGGGGAGAGAGAGCTTTCATTTACAGTTGTAGCATGAATTGCTTTATTTCGTAAAACAACTCATCCTGAATCAACAAATAGATGATGACTGAACAGATCGAGAACCGAGTGTCACTTCTTGGTGGACTGCAACCATAACTGTTCATATATGCTCAGCCTTCATTATTGTTGCTTTCTGTTATTGGTAACCAGTAACCAGGTCACATTTTCAGTTTAATTTCAGTTTCATAGTATTCAGGTCACAACTTCCATTTAAAGAAAGTTCTGTCTTCCTTCTCTGGGCTATTCTCTTCCCAGTCCAGCTCTGGGCCCGGCCACAGTCTGCCCTCTGCATAACCAGGGGTTCCTTGTCTGTATGCTCAGGGGGAAAGGTTCTGCCCTACTACTTAGAACCAACGCTCAGCTCTGCTGCAAGCCCCTGTCTGTGTTCCTGTTCAGCCTGAAGTCTCACAGCCGGTGCTCAGGACAGTCTCTCTTAATTTGTCCACAGGCCTCCAAGCTTCAGATCTGGAGGTCTTAAAAACTTGATACTATTGATGCAAAAATAGTAGAGGTTCTCCATCCCTGGCCACTTTTGTATTAGATGATGATGCCCTTTATCCTGTCAGCACCTCCACTCATGATCACTCAAGCCCTCTTTGCTCCTAAAGAAATGCCATCTATTTTTGTGTTTAAACTGCAGTCAGTATAAGCTAGCTTCTACTATAATAATCTTGATATCAGGCAATGACAAAATGTGTACAATGCAGCCATCCTGTGGCTTACTGAATGGTTGGTCCAGGGCACACCAGGAAGTTTCATCAAAGCCTGGAAGTCAAGGCTCCCCAAGAACAAAGACTGTATCCCCTACCCAACTCAGTCCAACTATCTAGGCTATGCTTGTGCTTCTCCAAGCTTTAAACCTGATAAGAAAAAAGTTCTCCTCTCTCTCTCTCTCTCTCTCTCTCTCTCTCTCTCTCTCTCTCTCTCTCTCTCTCTCTCTCTCTCTCCTCCTGCCTCTACTCCATGTGTGTTTCAACTTCAGATGTGTTTCACTTAGGTAACACTGGTTGTCAACGGGCTTATCTAACTCTAATTAAAACATTGACAAGTTCTGGCTTGCTTTTTCTTGTTACAGAAATGCATTCTTCCCATTGTAATGTGTTCCTAGAAGCCACATTAAAGAAGTGGTATTCCTGTGAGCCTTCAAAAGAAGGTAGTCAATACATCCAGCCATGTAAATTTGGAACAGATTAGGAGACTAGCAAAAACATTCACGTTTGCAGCTAATTGGTATATGTAAAGGATTGAAAAGATATTCCATCTCATGTTCAGTTACTTCATTAGCATGGCAGTTCATATCCAAGCAATTTGAAAAGTAATATAATTTTAAAAGAGGCTATTAATGACTACAAAAACATCAGAACTAACAAAATACAGGTGATGCGAATATTGGAGGTTAGTCTAATAATGAAGTAAGGAGATAGTTGAATTAATTATTAATGTATCAGTTTGGGTCTTTATGTTTCCTCTATATTCTCTCAACCATGGTGTGCATTTTTGAAATATTTAAAAATAATGTTAGCCCTGTACCTCTTAGGAATGCAATTATCTTTATACCTTGAAAAAAAGCCTGACTAGAAAGTAAATCCAAGGCATTGTAAATACCCTGAACATTGATAGTTCCTTTCTATTCCAGAGAGAGAAAAAAAGAGGGGGGGAGGGAAAGAGAGAGGGGGGGAAAGAGGGAGGGATGGAGGGGGATAGAGGGAGAGAGAGAGAGACTTTGAGCTGTTCTGGAACAGAAATTCACTAATGATCAATCAAAGCTCTTGAAAAATAGCTTCAACAGCTACATTTAAAGGGTATGCATTGCTTTGTAATTAAAAAAATGTGCTCTGTATTTAAAACGTGTCTGGTGAATGTGTACCCATCCCCTCTCTGCTGCCCTGCATTACTCAGACTCCCCCAGTAACAACACTCAAGAATGAAGAGCCACTTTCCTAACTCTATGACTCGCTGATAAGAAAGACTCATTTTGTCATTTTTAAATTTGAAATGTATCCATTATTTTAAAAGTAAGGTACCTTATAGTCTGACAAGGACTGAAGTTTAAACAAAAAATAGGACCCAGAAGATACAAGTTAATGTTAAGAAGCTCACTAGAGAAAATATTCTTTTCTTCTTGTCTTTCTGGCTTGAAAGTTTTAAAAGTAAAAAGCAACTATTTACCCAGAAATGGCTAAAAACGTATAGGATAATGTGCTATATTTTAAAATTCTTATATTGAAAATGCTATTTTAATATATTTTATATGGAATTATAAAAATCCTCTTTACTCCTATCTCAAACTGATTTAAATTTAAAGTAGCCAAAATATTAATGCTGCCCAGAATACTCTGGGGAATTAGTTTCAGTATTTCATAATTTTGACTTTTCTACAATTTCATGATAAAATTAGTATCTATTATAAAATGTTTAACTCTTTGGACAACTTGGAGTTAAATATGGTATATACTGAGTATGTATTTATCTTGACTTCTCCTGAAACAACAAAGGAACTTTTTTTCAAAGCATACACCCATGAAAACAAAAAAGCTTCAGGGGGATGGGGAAATGACATCACAAGGTTAGAGGCAGAAAACAGGACAGACAGATAAATGGCAACTGACTTAGAAGACAAGCTAAAGCTAAAACCAGAAATGAATCAGCAGGAAACCTGAGAACTGAAGCAGCACAATTGGGTAAACATGGAGATGGGAGAGGGAAGAGCTGAGACAACGTAGGCCACATTTACTGTCCTGCACATGGAAAACTCTCCACAGAAAGAAGCACCAGCCCATGCAGATGCCAGTTTCACTGACTAGAAATTTTCACTTGTCTTTTGAGGATGATTGAACATGCATTGCTGGATGACAAGGAAACGAAGAAGATGCAGCTGCATATTGCATTGATGCTGACTTACAGGACCAAGGTTCATAAGGCATTGATGCTCAGGTGCTAGAAACTGCCTCAACACCATCCTAGACATCATCTAGGTTGAGGGTAGAGTTTTCCTACAAGAGAATGAAAAGGCACATTATATAAGTTTATCAATGAAGATACTTATAGGATGGGAGAGATTTTAAACTACAAACGTGGGGCAGCAATGGAACATGCCTTTAATCCTAGCATTTGGGAAGCAGAGGAGAGCAAGTCTCTGAGTTAAGGCTAGCCTGGTATACTGAGTCAGTTCCAGGATAGCAAAGAGTACATAGAGGAAACCCTACTTGAAAAAAAATTTTTTAAAAAGGAAAGAAGGAAGGAAGAGAAAGGAAGGAAGGAAGAAGAAAGGAGGGAGAGAGGAAGGAAGGAAGGAAGGAAGGAAGGAAGGAAGGAAGGAAGGAAGGAAGGAGTGAGTTCTGGGAGGTGTCTCTGAGGATTGTTGCTATGATTTGCACTTCAAGTTCAATCATGTTTAATGATAATAGCTTCTGTTGCCTAACAGTCTTCAGTCTCCTGCCCTATTGAAAAGACCAAAAGTTAAAAACAGGCCATTTTGCCTGAGTTAACTTTCAGGTTCTCAGAAATTTGCACAAAGAAAGCAGAAAGTTCATAGTAGGGGCAGCCATCTGATGGCAACTGATTAACCACAGAATGACCCAAGAGAGTCACCGTCCCAGGGGCAGCCAATGAGCAAGTCGGACAAGCAATCGGCTAGGATAAGAAATACATTCCTAAAAGCCCCTGTGCCCTAGCAACCCGATCTTGTGTTATAAAAACTCATGTAATACGAATAACCCTAATTCCTCTTGCCCTCACTGTGCTCAGGGTTCCCTGCCTGGCTTGAAATAAACCTTGCTCTTACATCCAACTCGCTGCCTGCAGTGGTCTCTCTAGGGGTCGGAGTCTGGGTACAACAGTATGAGTGGGCAACACACAGGAAAGAATTTTGTAGAGAGGCTCCTGATGGGAGAAAATGGATCACAACAAATAGTCAGAAAATAGTCAGCAGGCAGGTGAGTTACAGAGAAGGGGAACCGAGAGATCTGGGCAACTCCAGAGGATGTGGTAAGAAAATTTATTCTCCTAGAATATTCTAGGGCAAGGTGAGAGGCTATGTTGAAGGTGGTTTTTCCAGAGAAGTCGCTCAGATGGACACTGAAGTACAGGTAACTTACCAAGTAGAATGATGGTGTCTAGGCCTATGATAGAAAAGAAGCATACAGTATAGAGTAGAGGAAGAGGGTGAAATTATAGCTGTAGCAATGTGCCTGAGCCCAAGGAGCTCTAAAACCGGGGTGACCCTTCCCAGCAGGCCTGCTTAGAAATGAGGAGCCTGAGCCATTTTAACTTTAGTGGATTCAGGGCCCCCAAAAGGCAAAATTTAAACGAAGAGGAAAAGTCTTTTCACCAAGTGTTTCCTCAGCTCAGGGGTATGGGCAGCACAGCACATTATCCACTAGTGTTAAAATGTAAAAACTATCAAATTATCCAATGATTCAGATGTATATGGCAGAGAGAGAAAACTTGAGAATAATTATATTAGCATGAATAAGTAATCAGATGGTAAAGATGAGTACAAAGATTGTGAAAATATGATCAGAATTTTCTTGGCATTTTATATTGCTCTTTATGCAAATATAACCAAATAAAATAATATTCAGCCTGCCTTGTAGGCCTTATCCAAATGAGAACAAATGTGTATTGATTTAGAAATTTTTTTTTCTTTAACAACTCCCCAAAACACACACACACATAAACATACACACATGTGTATGCACATGCTTTACAGAATTTGCTTTGTTGTATAGATACATGAGGAAGCATCAGCTAAGAATGGATGGTCAGTTAAAGGCAAATAAATTATAAAAGGGTGTTACTACTAGCTCTTGAGACAAGTGAATTTGGTTAACCACATGGAGAGGTTTGTCTTTCAAGGGATAGAGAGCACTATCCATTGATTGTTTTCTGTGACTAACACAGAATTCTTGAGACTAGGTGATCTCCAATTGAAACAATGCTGAGTGATTTTGCTGAAAACGCGGAGGCAGAAAACACCTTATTCTCTGCTTGACCTCTTTCAGTGACATGCCTCCAATTCATGACAGAGGACAAAGGGAAAAGCCTGCAACTGTCAACGAGAGCATACAAAGAATGGAGTTGCTGAGTAACAATAACACACTCTTAAAATGAAGCCAATCCCTTCATTCTAAGAGCAAGAAATTACTCAGGAGAAAAATCCATTCACAAAATCCCTGTCCCTATAAGCCAAGCACCTCCCACTATAACACTGCCCACACTGGACACCAAGCTTCAAGGTAAATTCTGATGGGAACAAACCATATCCCCATCATAGAGTAAGCAAGTCCAAAACCATGAGATTAAGGCTTATTTAGCAAGGAGAGCTCAGAGAGGTATGGAACAAATGAGGAAAATCAATGTGACGTCTGCAAAACTTGAAGAGAGAAGGAGCAAGGAGGAGCACTTTATTACCCTCAGCTGTGTCTGGTGGCAGACTTTCAGCTCTGCAGTGCACCTGTCTCTCACTCATACCGGAGCTGCAGGTGTCCTGAGTTGCACTGTATGAGTGTTATCCTCATGACAGCAAAACGGAAGCCAACAGAACAGGAGACCCCTAACCACTGAGCACATTTCTATCATGTCAAATGTCGGGAATGAAGTATTGTGTGACTGTCATGAGCACTTGAGCTGAGAATTGGAACTGGTAAGAGCATCCACCCTGAAATACAACCCATATGTGGACAACTTCCAAATATATAGCCTCACTCAGATCTCCCCTGTCTTAATTCGGTGTCTATTGTTGTGGTAAAACACTATGAGCAAAAGCAACTTAAAGAGAAACATTTATTTCATCTTAAACTTTCAGGTAACAGTTAATTACTGAAGGAAATCAGAACAGAAACTCAAGCAAAGCAGGAACCTGGAAGCAGGAGCTGGTTCAGAGGCTATGGAGGAGTGCAGCTTACTGGCTTTCTCTCTATGGCTTGCTCATCCTAATTTCTTATACACTCAGGACCCTTATACAAGGGTGGCACCATCCACAGTGGGCTGAAGCCTCTTCTATTGGCCACTAATTAAGAAAGTGTCCTATGGACCTGCCTACAGGACAGTCTGAAGGAAGCAGTTACTCAGTTATGGTCCCTTCTTTTCAGATAACTCTAGCTTGTTTCAAGTTGACATTCTTCAGTTGAGGGACATGTAGGTTGTTTCCAGGTTCTTGCTATTACAAATAATGCTGCTATGAACAGAGTTGAGCGAGTACCTTTGGAGTGTGACTGTGCATCTTTAGGGTATACACCCAGAAGTGGTATTGCTGGGTCCCTGGGGAGATTGATTCTCAATTTTCTGAGAAACCACCATATTGCATTCCAAAGTGGCTGAACAAGCTTACACTCCCACCAACAATGGAGTAGTGTTCCCCTTGATCCACATCCTCTCCAACATAGGCTGTCATCTGTGCCTTTTATCTTAGCCAATCTAACAGGTGTTAGGTGGTATCTCAAAGTTGTTTTGATTTGCATTTCTCTGGTGGCTAAAGATGATGAGCACTTTTTCAGGTGCCTTTCAGCCATTCGTAATTCCTCTGCTGAGAATTCCCTTTTTAGATCTGTACCCCATTTTTTGATTGGGTTATTCAAGGTTTTGGGCTCTAGATTCTTGAGTTCTTTATATATCTTAGAGATCAGTCCTCTATCATTTGTAGGGTTGGTGAAAATCTTTTCCCATTCTGTAGGCTGTAGTTTTGTCCTATTGACAGTGTCCTTAATAAGCCAAAGTTTTGGTAACGGCCTGCAGGAGATTTCTTTTCCTCCTTCTCTGACCTTCTGTCTATAGTTTTCTGTATCTCATTTTCCACTTCTCCTTGAACACTCAGAGACACTGCTGCCCAGATCCTTTGTGTTCACTGTTTCTTTACATTAATTCTCATTTCCAAAATATATGCACAACATTGCCCTCCTAATACTTCCTGTTATACATAAGTCAGCTCCTTAGAATTGTAAGCCAACACCCCACAATTCTATCACACCTTACTATCTTCCTGCATATTTCCACAATGCTCATCTCCATCTCATAATGCTGTTACTTGCTTTCAGCATTTTCTGATTTCCATTATATCTTTTCTCCATTTCACCATATACAAACTCTGCAATGTCCAAGATCTGTATCCTCTTTGGTGTTACACACCTGGGTGCTTAGAACATCACTGAGCATATAAAGGATGTATGATGAAACTGGATGAATGAATGAGTTTAATACATTAACCTTATACTGTGAATGCTTGAGAATGCTGCTAATCTGTGTTTTGATCTTTATTTGCAGAATTGTATATGTCTCAGTCTTTATATCTTATAATCTGCCTTTGCAAGCAGTAGAGTTCACTTATCTATTCCACCTTCTACTGCTTTTAATCCAACTTGCACTGAGTTGCTGTGAAAGCAAGCTACCTGCTGAGCATAATTTTACTGTGAGTACAGGCAGAAGGCAATTATAAAAGATACTTGTGATACAAAGTCCCAAGTCCCAATCCTGCTTCTTCAGTGAATTGGTTGTGCAAACATGGGGCTTCATGGAACATTTTTAACAGAATGTGACTGTTTGAAGAAGGAAGAATGAAAAACTAAGTGGGTAGCTGAAGAAAAAATACTGGAAGTCATAATTTGCCTTTCATAAATTCACACAAGTGAGAAATTCATCTAAAAATGGAAATTCTAAAACAATCAAAATGTGATGTTACAAACTAAATTTTTGTTTTTCTTTCTTTTGTTTGGTGTAAGTACCTTTCATTTCCTCTGATTTTATCATTTAACAAGGACCATCTGAACTGGTAAATATGCTCCTGAGACACGTCTGTCCTTTCATATCCCACCAATCAGAAAACTCAGTGGCTGTTCACTGTCAATACAATTAATACACTGCAATTCATTTAAGATGAATTATGCAATACTGTCTTTTCTCTCAGTATTTATCCAGTTATAACCAGGAATAGTGGAATAACAACCATACTCCTTTAATTTATCTTCCACAAAAGCTTAATTTGTAATTAATCAGAAAAGGCCACATTATTGTTTAGATCATTTAAAAAAACAAAGTTTGTGAATACTTCCTGAAATATGTTAACTGGATATTCTGCTTTAGACCAGTATGTTCAAATACTTCAAGCATTTGACAATATTCCTTAACCTATGGGTATTAGAAGTGTCATTTAGTAATTACTTTACTCTGCACTAAGAATAGCCAAAAATAACCAAGTCAACATTTCTCTTAGACCTAGTTGTGGTGCCTTCTTTAAAAGAGGAAAAAATTATAATACTTTAAAATCTTATGCAAACTACATCGGAGCAATTTTTATACATGCATGTTTGTGTATGTGTGTGCACACATGTTCATGTGTATAGTGTATGTATAGGTAGGTGATCATGTATGTGCACATGCTGCTTTGGAGGCCAGAGGTCAATGTCAGGTGTCATTTCTCTATCACTCTATACCATATTTTTTAGATAGAATCTCTCACTGAGCCTAGAGTTCATCAATTCACTACTCTAACTAGCCAGCAAAGCCCAGGAATGCTGCTCCCTTCACCTCCCAGTGCTGGGATTACAGAAGCACATTATACTAAATTATTTAATGTGGGTACTGGGGATCTAAATTCATATACTTGTGAGGCAAACATTTTAACCATTGAGCCATCTCTCAGCCTTGGGGCTCTTTTTCTGTGTTTACAACTGCATGATTACAGCTAAAGCTATATAAAAATGCAAGTGTTATGTTTATAATAAGATATGGAGGAAAAATGATGGGAGATAGGGGAAAGGAAGGAAATAAGGGTGAGTTTGGTGATGAAATTTAGAAGAAAGATAATCTTAAATTTATAATAATTAACCATACTCTGGGAACAAAGGTCAATGATAGTCTAAGTACCTAACATGCATAAGACACTGGGTTTGATCCCCACCACTATAAAATTAAAATAAAACATTTTAACTATATGCCAACTCAAAAACTTGATGTAAAAATTAGAATAACTGTGGTAGTTTGAATGCAATTTGCCTCCATAATCTTATAGGGAGTGGCTCTTAGGAGGTATGGCTTTGTCAGAGTGGGCTTGGCCTTGTTAGAGGAAGTGTGTCACTGTGAGTGTAGGCTTTAAGGTTTTCTATGCTCTGGATACCACCCAGTGTCTCAAACTATTTCCCGTTGCCTGTAAAATGTACATCAGCTCATCACCAGCACTGTGCCTGCCTGCACACCAACATACTCCCTGGCATGATGATAATGGAGTAAATGAACCTCTGAAACTGTAAGCAAGACATCACAATTAAAAGTTTTCTTTAGTAAGTGTTGCCATGGTCATGATGCATCTCTTCTCAGAAGTAGAAACTCTAGCAAAGACAATAACCAAAACCAATAATTCCATAGGTGATAGGCTAATATGATTAGCAGTCCTAATATCATTATCCAGACAGTAACAGGGAGAGGCTCATGAAGTCCCAGGACTAGCTGAAGAGTCTTCTTCAGGGATGCAGGCTTTGCAAGGCTCCTTGTGTTCCAGTAGTTGGTTCTATATCCATTCACAAAAGAAATAAAGAGAGGGAGGTGGACTCCTTTCTTTTCTCTTATGAAGCTAGGAAAGAAAAGTAGTGGTGAGCTAGTTGAGGAATTGGAGGGAAGGGAATGGTAAGTGGATTTGATTAAAATACTGCACACTTATACATAGTGTTCATATACAACACATATATGAAATTCTCAAACAACAAATTTAAATTTTTTAAATATAATAAATTACTATATGCTATAGTATTATGTTGGTGGTAATGTCAACAGACTGTGTTATAACAATTGACTCTTCACCAGAACAATAAAAGTCTTCCTCCGACTGTTCCTGTCTTTTTTAATCAATCCTCCAACTAAAGGCATTTTATGAATTTATTATTAGTCTGGTAAATTTCCCAACTGAAACTATAAAATTCCCATATTTAATATGCCCAGAGTTCTGTTTAGTTGTTTTGTTGTTGTTGTTTTATCAACATTACATAGGCCACAGTTATCTGAGAAGAGGGAAGGAATCTCAACTGGAAAAATGTCTGTATCAGACTGACTGGTAGACATGTCTGTGTGACATTTCCTTAATTAATAGATGATAGATAGAGCCTAAACTATTGTGGGCAGAGCCATTTGTGGGCATGTGGCTCTGGGGTGTATAGGAATGCCACTGAGCAAGCCATGGGAGGCAAGCAAGAAAGCAGTATTCTCCTATTCCTGGCTCCAGATTCCTTCTTTGAGTTGTTGCCTTAGCTTCCATCAATGACAATTAAGATTGAAACATATTAGCCATGTAATTCCTTTCCTCCCAATTTCCTTTTGGTCATGGTGTTTTATCACAACAATGGAAAGCAAACTTAGACATCCAATTGAATAAAATATGCTACATAGAAATTCTTATCCAATAAAATAAGTTTACTAGCCCAGTAAACATGGCACAACCTCCCTGTATTTGTGTCCTCAACAATAAAGAAGAAGACATGAGTGAAATAGATTCAATTGGGTTGAACAGTAAATGACCATTGACTGTGCTGATTATAGCTCCTGAAACAAAGTAAATGCTTAATAATGTTGGTAGTAATTGATACTGCTATTGTCATTATGACTGGTGTGTGTGTGTGTGTGTGTGTGTGTGTGTGTGTGTATGTGTGTGTAATTCACTCTGTTTCTCTCTTGAATTTGGTTTTATATTTGGTGAAGATAACTGCCTTATATACCTGTCTTCAAACAAGACATTCATGTAGTAAAGAATCATGGTGCATGTGGACACACAGAGGTCTAGAGACTATAAACTTATAACAGAGGGAAAGAATAGCCAGTTACTATTCATGCAATAATTACTCTAAGAGCATATCCTCTGGTGAGAGGACACTCAATAGTCAAGGTGAGATGAATTTTGGGTTAAAATATCAAGACTAGGAAAGAAACTAAATCTGATGTTATTGAGTGTTTGCCATGTGTCAGTTTGTGTGATTTCTGGTCTGCTACTCATTTTTAATGCTACAGGTAGCAGGATACCCTGGGTGAAATGTTTGAGACCTAGGGTTTGCTTTCTCTGTGCCTTTTCATCCCTCAGGTTTTCCATTTTATTCTTGATTCTTAGCTTCTAACAACTCTATCAAGAATGCATACACTAATCTTTTATTCTTCAGCTTACTAACTATGCTAACTTCCTCCTCAACTGGGGCAACCATCAGAGACACATCTATTCAGGCTACAATTATCTCACACACAAACAAGATCTTGAAAACTGCCATCATCAATGACAGAATATTATTATAAAAATCAATTTAAAAATTCTTGGTATTTGCCTGTGTTAGCAACAGAAACTCTGTTTTGTCTCAGTCTGCCATTCTGATCAGAGCTGATATTCATAATTCCCTGGGGCTACAGCCCTCCAAACCCTCACATTGTAAACCACCAGCATTCCACTCCCTTCTGATTGGTTGGCCCAGAGCCCAGAATTGATTCTGTACCACCAACTACAGAACTCCCTGATAGGCTGAAAAATGTGTCACCATGGAAAGTCCTCAACTGCTCCTTCTTGTATTACAATATGATTGGATTAGATTTGGGAATTGTCTCTTTATGGTTTTCCCCTTTAAAACTTGCTGCCTCTGCCTTGGGGACTCAGTTTGAAGCCCAAACCTTGCCATCACCTCCCTGATAATCAATTTTTCTAAATAAATTTTTGGCTTACTCAAACCCAGGTTTTTGTGGTGGGTTATTCCTGGATTCTCAGACCCTAACACTTAAAATGAAGAAATATATCTCTTTAGCTAAGAGTTGTAGATAAACGATTGTAACTGCTTCATTTACTGTCGCCTCAACTGGACAATATAAACTCCTTAAACCCATGGATTAATAAAAGTACAACACATAACAGAATGTTACTGAACAACAATGAGAGATATGGAATACATAGAGATACACAGATGAATCTCAAGTGTAATTTGCTATGTGCAAGAAGCCAAACCCAAAAGTTATTTATTATATGCTGCAATTTATAGGATCTGCTGAAAGATGCAAAATGTGGGGTACATAATGACTGCCATAGACTGGGGGAAGGAGAGTTACTACTAGAGAATTTTGGAATTTAATGCAAAAGTTCTGTATCATGTTTGTGATGATGGACACAAAAAATAGTAAAATTATTATATACCACTTATAAAGGAAAATTACAGTTCTTCAGGATTTATCATAACACAACTAATATCACTTTGAAGCCTGAAGAACCAAGATCACTGGAATTCAGAGAAGAGCCCTGGGAATGGCCAATCGAGAGGGGCTTTGGGGGCGGGGGATTAAGGAACATGAGCAACCCAGAAGATGGAGCAGGCAGGGAGAGAGAGATATAAACACATCAAATGAACTCTGTTTTGACTCCTTTCACATCTAGAATCCAATTGAAACTGAGATATGTAATCCCTAAGGAGCATCCTTGAAAGCTATTAAAGGAGATGGAGAAGGAGGCAAATGTGACTTTGGAAAGGCCAAAGGAAGACAGTATCCAGCAATAATGAGGCAGCAAACAGAGCAGAGAGTGAATAAATGCTTTTCTACTATATCGCATCTTCACTGTCTAAATCCATTAACACATCATAAGATGAGGAAGCAAGGCATCCGGAAACGTCTACTTCCCCACATCCCCATGAATGAACTACACAGCAAAGATAAAGCAGGAAGTGACTCAGCACTGTGCTTGGCATCAATGACAGGACTGACGTGCTAGTCCTACACTCATAAGACTGATGTGTATCTTGTGAAGGCACACTGAACTGTTAAAATAAATGTCTCAAAAGAAACAAAAAGGTATGCTGGTCTGGGAACTCAGGACAAAACAACTGGAACCAGTAATCAATCACAGAGGCAGTGGAGTGTATCGGAAGAACACCAATGCTGTCAACAGCATAGAAATGACGTCATGAGCAAAAACAGGCCAAAAGTATAGACAAAGAAAAGAGTAATTGATTGAAGAAGTTAGTTATCACACAAAAGCAAGCGAGAGAAGGAACTCAGTGAAAACTAACCTCAGAATCAATTCAAGAAAATTTGCTACCTTAATGTAACTACTGACTGGTGTGGATAGCTGCAAATATAAGTTATAATTCTGTGAAATAAGACCAGAAACAAAGTGAAGGCCAGACAACAAATATTCATTTATTATGTGCTAAGGAGTTTGGGCATTAACTTAAGGGTGATGAATGAATTAAAACAAAAAAGAGATCAGCATAAAAAAGTACACTAGAGGAAAAAAGAATGAGCAAGAAGGAGAGTTTGTATTCACAGCATCAATATCTTCAGAGAACTGTGAGAAAAGAGAATCCCCATGTCTCCTTTCCCACTTGTGGAGGGGACATGGGGAAGAAGAGACTGAGTTTGGATTCAATCATGAAAGCTGCTAAACAAATGATCCGAGACTTGGTGGCTTGAGATGACAGGAATCCAACCTCTCAAAGACAAGGTGATGGTCTGCACTGGAACCAGGTTACTGGTCAGCCTCACTTCCTCTAAAGGCTGTAGGGTAAGCAGCATGAAATACTCAAGTTATGTGTTCAGAACCAAGATGGCTATGAAGTCACATGATGTGACACAGATAAGTATGCTAGAAACACCTCAGATCCATTGCACATTTGATGTTTGAGTTGATTTTTGGTTGTTTCATGTTCAGAGAACTTCTACAATTGCTGGATTTTTGCAACCTGCACGTTCATTTACATGACCTCATGTGGGGTTGCAATCCAGTTTAAGAAGCTGGAAAAATAGGGACTGAGAACATAGCTCAATTAGGAGAATGCTTGCCTATCTCATGCAAAGCCTTAGGTTCAAGGCCCCTCTTCCAAAAGCAGGCAAAGTGGCACACACCTGTAAGCACAGCATGTGGAAAGCAGAGCAGAAGTAGAAGTTCATTTTCCTTCACATAGAGAATTCAAGGACTGCCTAAGTTATACAAGATCTTGAGGAAACAAACAAAACCAGCCAGAAGTGCTGGCACATGCCTTTTGATCCCAGCACTCCAGAGGTAAAGGCAAGCAAATCTCTGTTAGTTTGGGGCCAGCCTGGTCAACATAGCAAATTTCAGGCTAGATAGGGCTACATAGTGAAACTCTGTCTCAAAAAAAAAAAAAAAGAAGAAGAGGAAAAGAACAGAAGAAGGAAGGAAGAAAGAAAGACAAGAAAGGGAAAGAAAAGAAAAAGGAAATTTTAAAAGCAAATTCTACTTGTTCAGGCTGCAGAAATGGCTCCACAGTTTAGAGTACTTGCTGCTCTAGCAGGGGACACAAGTTAAGCTCATACCACTCGCATCAGGTGGCCTGTCACTACAGCTACAAGGGATCCAATATCTTCTTTGGGAATCTGCACATATACGCATATATCTGCACATCGACACAAACATATACATATGATTAAAAATAAATCTATAAAATCCTGAAGATGGAGGTAGCCGAGAGGAAGCAGGAAAGAGGACAAGGATGAAGAGGAGGTAGAAGGAGGAAGCTGCCGCAGCTGCTGTAGCTGCTGGCAAAGACAGGTCAGTGCTAACGGAATCTGAAATGCATAAAGCTGCTTCCCTCTGTGCAAGGACAAATAGAGAGAGCGGTCATTCTCAACCCATGTTTCATTAGATAGAAGTCATAACCTTTATACCCTAAAGAATTCCCTGTACTTTATTATTAACTTCTCTCTTTTGCATCATGAAAGATATTGCTGTAATACCCTTGAAAGATTTGAAAAAATAAAATAGTCCTTCAAAACTTTTCTTAAGGCCTTTGTCTTCTCAAGCAACCTCTCTTGGGAAAGGCGCGCACATTGGGTGACAAAGTAAAACTTTTCTTCCAGAGTCAAAGGAAGCATTTAACTAGACAAAAAAGGTCTATCATCCTCACAGCTAATGGTAAAATGTTGAATAAGAAACAGAAGCTGGGCAACATCAGTACCAGGCCAAAAACTGAAGGGAATCATGCTTGAAAACTTGCTTCTTTTGCTGGGGAGGTAAAAAATTGTGCACAATTCACCACTTTCTCTGTGTCATGTGAGATAAAAGGACAAGGATATAGTGATGTCAGAAAATTGATTTATCTTCTTTTTTAGACAAATATCTCAGTAGCAATGTGGTACCTGAGTTACTACTAGTTAACGATCATTTTTTTCTGGAGTATTACATTCAATTTACATCTCTCGCCTCCTAGAAGAAAAAAAATGTGAATGGTGAAGAAAGCTGTCAAATTTCTGATTACTGCCTACTAATGTTATCACTTACTGTTGTTCAACAAAGTTCTGGTGAAAATATTACTACTAATGGGACAACATGCATATGCTCTCCGGGTAGAAATAATGTTACCACATTCTGTTTGCTTAGAAGCAAATTAACACTGAACTGAGGTGAAAAGTAATTCTCTGAACAAAGATTCCATAAAATGTTCTCTCTGAAGGCAAGAACTTCATAGATGACTTCAAACAACTTCAACTTGGACATGACTCTAAGTCACACATCTTCTCTCACTAGGTGTCACTCACTGCACAGTGAAGGTCGGCAGTGTCGATCCTGGAGACCATCTCCTCCTTCTCTGTAAAGCCCATGTCGTGAATTCTCTGAAGACTTTGATGGGGGGCTAAAGGTGAATCAGGACTCCACCATGAACTTTACCTACAAGAAACTTGTACCCAGGCACCAAGCTCTCTACTCAGCTCTATTCCTTAAATGTAAGCTAAATTTTAGAAGAGTATGTCACCAGTAATGACAGAATCACAAACTTAAATTCTAAAAGACTTTTAAGATATTCTGGATGGAAAAAAAGTGATATAGATGAATAAATGCAAGAACTTTATAGGAAATATAAAATTACTGAGCAAACACCACAGAATGTGTATAATATTTATCAGAAGACTTAAGCTGACCCCTCCAGTGTTGAGCTTAGTGTGACTCTTAACCTAAAAAGCCTAATACAGGGAGAGGCAAGGTGGCTCAGGGGTCAAGAACACTGGCTGCTTATTTGGAGAACCCAACTTTGATTACCAGCAACTACGTGACAGGTCATAACCATCTGTAAGTACAGCCAGCCCTAGGACATTAGATGTTCTCTTCTGGCCTCCACAGATAGTGCACAAACACAAATACAAGCAAAACAGTCATGCACATAAAAAAATGAAGTATTACAATCAATCTTTATTAATAAAGGAATGGACACTTAGAAAAGTTTAAGTGCACCAAAACATTCAGTGCAATTTTATGTGGCTATGATGATTTTTTTTGCTGATACAGTACCCTATGTAACTGTTCAAAAGAGTGAAGAGTATGGGATATAAACCACAGTGAGATGTTTAAAAAGTATTATGCAAAAACAGTAGGTTGCCAAAACAGCATATAACATGGAGTGACACCAACATTGCATGTTTACATATATATTTATTTGTGTGTGTGCATACAACTTTTGTTTAAATTCATGGGCCAAATTTTGCATGGATATTCACTGAATTTTCCTGAACTTTTTTTTTTCTGTGGTGGGTTACTATTGCTATATACACTTAGGGGATATTTGGAATTTCTACAACTATCATGAATTATTCATTTCATGAGAATATGAAAGAAAAAACACTCTTTTGGTTTTTAAATTGTATTGTAGGTGTTTTAAAGACTAGAGACAATCTTATTAAATGCAAGAGCAGAATGTGATATTGCATATAAAATCAAATTTGACAAAAATATGCAAAAACTAGTACTGGGAGTTTAAATGAATAATTCTACTCATTCACTTTGGTTTATATTTTAAAACATTCAATACCTGTTTATTAATTTAAAATTAATAAGAAATAAACAAACATTAGACTTTATAGAAAATATGAAACACCATATAAAAGTACTAGGAACTAATGTTCAGCACTGAAAGATTCCCATTAGAGCATCTACTATGCTCTATAGTAGACATATGATTTTCTGTTCATATTGTTTGTGACAGGCATTTTTTTGCCAACTATTAGTTTATTTCCTTTTGAAAAGGATCTTGAAAGCTTTGGCATATTCTAAGGTGTCCAAAATTCTCAAGTCTGAATCTGTTATGCATTTGACTTAACCATATTTGAACAGTAGCATAGATCTCTAAACCTTGGATGAAAAAATAACCAGTTACAAAATGTGTCATTGTCAAAGTAGTAAATATAAAAGATAGATATTGATGCTTCATGTTCAAAGATTAAAAGGATGACTGTGCTATAACTTTTAAAAGTGTAATTTACTGGGGCCAAAGATTCTAAGGGCCATAAGCAATTAAATTAGATGATACTTTATTAAGATGGAGAGGACATTCCATGTAGTCACCATGTATATTTATAGGACTAAAAATTAGCACTTTAGCACCACGACCACTCTCTGAAAAAAAAACTTTTGCATTTTGTGATGTGTGTAGTATTTGTCATGAGCTGGTGGCAGAGTCCTGTGGAGGTAGAACCAGACTTGTCAAATGCTGGTTTCTCAATCTTTTATTCCCTTGTTGATGACTCAGTATGTTTAAGATTAATATTTCACTTTCCATTGACCTCAGGGAGCCAAGTGAGAGAGAAGGATTTCCTATGTAAAAGAATACTTGTCCTAATGTCTTCTAATTGTATTTAATTTTCATATTCATCAAGATGAGATGAAAGTGCTACCACATACTTTAAAGAGTGGACTTACTGAGCTTAGCTGTGTTTTCTTTCTTTCAGAGAACAGGTATTAAATGAGCAAGAAGGGAGTCTAACTATATATGAGTAATGTTTTCTCAGTTAGTGGGATAGATACTTCTCCAATTCCCAGACTACAAATGTCATATTTAGTTTCTTCTAATTGAAAGACCTTATAGAAAAATATTTTTTTCAAAGAAATTATAAGATTCTTTAAATGCTACTTCACTGTTTCTTCAAGAAAAATTCAGATTCTAGAAATTTCTTTAGGCTTATGTCTTTGGAAGAGTCAGACCAGGGGGTGAGGATGCAAGGGTTCTGCTGAGGTATAACGTTCTTCTCATCCAGCTTTCTAACTGCACTGTTACAGGAACTCAGATTCACCTTTTCAGCATAGTTGCTATAAAAGAGATCAGTTGTTCACCACCATATGATAGCCTTTTGTTTCATGACTTAGCTTCTCACTTAAGAGATCTCTTTTGCTTGCACCGGAGGCCTACACGCTGCCATTTGTGCCACTGCCAAATCTCTAGTGATCCCTGAGAAGTTCCAGCACATTTTGAGAGTACTCAACACCAACATCGATAGGCGGCGAGAAATAGCCTTTGCCATCACTGCCGTTAAGGGTGTGGGGCAGAGATATGCTCATGTGGTGTGTTGACGAAAGCAGACATTGACCTCACCAAGAGGGTTCGAGGACTCACAGAGGTTGAGGTGGAACGCGTAGTCATTCGCCATCATGCAGAATCTACGACAGTACAAGATCCCAGACTGGTTCTTGAACAGACAGAAGGACGTGAAGGACGGAAAGTACAGCCAGGTTCTAGCCAATGGTCTAGACAACAAGCTATATGAGGACCTGGAGCGACTTGAAGATTAGGGTCCATTAGGGGGGCTGGGCCACTTTTGGGGCCTTCGTGTACAAGGACTATACTGTGGGTGTGTCCAAGAAGAAATGAGTCCCTGAGCCTTGGCTGTTAATAGGTCGTTTATATACCTGTGGGGGGGAAAGATCACTTCCAAGATTCTTCAAGTCACACAAAGAAGAAAGAGGAGTTGGGGAAAGGCGAGTTGGGCTGGAGGACCAATTAAATCTTAGACTTCCGGATTCCTCCAGAATTGCCTTTCTCTTCTACCTTCTGCCAGTCTCCAGGACAATATAGAGAAAGTTCAGCCCCTGAGCCATTGCAAGGATGCCTCTTCTCCACTACCATGGTAGGACATGCTTTTATGATCAGTGTTGTCGGTGACTCCAACAACTCTACCATTGCCTTGACGTGATGCTTATTGTCCATGTTGTAAAGGACCAGGTCTGTTTTCTCTACATCTGCTCCAATTGAACCTGTCTGGGATAGCCACAGTTCAGCAGATGCGCCCTGTGTATGCATGTATGCTGGCTATAAACTTGGGTTTTAGCTGAAATAAAAGGATATAGAAAGGTAAATTACTACCCTAAAATATGAGAGTGGGTAAGATGTTAAAAGTGAAATCGAGAAAGGACTCGTCCTAAAATGAAAAGCTGGGCCTAGGAGCCGATGCAAGGTAAACTGGGGTGAGGTCACCGAGAGCACTTGACTGAAAAAGAACTACAAAAAGCTACAATCTTACTTCTTAAGAAGGAGTATTTTGGTGACTTATGTCAACAGTTTATTTTTTGAATCTTTTTAAAATAGTTATTTTGGTCACTTTAAATATACCACAGGCACATTTTTAAACTCTTAGATTGTGTTAACACCTGCAGCTTTGTCATTGTACAAAATAAGTCACATGAAATGCTAAGTGGAAAGCTTAAATTAAGTCTTTCAAGAATAGCCTCATCTGAAAGGCGGTGCTCTGGTGAGCTCGGGAGCTCAACTGCTTTACTGTCAGGCTCCTCACTGACTGCCACAGACACTTAAGGAGACGTGAAAGAAAGTATATTACTTATTGATTATTCATCATAATGAATATGTGTGATTCAGGAGGAAGCTAACATGCTTGTTCCCTTCTTACCAAACTAGATTTAATTATAAGAATATGTCTTAAATCAAAATTTGTACTGATTGTGTTTTCAGTACTGGAATATGACAACGGGCCTGGCCCATGCTAGACAATGCTACATTACTCAGATGCATCTCCAGCACTCATGTTGATCTTGAATTCTCCATCACAGATCTGTTACACAGGCTTCCCTTTTGTAAGAACCCCTGATGATCTTAAATATATTTCAAGTAGTGAGTGCCTGCTCAGCTCTTTATTTACTGGGTACCAATTAAGTGTCAAACATTTACATATGCTACCTAATGTAATCTTTGCAACTTCCTCCCCAGGAGGAAGACTTCACTGTCCTCATTTCCAGACAAGTAAGCTGTCAGCAAGTAAAATAACATCGCTTAGCTAGAGAGCTCAGAAAGTGCTCAAGCAAGGGCCTAATTCAGTTTCGTCTAATTGCAAAACTTGTTTGTTCTCCATCACACATTTCCTGAGCATGAAGTTCAAGGAACTGATATTTAAAAGAATACAGAGGAGATTACAGTGAGAATATGATGGACTACCAATGTGGCAATGGTGGCGTGTCTGGTTCTGCCTCATTGTAGTCAGTAGCATAAACAGGGACAAAGAAATCTCCCTGGAGAGAGGCAGAGATGAAGGATAAAAACTCACTTGATACAGAAGTAAGGAAACCCAAAGACAAGGAGTGAGGGTGAAGATTGTTTTATGTGCAGTTGGTTTTAAAGGCTTTCCAGCAATCTGGTAATGTTAGAGTGCAGAGTAAGCACGGAAAAGCACACAATGTGAACCAGACAGACAAGAAATACAAAACCTTCCTTAACTTTGCCATGGTGAGATCTTATTTTTACATGTAGGATAGTCTCTAGCTAATAAGAGTTTCTTCACTTTGTCAGATAACAAAATATGAGCATGATTCAGAAGCCAAGCTCATTTGCTCAGCTGCCAGCCTTTACTAAGCACTGTTTTATGTTACACACGATGGTTACGAGAATGAGGAAAACACATTCCTATTCAGGACACTCCCAGGATTGACACCATGATCAACTTCCCATCCTCTACCTTAACAAAGTGATTCTGAGGACTGACTCTAAGCACTAAAGGTAAAGGAAACCCACCTGCCTTATAAGTGATTGCTTTAGATTTAAGCTGAATGAACTTCCAAATGTCCTTGAGACAGCTTGCTCATGGCTGGACCCATCTAATGTTTAAAAAACTGATGAATGATTGGCACATCATTATGTTCCATATATTGAACCAGCCAAAATAATAGAGTTTTTTAAAGATGAAATAAATTATTAGAGCCTTGAATACAACAAGTGACAAGAAATAGCTAAAACACAAATGAACCTTGTCTGGGAGGCAAAGTATTCCTACAACACTATCAGGAGAGAAATAAATACTTCCCAGGGATTCTATAAAGTTTGTAATTAGATTTTATGAGCGTAGATTTTTCATCAGTTTGCAAAAAATTTCATGTGATATAGTAAGAATGTTTTAAATATAGGGGAAATTCATTAGGGCATAAGGTTTAAAGGTAAACTCTGGGGGCTCTGAAATCTCTTTGTAGTTTTACCTTATAATCTCTATCTCTGCCAGGTGAGTAAGGTTTCCTGTTTCAAAACTACAGAATTAAACTGTCAAATGAATCCTTCAAAGAGAAATGGAAAATCTACTTGCCTATCAGCTTCCTTTCAAAAATACATCTGTGTGTATCTATATATTCTATCTGTATGTACTAGATATACATATTTGTGCTTATGTATGCATACCCCATATATATACAAATTATATATAAAGACAAAAATATGCACATATATACAATATATACCTATTTTGATGCTTGGAGTTTTCAGTAAAATTTTTGATTTGAAAAAAAAAGATGAAAAAATTCTAAAGCCATGGCCAGTGAGGTGGCTTGGTGTGTAATGGTGCTTGCTGTCATGCCTACTGAGTCAGCTTTGATCCCTGGAACCCACATGGTAGAAGAAGACATAACTGATCTAGTCCAGTTAGCCTCTGACTTCCACATGGGTATTGTGGCAACTGAGCACAACTCCCACACTCAACCAAATTAGTGTCAAAAATTATAAAGCCTAGTGTGTTCTTACAGCCAACAATCTTTTCTGCATTTCTTTAACTTACCAGTATTTTGGGTTGTTTCTACTTGGACAATGAGTCTATCACTCAAGTCATAAACCTGTACTACCTCTGAGCATGGAAGCAGAGTTCCCATGTTATCATCTCCCTGGCTCTCTGGAGTCACTTGCTCACTCCCTGTAGGCTTTCCAGGTCTCCTTTTCATCAATAGCGGCTATCAGAAAAGGTTCAGCAACAACTCCCTCCCACTAATGGTGGAGTGCAGAGAGAACTAATACCCACCTGTATTTCAACTCTGGCGAGAACTGTGGAAGCTTCGTGAAGCTAACCAGACTGGCGCTCTAAAGAAACAGTCCAAGAGGAGAGAGAGGGTGGAAACCAAGCAGAAAAGCTATCATTAACAGCTCAATCTTACAATGTATTATAAAGACAAATGCTGTCATTAAAGTGCTGCATGTGTTTTCACTATAATGCAGCATTGCAGAGGTTGGGAAATGTTTGTTTTTGCTAAAGTATTTTAAACGTACAAAAATGAAAAAGTCAAACTTTTCAAGACAAGAACCATTCAATGTCTTGCATACCAATTGGTACCTTCCATAGCTCTCTGATCTCAGCTTATGGAGGATTTCAAACCTAGGAAGGATTCTACAGTAACTTGGCAAAGATGATTTCATACCATCTCATTGAATGGCAATGTAGTTCTATGTTTAAGTCATTTTAAAGAGTGTCTTCTTTTAATGATTCATTTTTATTTACTTCATGTCATAAAAAAGTATTAGTCTATAACGGGTTAGAAATCATAACAAAAGAAAATTGTGACTTCACTCCAATTAGATGGAGAAGTACACTATAAAACCAAAGTTATTCTGAGTGTTAAGTCTATGCAAATCATGTATAGATTTTTTTAAAAAACAAAGATTCTGGGCTTGAATATAGCTCAGTTTTAGGGCACTTTCCTGACATACTCAAATCTCTAGGTTCAATTCCCAAGACTATGCAAATAAAAACAAACAAACAAATGCAAAGATTTTATTTCAGTAGTTTAGGTCAGAAGCCAACATGTCTGCATTTCCATGAAGCTCTCATATAGTGCCGGGTGTCTTGTCATACACCCATTTTGCATGCTCATGAACCAAACTAGAATATTGAGGACTTCCACTCTGAGTGATTCCTTGCTGTCTCAAGTTTGAAAATAGTTATTGTAGGGAAAGGACAGTATTAATAAATTCACACTTGCTATTTGGTAGGATTGAGTGCCTAGAATTTGGAGACACCTCCAACACTGAGTTATAGAATAATGGCATAGCATCAGATACAAAATGAGTTACCAGCGTGCAACTTTGCCCCATCTCTCATCTAACCCTAACCCCCAATATAAGGACACCTATATATGTAAAAGAAACACTTCTAAAGCTTAAACCTCATATCAAACCCCACACATTAATAGTGGGAGACTTCAATACCCCATTCTCACCAATGGATAGGTCTACCAGACAGAAACTCAACAGAGAAATAAGGGATCTAACAGACATTATGAACCTAATAGAATTAATAGATCTGTACAGAACTTTCCACCCAAACATGAAGGAAAATACCTTTTTCTCAGCACCCCATGGAACTTTCTCTAAAACTGACCACATACTCAGTCATAAAGTAAACATCAATAGATTAAAAAATTGGGAATAACTCCTTACGTCCTATCAGACCACTATGGTCTAAAGTTAGAGTTCAACAACAACAAAATCACAAACAGCCTACAAATTCATCAAAACTGAAAATCTCTTAATTGAACCACCTCTGGGTCAAGGAAGAAGTTAGGAAAAAAAATCAAAGACTTCCTAGAATTCATTAAAAATGAATCCACAACATACTCAAACTTATGGGACACAACAAAAGCAGTGTTAAGAGAAAAACTCTTAGAATTAGATGCCTATATGAAAAACCTAGAGAAATCTCACATGAAAGACCTAACTGCAAAGCTGAAGGCTTTAGAACAATTAGAAGCTAATTCACCTAGAATGAGTAGATGGCAGGAAATAATCAAACTTATGGCTGAAATCAATACAACTGAAACAAAGAAAACACTACAAAGAATCAATGAGTCAAAGAGTTTGTTCTTTGAGAAAGTCAACAATTTAGATAAACCTTTATCCAAACTAACCAAAAGACAGAGAGAAAGTATCCAAATTAATAGAATCAGATATAAAAAGGGGAATATAGCAACAGATACCCAGGAAATCTAGAGAATTATTAGATCATACTTTGAAAACCTATACTCCACTAAAATGAAAAGCCTAAAAGAAATAGACAGCTTTCAGGACAGGTACCACTTACCAAAATTAAATCAAGACCAGACAAATGACCTAAATACATCCATAACCACCAAGGAAATTGAAGTTGTTATTAAAAGTCTCCCAAGTTAAAAACAAAAACAAACAAACAAACAAACAAACAAAAAACCAAAAAGCTCAGGGTCAGATGGTTTCAGTGTAGAATTCTACCAGACTAATTCAAACTAATACCAACCAATACTCCTCGAACTGTTCCATACAATGGAAACTGAAGGAGTATTGCATATCTCTTTTTATAAGGCTACAATCACCCTGATACACAAGCCACTCAATGATGCAACAAAGAAAGATAATTACAGATAAATATCCCTCATGAACATTGGTGCAAAATACTCAATAAAATACTGGCAAACTGAATTCAGCAACATATCAAAAAAAAAAAATCATCCACCATGATCCAGTAGACTTCATCCCAGATGGTTCAATATATGAGAAACTGTGAATGTCATCCATCATATAAACAACTTGAAAGAAAAAAGAACCCAAAAAAACCACATGATCATTTCCTTAGATGCTGAAAAAGCTTTTGACAAAACCCAACACTCCTTCTTGATAAAAGTCATGGAGGGATCAGAAATACAGGGAAAATACCTACATGTAATAAAGGTGATATATAGCAAGTTGGAAGCCAACATCAAACTAAATAGAGAGAAACTCAAAGCAGTCCCACTAAAATCAGGAACGAGACAAGGCTGTTCTTCCTCCCTTTATCTATTCAATATAGTACTTGAAGTTTTAGTTAAAGCAATAACGGAACCAAAGAAAAATTAAGGGGATACAAATTGGAAAGGAAGAAGCCAAACTATCTCTATTTGCAGATGATATGATCATATACATAAATGACCCCCAAAATTCTACCAGTAATCATCTTCAGCAATGTAGCAGGGTACAAGATTAACTAAAAAAGTCAATAGCCCTCATATACACAAATGATAAAAGGGCTTAAAAAGAAATCAGGGAAACATCACTCTTTATAATAGCTGCAAATAGCATTAAATATTTCAGGTAACTCTAACCAAAGAAGTGGCAGGCATATTTGACAAGATCTTTAAGCATCCTAGCTATGTGAGCCTGGGCTCATATGCCATGTGTGAGGCCCTAGGTTCAATCCCCAGTCTGGAGATTCTTCCTGATATGGCTTATTGTGATATTGCCTTCTTTCAGACATCCCCATCATAAGAATGCCCTTTAGCTGTGAGGCATTGTAAACAGGGGAGTGTTTGCTTGAACTAGCACCACATCATTTGAATTTTCAGTATTTAAAACAGTATGTAAATTGCTCTCTTCAGATTATAAAGTGCTCATCTTCAGGTATTTCTCTATAGTAATAAAAAATGAATTAATATGGGAAAGATCGCTGGGAACAGGAGCTCTTGTACTTCGAGTGAATGGTTGTTAACAGAGACAGATTAATAGACTTCTAAAAAGTTAGAAATCACAGTATTCTACTTCTGCATTTTGACAGATGAGCCCAGAATAAAGAAGAAATTGTTGGAACTAAAAAGATGAACGGGTGGGTGAGAATTGCAGTTCTCAGTATATGTACAGTTTACATATATAAATATACCCTTGTTGCTATTTTGTAATATCCAGAATCACACAATATTAGAGTGAGAAGAAGCCATTGCTATCACATAATATAGCGTCTACATTTGCATGGAAGTTAGCTGAAGGCTTAAGAGAGTGAGTGACAAATGAGATTCCCTAGCACATAGAAAAGGACAGTACAGAAATGAGAGCTGAGTGTCCTAACTCTCAAGTTAGTAATTGCATGTGGCACTGTGGATGAGAAGCCTACAGAAGCCAGACTCCAGAGTGACTTCTGATAATAACCTCAAGGAGCAGATGTTATCGTTAGCCCATTTTACATGCAGGACCATAAAACTGTGAAAAATCAAGCTATGCATGTTTATGTTACTTAAATACAGTGAGATTCAATCTGCCTGCACATTGCTCATATTTCACATTGCAATCTCACTAGTCAAAGTGATGCCACAGGTGGCCCTAAGAGCACAGGGGTCAGCCTGGCTTCAAATCTACAGCATTCTAGCTATGTGATTCTGGGAAAATTCATGTCTCCATGCCTGATATTCCTTTCCTGTTCTCTGCCTTAGTCAGTGTTCAACTAGTCAACATTTGCTATTATTGCATAGTTAAAAAGAAAATTCAAGCTAAAATAGACTTCTGTTCAGTTGTCCTAGACATAAGAACATCAGCTTCTTCACTCTGATGTCTTTTTACAGTCTCTATCTTTAGGTTCTGCTATGGCGAAAGAAAGATTTCCTAGAACTTCAAGGAAGCTCTCTTGCTAAGCTAGGCAGGCTTCTTACATTTCCACACTGGAATTTGTTTGGATATATCAGCCATTGTTTCTCCTAGGAGATAAGCAAAATCTTATAAACTTAAAAATACTAATATTTAAACATGATCAGGAAAGATTGCCAGCAGAACATAAAATCCATGTTCATTATTAGAAACTCTGAATGACATTTCTTGTCTAGAAATGTTAGCCTAGGTTGCTGTTAGGCTTAACATCAAGACCAGGATTGAGATTATTGTTAAGGTGACCCAGAACCAACACATCAAAATGTCTATGGTTGAAGTGGCAGTAAATTTTTAAAAAACCCAGCTGAGTAGAATGCACAGCCCAGATTGAGAAGGATTGCTTGAATGCTACTGAGTAAAAAGAAGTCATATGGTTGAGTCTGGAAATCTGTATTTCAAGAAAGAGTAATGATTGGCTGCGCTAAAAATTGCTCTTCTAGAGCAGGTAACATACCAATACAATCTCTGATGTCTATGTTTACAGTTTTGAAGTCTGAAAAAAAAAGAAAAAAAAACACCAAGGGAGTTTTCAGGCAATAAATGTGTGATAATATTTTGGATTCTAGTTCATGAAATTAAAAATAGCTTCTTGATTTTGCTCTGTACTGGCCTATAAATGACGTAGTAGTTGTGGTTAAAAAAAAAAAAAAAAAGGTTGCCTTGGTATTTCCTTCTTCTGTTTTATATGAAAACTGTATGTGAAAACTGTGTGGAACTCAACCTTTATAATTCCAAAAAGAGAGTACCAAAGCCACAGCCATGTGGCATGGAGGAAAGCAGCATTGATTTATGAGACTTCACAGACTAAGAATCAGACACTAAATATTCATGAAACCTCAGCAGTGCTCACACATAAGTTAGATTTCAGTGATCTGTAACTAGGTTATAGAGAAAATAATAATCTGAGCACATTCAAATACATGAAGCCTTCAAGGAGTTACATTTTACTAATTTTGGTGTTTGTTAAATTGTTTACTAATTTTTATTTTGAAATATAGATCAATTTTGATTAGTTGTTAGTAGCTGAGATAATCTGAAGGCTCCCAAAGAAAAGTAAAGGAAAATTTAATTACAAATCAAAAGGGGAAAAGAGGACTTTATGAAATCTTTTCTCCACAATTTTTTAATGTTAGAAATTGGGGCTGGAGCAATAGCTCAGTGGTTAAGAACACAGGTTACTGTTCCAGAGGACCTGAGTTTGATACTTTGCACCCTTATGGCAGCTTATGACTGTCTGTAACTCCAGTTTCAGGGAATCCAATGCCTACTCTGACCTCTGTGAGCTTCTGCACATATATACGCTCAGCCACATATGTACATATATCTTTCTTTTTAATGAAAGAAAAAGGAGATAGGAACAGGCTGGAGAGATGGCTCAGGTCCTGCTCTTCCAGAGTACTGAATTCAGTCCTTAGCAACCTTGACTTCCTACAACTGCCTCTAATGACAGCTCTAGTGGATTTAATGCCCTCTTCTGGACTCTGTGGACACCTGCACTCATGCGCAACAAACACATGTATGTACACACAAAAATTAAAAATAAAAAAATTATTTTTAAAAGTGGTAAAGACTCCAAAGGCATAAAGAGACTAGTGAAACAGAAATTAAAATTCTGCCATCCTGCAAATTACAGAATGATATAATGATTTAATAGAATGTTAAAATACGATTTTAGACCACATTTTAGACTCAATCATAAATTCAAGAACCAGTATGGTAAACTACTAATTATCAAAGGGATCTTAGATTCCATTGAGTTATCTTACCAATTTTGATCCATTTCTATAATTATCCCAATTTTACTTAGCCAATGACAGATTTTTAGACTTCAAACAGACACCACCCAAACAATCCTTAAAGGTTAAAAGCATATCACTGATGAAATCTAATGGCTCAATTTAAGAGCTGTTTATTTATTATACATTCACTTCTTAAAAGAAATACTAGTCATTGCAATACATTCTTTTCATTCTTCTTGTACTGTGCATGTGTGTGTGTGTGTGTGTGTGTGTGTGTGCGTGCGCGTGCACATGCATTGTTATGTAGGAAGGGCATATAATTTTAAAAAGGCTTTAATTTATTCAGAGCTCAAATAAATGCTAGGAAATAATGTACCAACTCAAATGTAACTGTAGCAGCTAAACATTAGGTGTTCAACTGATAAGCCAGTACCTGTTCTCCCTCAAGAGCAGAAGTCTTTAGACTCAATAAAAAAATAGAGCAGTAAAACTGATGGAAATATGTAGAAATGGGATATGAAGTGAAGGTTCTGGTAAAAATAGAGATCTTTAGTATAACATTACTTAGTATACAAAGAGGCTCATATCTGCTTTCCATCTTGATAGGAGTGTACAAACAAAAAGAGGACTGAATTTCTGCAGAGAAACAAGATACAAGAGAATTTCCTACATGATTTATATATTTGAAAAAAATCATCAAAAGGGTCCATGAAATTTGTTTTCCTAGAAATATTATAAATAAGACATATGCTTTCTTGTTCTTTCAGTGATATTTTGCTGTGAGAAATAATTTACTATTATAGAATTGCATCAAAGGAAAATCATGTTTATGAGTCATCATTTTTTTCTATAAAATATACAAAAAGTAAGACAAAGAAGAGCTCCAAGAAAAAAATGCTGGTCAAAAGATTTTGTGATTGGTAGTTTAAATTACACTTAACTCTTGACTAGGAAAGGATACATCATCTTCTACTAATTAACTAGTAATCTTCCACGTGGTCAGATGAAGAAATGTTTTCAAGCTTATTCTATGGAGAAAGCCTGTGACTATAAAGGTGCATTAAAATATCAAAATAAATACAAAATACCCTGAGCCATGGAAGGAATAAAATTCTGTCTAGTTATGGACCTCATCTCCACTCTTACCTGGAAATCTTGTACAGACACTCATTCATAGAAAGACCTATCTTGAACTCACCACACTGTTCATGGATACCAAGCTGCTGCTCTCCGGCCACACTGTCCTGCTTTCAGTTTTGTAGAGCATAACCCAGACTCATTCAACACTCTACCCTTACCTTGCCCTTCCAATAGTGACTGACTAGGAAATCCACTAGAAAAGCTTCCCTCTCCCAAGATGACAACTGATCATACACTTGCCTGTTCTGCTTCACTGTGATTGGCCCTCCAAGAGGAAGACTATGAGAGGAAAAGTAAAGTGTAGAGAGGTTCTCATGTAGACTAGAATTTGATGTCATTTTATGAAACTGTTGACATCTATCTGTGTTTTATATGCAAAAATTATGCTTATGTGCCAGTGAGATGGATGAGGAGATAAAAGTCCTTACTGCCAAGCCTAAGAATGTGAGTTTAATCGCTGAACCTGCATGACAGAAGGATAAAAAGGCTCCCAAAGACTGTCTGTCCTCTGACATCCCCACATATGGTGTGGGATGTCTGAGTATACACACACACACACACACACACACACACACACACCATGCACAAAATAAATAAGTACAAGCTATATATATATATATATATATATAAAGTTTGAAATGATTTACATTTATTTTTACTTATTTCATCCTCACAATTCTAACAGATTATTACTATTACAATTGTTCATTTCATAAATGAGAAAATCATGGTGAAGGTTTGTGAATAAATGTGCTGAGTCATCAGATACCAAACAGCCTAGCCAGGGTTCAAGTACCATTGGTCTAATATGACCTGGAGCAAATACACTGCTCTGCCTCATCCTTCTGCAAGTAATTAAACTTGAAGATCAGAAATCAATTGTTTTTGTATTATTATTACGTTGAAAAATCATTTACCACCATTTTTCTAGGTCTCTACCATATACAACACTCTAAATTAGTGAAAATAAAATACTGTTTAAAAAATATATAAATTTCAAGACAGAAAATGGTAGCTTATATTCATGCATTCACTTAACCACTCATACACCTTCTTTTTCTTGTGTCTACAAAAAGAATAAAGCAGTTTGACTCTAATAAGCTGTTTCTTGTTTTTTCATTGTAGTTCATTTTAAATGAGAGCTTATGAATTGAATTGATAAGCAGTAAATTAACATACAAGAATATGAAGCAGAATGTATTTACACAAAAAGTGACTGTTGGTAAAGTAAACTGCTAAAGTCAACGACAGTCACAAAGTAACATTTATTTTAAGATGAATTTACAGAAGGTAATGTATATAGTGTACATTCACTGTATGCATTCAGTATGTTAGTGCAGATCTAAACATAAATCTAAATGTAACCTCATGTCCAAGGGGCTATCAGTCAGAACTGTTAGGTTGAAACTTAGATGTCCTTTTCATTATCATTGGAAAAACATAGTCACACTGGCTAATTTTATGTAAACTTGACACATGCTAAGATCATCAAAGAGGAAGAAGCCTCAGTTGAGAAAATGCCTCCTTAAAATCAGGTTGTGAACAAGCCTGTAGTGCATTTTCTTAGTGATTGACGTGGGATGGTCCAGCTGTTTGTGGGTGGTGTCATCCCTGGGCTGGTGGTCCTGGGTTCTGTAATAAAGCAGGCTGACCAAACCATGGTAGGCAAGCCAGTAAGCAGCACCACTTCGTGTTTTCTGCATCAGCTCATGCTTCCAGATTCCTGCCCTGTTTCAGTTTATTGCCCTGAATTCCTTCCGTTATCAATAGTAATTTGTAAGCATGTGCCAAATAAACTCTTTCCTCCCCAAGTTGCTTTTGGTCGTGGTGTTTGACCATAGCAATAGTGATCCTAAGACGCTGATCTAACAACTAACCCGTCACTCTGAGCACTTTCTCATAGTTTTTCAGATTGCTAGTTTTCATTATTTCAAACAAGATGCCACTAATTCATCCACTGTAATGTCTTTATTAACCACCAGGACATCCTTTACTGCCAATCATCATCCAATATGGCTGTCCCAAGGCACAGGTATTCAGCTAACTTCACTATTCAGAGAGGGTAATTGAGGATTGCTGTGCGGAATGAGTAGCTATAGTCCTCGGCTTCATCCTTTTTTTATGCCATTGCCAAGTCAGGTAGAAGCTAAGGCCCAGGGCTCTTCCGGAGGTGAAGTGTCTAGAAGAGCCCAACTTTAAATTGAGTTGGGAGAGTTCTCTGTCTATCCACAGTTCACAACAGGAAGTAGGAAAGACTAAGCTTGATAGAAGCAATGGTATGTGGAATGAGATGAGCTGTAATATCTGTAAACTGTGACCTTGTGCCCTTCTTGGTAATTCTGAATCTAAGGCATAACACATCTGGGGAGATTAGAGCATGATGCTGGATTAAGGTGGCCCCAAGCTAACAGTTAAGACCAGAAGCAAATTCTTTCTTCAAGAAGAAACTTTCACTGTCACTTTCAAAGAATTTCTACAAATAAATTATCTTACCATGACAGTACAGAGTTAAATATAAATATAAAAAATCACAAAAGGGAAGAGGAGCCATCATAAACAGAAAGAAACAAGTGTGCCGGGCATGGCAGCTTGTTCCTGTCAGCACTCAGTAGGCTGACGCAGGAAGAACATCAACAAAGACAAAGGTGAGGACACTAAATTTCTGCAAATGAAGTTACACTGAAGACTGTGCTATGGAAAGCTTGCAGCCAATGTATGTGGTTAGAAACACAAACCCCAGACTCTTCTCCCCACCTCCAGCTAGAGTGCTGGGATCGGAGTCTGTGAATTTGTGATCCAACCAATCAATCTTCTCTGACATCTCTTCAAATGTACTGCAGACAATTTTCACTTATGTGAATGAATAGTTGTTTCAGTGCTTTTTGGAAAAATTGTTATTATTAAAAGAGAAAAAAGGGTAAAGTTTAGTTTCAGTTTACTGTTTATAAACGATATTACAGAAATGCTGTGGGAAATTCCTTAGTTTATCATTTTACGAAGCATGTTGATCTGATCTTTCCAGTTCCCTGGTTTTCTGCCTTTCACAAAACATATTGTTTAATCCACCTGGAGAAGATAATCTGAAAGACCACAGGAAGTTAATCATTTCCTTCATGTGTTTTCCAACAATGTAGGTCTCATGGATCAGAAGGTGTATAAAAAATAATGCCATATAGACACTTCTGACTCTGATGATAAACACCAATCAGGGTTCTGCAGATACACAGAAGATGTTCAGTTAGATGAAATAAATGCAATGCAATTAGTTAGGTCCCTAAGTAGCAGGATACAAGTTGCAGCACTGAATTGCCAGAGGTAAGGGGATTATAGTTATTTATTAGACAGCACAGACAAGGCCCACTGGCAGAAATACACTTCTTTGAGTGAGACCACACCTTCTCCTACAAGGCCACACCTCATAATCCTTCTCTTCCCTCTCAAATATCAGTATTCTCTGATGACTAAGCATTCAAATATATGAGACTACAATAACTATTCTTATTTAAAACACCAAAAATATGTTTCTTTTTTGCCCTTCAAAGCATTAAAAAAATATACATTTTTATTTTTTGATTTTTGAGACAGAGTTTCGCTCTGAGGTCTTGGTTGTCTGAAACTTGCTATATTAACCAGGCTGGTCTTAAACTCACATAGATTCACCTAATCCTTCCTCTTGAGTGCTACAAAAGTGCATTTTAAAAGTGATTTTAATAACATAAATGGAAGTTGTGTGTTCTTGAATTTTATTAACATAACTTTTGTTACTTGTATGAATGTGAGATTATACACAAAATAGCAAATAGCACAGAATCTGCTTTGAAACACCGCAGTTATTTCACATAGCCACGAGGAAGAGGTTTTCTCACTTGCAATGTGGTAGCTATGGATTTCTTTACATACTGCTTCACTTGTCATTACCAAGGTACATTATTGAGCTTCTGGAATCTTTGTTATTCTACAATTACTATTTCATACTAGGATTGCTTGGTTCACCAGACTTTTAAAAGAAACTCCAAAGTACACTTGAAAAAAATACCTTCATGAGCCTAACATAACACTCACGACCAAGCCCTGCTTCTAAATCACAAAATCCCCTCCTCTTTTATTTGCTTCGCTCTGCCTTATTTACCTTGCTATCACCTACCCATCTATTGTGCAAGACGACAGATTTCCAGCAGAAAGCTTGATAAATACACACAGCAGTCAACTCCAATTGTAAACAACCACAAAACAAACTTTACAGCATTTGTACAGAGTGTAAATCTCAGTGGGAAACTGTTTCCTCCCAGTATTTTGGTTGATGATTATGAATCAAACAGACGAGGTAAGGCAGGCTTACAATAATGATCTGGAATGTGAGTCAATGAGTAAGATTAAAAGCACAAAGAAAGTCTTCCTAATCAACAAGAAGATAACTACTGGAAAGAAAAATATGTTTCATGCTTGAAATTAACTGCCACACATTCCCAACCTACACAAAGCTGTCATAAAGGACATCTAAATCTGTCCTTGTTTGTAACATGTGTTGTGACAAGATTTGACAGTTTATCAAAGAACTATAATTGCCACCTAAACATCTAGCATTTTGTCAACTGTAAGTGTGTTTAGTGAAAGCATTTATTTAACTTAAAATACAACCATTTTCCTCGCTTTCTGAAATGACTACCTAGATTTCTTTTCTTCTTAGCTGACCAAGCTGCATCAGAACTGTCTTTGAATTATTTATGTCAGAATTGTGAGGGAAAAAGAAACAACCAGTAAAGCAAGAAACTATTATGAAGAATATATATATATATATATTCTGGCTACTGAATCAAAAGACCTTCAAAATGCAACATTTCTCACAGATATGTGGAGATGATACAAGTCCTCTAGTATTAGGGAAAAAAAAGATATGGCCTTTTCTCCCCTTCATCAGTCTCTTTCTGGAGAATTTTCTAAGAAGCAATACCTCAAAAGAAAGAATGTGTTATCCAATATATATTGTCATTACATGAAACTTTGTCCAGAAGTCGTCATTGGTAAGACAGTTGTCTCCCTCAACCTCTGAAATAAAGAGAACAATGTGAAATCCAGTATGATCTATCCAAGTTAGAAAAATGACAGAATAGCCATCTAGGACATCACAATCTATAACATCATAATCTATGACACCGGTGCTTCATTTCCTTCTGGAAATTTCAGCAGCTAGTTTCAGTAACAGACCATGTGGACTTACTATTATCCTTTGTTGTAATTACTTGATCAACAAGAAAATTGTATGGAAGTCTTTCTGCACACTCTTTCCCTGTCATCACTCTAAAAACTAGGGAATGAGGAGAAAAGGCCTCAGAGGACAGAGCACTGAAAGATGAACTTAGGAATGCCTTATCCTAGTACACTGAGCTTTAGTGAGTCAGCACATCATAGGTAGCATGTTCTCTGGTCCTGGGTTTCATGGGTATGAAATGGAATATAAAATGACTGGTTGGTCTCTGAGGCTATTTTCATCTTTTAACATACTAGACAAAGATCTTGAATTATGAGGTACAGCAATAGCTAGATCTTGGAACAAAAATAACAGCAATACAAAAATGGCTTCTACTTAACACCTCAAGAAAAATACAACCAGCTATGAGTTTTAAATGTTTACATTAGCATTCAGTCCTATTTAGGTAATATTAAATCTATTTAAAAATCTGTTTTGTTTTTCATTAAAAACTAAAAATGTGTGTCATACTGAGAACACTAAAAGAAAAATCAGTTTAATTGAAGTTGCAAGTACTGTTTAGTGCTTCTAAATTAAGCTACAGGATTTTCTGTATAAATCACTGTATGAAGCTCATTTGGGGTGAATTACATGGCACAGGTGTTTCTGTTGGATTTGTTTTTAAGGAAAGAACATGAATGAAGATTGTGAACAGAAAGCAGTTTGCATGCTATGTCAACCACAAAGAACATGAGCTGAAGAGAAAAGGTATTTTTATATCAAGAGATGTGCTTAGATCATTAGCATGCTACTTTTGATATAACATTTTAACATGGGCATTGTTAGTTGTTTACATGACTATAATAATGTATCATTAAATATGTAAAATAAAACTTTATAACAAAGTAATATGTTTCTCAGACTTTTTTGTGGCTAATAAATGTTTTCATACTTATTGATGACCACTTGCTGGGTCCTAGCCTCTGCTTCTTTAAACATCTGGGTTATTTGCTATTTGCAACCCATCATCTTAAATCCCCAAAGAAATGTCCAAGCCTTACACATTGTGACACAATGTTCTCATCTACAAACATGTTGATCTAGGATACAGCTATGCCAGGATACATGTGACCTGTGGGCTGCAGATTTTGATACATCTGCAAAAGATAAAACAACTGACACATAGACGTTGCTCATGGCATGTTTATTTAGTTAATACAACCACCTCACCCGGTTTACTTGCAAATGCTCTGTAATGGATTACCATTTATACTATTTTCCAACCTTTTGCCTTTTTATTCTGTTGAAGAAATGGACTAAACAACCTCCTCCAGCCTGAGACTTTCCATTTAAAGTTGTATAAGAACTTTGCTTTGCATTTTAGTGTATTCAAATTTAAATATTCCCTAAAGTTTAATAATAATTGGTCAGGCATTGGTCCATGGATTTAATTCTAGCATTCAAGAGACAGAGGCAGTTAATCTGTGAGCTTGAGTTCAGTTCTATCTACAGGACTAGTTCCAGGACAGCCAAGATGTTTCCAGAGAAACCCTTTCTGGGAAAAACAAAACAGGAAACATTAATAATAATAACAATAACAGTAGAAAAATTCCCGTAGAGTAAAAAGCCTTCTTAATTTGAAAGTGTGCAGTAGGTGCCAATCAAGCCTTTTGTTTTTTCAAAAGATAGGGTCAGATCAGCACAACCGTTACAGAAGGGACAGTAACGGCTACTTAACTACTCACTGGGCAATGCTCTGGAGCTGTTAGAATCTGTGGTCCAAATTCTGTTTCAAGGAAGCAGGGCCTGGAAAAGCTGAATCTAAGATCTCTGGCCGAGATGCCGAACATCAAAATCTTCAGCGGCAGCTCCCACCCAGACTTATCCCAGAAGATTACTGAGCGCCTGGGCCTAGAGCTCAGCAAGGTGGTAACTAAGAAATTCAGTAACCAGGAGACCTGCGTGGAAATTGGTGAGAGTGTGCGCGGAGAGGATGTCTACATTGTTCAGAGCGGTTGTGGCGAAATCAACGATAGTCTAATGGAGCTTTTGATCATGATTAATGCTTGCAAGATAGCTTCAGCCAGTCGGGTGACTGCAGTCATCCCATGCTTCCCTTATGCCCGTCAGGATAAAAAGGATAAAAGCCGGGCTCCTATCTCTGCGAAACTAATAGCAAATATGCTGTCTATAGCAGGTGCAGATCACATCATCACCATGGACCTACATGCTTCTCAGATTCAGGGCTTTTTTGACATCCCAGTAGACAATTTGTATGCAGAGCCAGCTGTCCTGAAGTGGATAAGGGAGAATATTTCTGAATGGAGGGATTGCACGATCGTCTCTCCTGATGCTGGCGGGGCCAAACGGGTCACTTCCATTGCAGACCATTTGAATGTGGATTTTGCCTTGATTCACAAAGAACGGAAGAAAGCCAATGAAGTGGACCGCATGGTTCTTGTGGGCGATGTGAAGGATCGGGTGGCTATCCTTGTGGATGACATGGCTGACACTTGTGGCACAATCTGTCATGCGGCTGACAAACTTCTCTCGGCGGGAGCCACCAGAGTTTATGCCATCTTGACTCACGGAATTTTTTCTGGTCCAGCCATTGCTCGTATCAATGGTGCATGCTTTGAAGCAGTAGTGGTCACTAACACCATACCTCAGGAGGACAAGATGAAGCACTGCCCTAAAATCCAGGTGATTGACATCTCTATGATTCTCGCAGAAGCCATCCGGAGAACTCATAATGGAGAATCTGTTTCCTACCTGTTCAGTCATGTTCCCTTGTAACAAAATGACATAAATTTTAAATGCAGTAAGATAAAATAAAAATAAACCTGTTCATTATTTTGGCTCTGTACATGGTGAAATATTCCATGAGAGACCCAGTTTGGTCCATTGTGGCCTCAAGAGATAGGATACTGTGGCTTCCCTGAGCTTTGAAATGTCCACAGAACCCTGTTCCTGCAAGGTTTCTGACCTCCCAACATATTGCATCAAACTACGTGAGAACACATCATTCACAAAGCCACTTGATATATCAAACACAGACTAGTGAAACTTGAGCAAACAACCTGGGCACTCTTAGTCACTCTGCTGGAGTCTAACTTCACAGGAAGGCAAGAGCAGCTCCCAGGTTAAGCCAGGGTTGGGATCATCAATTGGATACAATGGAACCTGCCTTTCACTTTATCCTCACATCCAGGCATCCTTTTCCTGGGCCAATATGCAACTGAGTTCAACTGCTCATCTCTGTGAAAAACATCTCTGATAAGTAATCTGTGATACTTACAGTAGGCATCCTTGCTCTAGCTGCCTACCACCATCATGGTAGGGTTTAGGTGGCATGCAGTGCCTTCTGTTTAGTTTCAACATTTATGTTTCATCTTCTTTCACTGTAGTAGATTGAACTTCTCAAAGACCTTGGTTTTGTATTTTGACTTGATGTTCTCATGTCTTTTATGGAAGGGTGTGTATGGAAGTGCATGGCTAAAGAATTTGTGTGAAATTTCTCATCTCCAAGAAAAGCCCCCCAAATTTTTAAAGCCTGAAACAAAAACAATATAAGATTAAAGAAGCAGTACTCAAGCAACTATTTGTCTTTTCAGGAGAACTGCCAGGTAATAAGCAAATAGAGTAATGTCTTTTTTTATTTTTTTTAAGAAATAGTTTAAACCCAACTTCCTGTGTTCATTTTGATTTGAAGGCAATATTAAGGCAAATCTTCTTAGTGTCATATTAAAATATTAAGACACTTTACTATTAAGGTTCCTCCTAAAAAGCATATCTTGAAGTGATTGAACTCTTAGCATTTGGGGGGCTGAGGCAGAAGGATTGAGAGTTAAGAATCTATTTATGTTACCTAGTAAGTTTAAGGCCAGACAGCTTGCAATACATAGTGAGACTCTATGTCATATACAATATATATATATATGTATATATGATCTAAATCAATAAAATTCATCACTAGTAATAAAACATCCATGCAAATTTACAAAACATTTGCTAAGGAATACAGAAAAACAACCCTGAAATGGTTACACAAGTAAGGAGAGTAGGAAGACTGAAACCATACTGACAACTTCGGTAGCTTATCTAGGTGTCACAAATCCATTTAAATTCCTTATCGGAATTTTTTTAGTAAAGCAAGACTCAACAGGTCTTTCTCAAAGTTCATCTGGGAAAAACGGTGAGCAAACCTATTAAAGACATTTTGAGAGCATGTTTTGTTACAGTATATTAAAACAGAGTTATAGTAGTAGAAGCAGGGAGTCGTAGGAATTTCACACCGTGTGCTCCCTTTAATAGAGCAGCTGGTCATGTTACGGGAGGAAGTGCGTAACTGTTAACTCTTAGGATACTCACTCTTGTGGAGGTGCTTCCTGGCCTCCCATTTTGGCATCCATCCCTGCTGTCTACACAAATTCTCTGAAGAATGAGCCTCTTGATGTATTTTTAGTAGATTTTATTCAATTCTTCATCTATCTAAACCATAGCAAAGCATCTTTATGCTGGATCAATATCTTTTTAATACTATGGTCATTCTGTTTGCTAGAAAAAATATATAAATTCCTTGATTCTGTATATGAATATATGTTATATACACTACAGTGCAATTTCTACTTTAAGACTCATTGTGACACTAGCCTCCTGTTTAAATGAACCTTGTCAATTTCATATAACCAGTTATTTGAGACAAACATCTCACAGAATACAAAGTAAATGAAGAATAAACATTTGCATAGTAAATAACATGTATTTAAATTTGTCTAATTATTGGTAGCTTGTTGGCTTCTACTCTAGAAAATTAATATGATTCTGGTACCAATGTATGGTCATTCCACACTGAACATGTGCTATCATCAGATTCTGGTATCAGGAGATAGGATGCTGTTATAGAAAAAAACAGAAGTGGCTTTTGAATAGGGAATGTGTAGAAGCTGAAAGGATTTTATTGTATGATAGACAAAGCTAGCTGGGCTGGAGAGATGTCTGAGCAATGAAGAACGTGCTGCTCTTGCAGAGGACCTGAGTTCAGCTCAGAAACTTAAAAACTTCTGTAACTTCAGTTCCAGGAGATTCAATATACTCTTCTGGCCTCTTCGGGCACCCAGCACAGGCAAGACAAAACATCTATACATAGAAAGACAGACAGAAATAGAAAAAAGGTAGACTGCTTTAAAGTGTGTGTGTGTGTGTATGCATGTGTGTGAGTGTATGAGTATGGATGGTATGTGTATGTGCGTGGTGTATATGCATGTTGTGTACATGAGTTTGTGTGTTCATGGTGTGAATGTATGTGTGTTTGAGTGCATGTGTGATGTATGTATATTATGTGAGTGTATGTGAGAGTGTGTGTATGTCACGATAAGCAGATTGCTAGCAAAATATGAGTATTAAATGCATTTCTGATGAGGTCTCAAAACAAAATGGGAAATAGATTATCATAAGCTAAAGTAATATCTGTATTTGTTCTAAAATGGTAGAAAAGTTGTTTTACTTTGAACAGAAAACAACCTGGAAGTGCTTGAACTTAGACATTTTTAGCTTAGGAGATTCCAGCCTAAACACTGTAGATACAGTTTAACTCCTCTTGGCTACTTGCAACAAAAAGGGGAAAAGAGTGGAAGGAACATCACAGAAAACAACCAGGAGGCAATTACTTGGTAAGTTCTCAGCCTAGCTACATTGGCAAAAGATGCTGAGGTGAAGAAATTCATTGTTGGTGAAACATTCTCTGAATAGAAGCCCCAAGGCATGCCTGGATAACCTTTTACAAAAGAAATTAGGTACATGACTCATGGGCACAATGAACCACCTCAGAAGAGGCAGGAACAGACACTAGACAATAGAATCTTGGATACTCAGCTATTCTGCTTCTGCTGATTTCTTTAAGTTGATAGAAAATTCACTAATGAAGGATAAATCTAGCAATAATGAAATGTCTTAAATACCAATCTAAGGTTTTCATTTACTCTAAAAAGCAATGGGATATGCTTGTAGCTTTTGTAAAGTATTTCCAGTAGATAACAAATGTGATGGAAATTGCACATTTTGGAGGAACTGAGCAGCAATGAGCAAAGAAAATTGCACTAGAAAGCATCCAGAAACCACAGTATCTTGGGTAGGTGACATTTTGAGAAATTAGACCTAAATAATATATGTTTTTCATTCTTAATAAAGATGTCTAATCCAGGTGGGGTAGATGTTAGGGTGAGCCTACCCCGGGCCAGACTGGGTCAGGGTGATAGTTGAATTGGTCAGTGAAAAACATTGGCCCTGTGGAACGATAACCACACATTCTCCGTGACTTAGGGCACCCTTGCAAGCAGAGTTTTGGTGAGGATCCAGTGATGATGACTTACCAGAAACCAGTGGCCTTGAACTCATTGCAATGAACATTTGCAAACAAAGCTATTGATACAAAGGGGTGTACTGAGTGGCACACCATGACCTCCAGTGCCACCAGGATGAGTGAAGAGCTGTTGGAGAGGCAAGAAAGATGGAGGAGGAAAGGAATTCTGTTTTGATTTTGTTCTTTTGTTTTGTTGTTTTGTCTGTTTTCTTGCTTGTTTTGGTTTGGTTTTTTTTTTTTTCTTTTCTTTTTTTTTTTTTTATTTTTAGGGGTCTGCACCAGGGAAGGAGGGGAGAATATGGAGGGACTAGGAGTTGAGCAGAATTGCGGTGCATGATGTGATCTTCCCAAAGATTAAATAAAGAAAATATGTTAAATAAAAATAAAAGATGCCTAATCTTATTCACGATAGAGATGCCTAAGCCCTGTGTGCCAAAGACTGTCTACAGGAATTCAGAATGAGTATAAATGTCGAAATGGACCTGAAGTGTCTCTTATCAGATGACATGATTAATGGTGTTTTCTTCAAAGTGGCTTCATTGAGTGTTTGTTAACATGCTTCCCAAATCCTAATGCTGTTTCAGAGATGCAGTCAGATGATTATACCATGAAGCATCCTGCAAGAATTAGAAAAGATAAGGCTGTGATTGAATGGTTCTAAATAATATATTTTGTCCAGATTAGTTATACAACTGGTGATTTCTTCTGTGGCTTTTGTACTCACCATTGTTTTTTCTTCTTTTCTAGAAAATCCATTAATTTAATTTTTTAAAATTTACCCTTCTCTCATACATGACATCGCAAGCACTGTTTCCCCTCCCTCCTCTCCTCTCAGCCCCCCTCATCCACTCCTCTCTTGCCCTTTAGTAAAGGGCAGGCCTCCTAGAGACACCAAACAAATATGTCATACCAAGTTACAGTAAGACTAGGCACCTTCTCTCATATCACGATGGACTAGGCACCCCAATAGGAGGAAAAGGTACCAAGAGCAGGCAAATGAGTCAGAGACGACCCCTGCTACCACAGTTAGGGCCCACAAAAAGAACACGCTGTACAACCATAACATACATGCAGAGGACCTAGGTCAGACCAATACAGGCTCTGTGATTGTTGCTTCAGTCCCTGGGAGTCCCTGTGAGCTCAGGTTAGTTCATTCTATGGGATTTTTATGGTGTCCTTGAACCCTATGGCTTCTACAAGCCTTCCTCTCCCTCTTCTGCAGAAATCCATCAGATTTTACCACTGATTTATTTGTACACATTATGTAATGCCTAGAATAACATCATTTTGTGCAAATGAAAGAGACCTTTTGCAACATTAAATGGTCTCTGGTTTGGAAATAAGCAATGACTAATATCTGTGTTACAAACTAAAATTACATATTTCCTCCTTGTTTACTAATTGATTTTTTCTATTGAACAGTCCTATCTATCTCCTAAAGAAAGATTAAAGAAATGGTTCCTGAGGATTTGGGGAGTAGCATAAGAGGTGGAGAGAATAAGAGCTGCAAAGTCTCTGAGGCAGGAGCATGCATACAGTGATCAACTTCTCATTATTATGACAAAATACCTGAGGTAATTTAAAGGAAGAAAGATTCAGATATGTTCACCTATGGTTGCTTAGATCCCATGTTCTGGATCTTAACAAAGCAGAACACCATAACAAGGGTAGAGAAAGGGACCAAGGAAAGAGAGGGGAGGAGAAAGAGAAAAAGAGAGTATGACAGCAAGAATGAGAATCAGCACTAGAGTGTCTGTATCGGCAGTGGAGCGGGGAGAGTCCAGAAACAAGCTCTTCCTTTCACGACTATGCCCCAAAGAGACCTCCAACTGGGCCCCCTATTCTAAAAGTCCATTGAGCTATGAATTTATCAAAAGAACCAATCCACTGGAGTTTAGAATTCATGGTCCAATCAATTCTCAGAAATCTTTTTCCACACACACACACACCACTGCACATACCTCTAAATACTGTCACATTAAAGACAAAGCCTAAAATACATCAAATTTCACATACACACACACACACACACACACACACACACACACACACACACACACACACACCACACAAGATCTCTGTGGCTGAATAAGAGCAAAAAAGGAAAAGAAAAGCATTGTGGTGGTTTAGAGTCAGAAATAGTGCTGGAGAAGGAACTGAGAGTTCTATATCTGGATCCACAGGCAGCAGAAAGAGACTGAGGCACACTATGCCTGGTTTGAGCTTCTGAGACCTCAAAAGTCCACCCCCTGTAACACACTTCATCAAAGCCACACCTGCTCCAGCAAGGCCACACCCCCTAATAGTTCCATTTCTTGTAAGCCTAGCATTCAAATACCAGAGTCCATGGGGGCCTTTCTATTTAAACCACTACAAAAATCAAAGACATTTTCAGTTTTTTTGGAGGGCTTTTGAGTATGATGGCCCTTCCACAGTCTAGTTTTGTATAGGCATGCATAGTTCATAAACTGGACACCCAGTTAGAGATAGTTATAGTCTGCTTCTGTCCATCTCTGCCTTGTGCATTGTTAGCTGCTGACGCTGACTGTCTTCTGGGTGTTAGCTACTGTCTAGCATTACAGCTTCTGTCCTTGCAGGTGCTAATATACTAAACTGTCTTTGTTTTCAAATTTATGTAACAGCATGTGGCTTTGCTGTTGACTCTGTTACAAACATCATTATGTAGCAGCAATCTTTCTTAATTACCTCATGCTTAACTCTATGTCTATGGGGTGGTCTGAGGTCCCCTCCTGAAACAGATGGAGGTTTTTGTTGATGTTAATCTGCGATAATTAGCTACATTCGGAGGCTGGAGACTGGGCTAGATAGTAACTAAATAGTTCGTGTTGCTCTTTCAGGGGATCTAGGTTCAGTTCTGCAAAACTACATTAAGTGACTCATAGCTATCTATAACCAGGGATCTATCAGCCTCTTTTGGCCTCCACATCTGAATGCATGTGGAACATATGCATACATACAAAGTAAAACAGACAGAAGACAAAAAGCTGGAAAGCTCTGTTAAAAACAGTGGCTGCCTTTCTGGAGGACCCAAGTTTAATTTCTAGCACCCACATGGAGACTCACAACAGCTCCACAGAAGGCAAAGACTATTCCTGTCTTCTGTAGGTACTGCATCCATGTGGTCTATAGACTGGCTTGCAGCAAAACACTCAAGAACATAAACTAAAATAAATAAATAAATCTTTTAAAATGATTAAATAAAATTAAAAATAGCTGCATAAGAAGCAAGCACATCTGAAAAGATAATAGTGGCTGACACATGCTCCTCAGGCTTGGAGGTGGTGGTGCATGATGTGACTGACCCAGAACCCTGGGCCTCCTCCTGCCTGTCTAGCTTTGCTACGGCATGCCCAGTTATTCATCTTTTTATTCATCTTCCTCAGCACCTTAGACTCTGCTGTCTTTTAATATTTTTTATTTGTATGCATTGGTGTTTTGCCTGCATGTACATTTGTAAGATGTTGGATCTCCTGGAACTTGAGTTAAGACTGTTGTGAGTGGCCATGTAAATGCTGGGAAATAAACTGGAAGAGGAGACCATGCCCTTACCTGCTGAGCCACCTCTCCAGCTCCAGACTCTGCTCTTTCGTACATTAGTCCAGACTTCACTCTCACTGCAATGTGTGAGCATTTTTCTCCCCAAGTAGCTTTGGAAAGTTGGCTCTTGTATCATTTTAATCTTGCCAACTAGCTATATTATTAACCAGTTAATATGTCTTTGAACCTCTGATTTTTTATATCCAAAATTAAGACAAAATATTCTATATTATTGATCTAAACAAAGCTTTCTTGCCATTCTGAAGTTTAAAGCTTTACTTTTTTTTCATTAGTGTATATTAGTTGTGTAAAGAATGAGAACATACTTCAGGCTTGTTCTGGTTCTGACATGCCCTTTCATTGGCCTTGAGAGCAGGTTTTTTCTCTGATTCCATTCTATTCCATATTCTTTCCCCAGACCTCAAGGGATCATCCTTTCTCTCCCCATATGCCAACTTCCACATTAGTGAGCAGCTTGCACCAACATTGACCCTGATGAATTCCTGTGCATGTTCTAACAAAGCTTGCCTATTATATTCATTTGTTCCCCCACACGTCCTTATCTACACATTTTCCCCTACATGACACAATACTGACAAGGTAAATCTTCAAAGACATCCTTTACTTTTTTTTTATTTTTATATGTATGAGCATACATCTGTGTTCTATGTACATACCTGATTCCTGAAGAGGATAGAAGAAGTATCGATCTTCTTAGAACTGGAGTTATAGACTGTGTAAGGCACTATATGGGAGATGAGAATTGAACCTCAGTTCTCTGCAAGAGCAGCAGATACTCTTAAACTCTCCAGACCCTCAAGGCCATCCTTTCAATATCATCTTCCTGATGGTAGAATGCCCAATACAAGTTAGGTCAGACAGTTTCCTTCAGGCCACTCAGCTGATAGACAAAGAGTTTCCTGCCCCAGAAATTTTTCATTATTTCCACAACCTAGGGAAGGAGACTTGTGAGTCTCGTTTGCTTCAGGAACTTCCTGAAACTGGTGACGAGTTTACTTCCTAGGTTCAAAAAAATATTAGAAAATTGTCAAGCACCTGTCGTATAGAATTTTATGCAATAATTTTAGTGCACCTAAATTTTTACTATAAACATCATGGAAGACAGATGCAGACTTTCCACTTTTAACATTGTTAAAAGTTTTGGATTTGTTATATTTTTGTATTAAGGATAATCAGCCCATAATAGGTTTCTATTGCCTATTGCATTTAATAAGTTCTGCTTTGCATTTAAGAACCTCTCATAATCTAGCCAATCAAATTTCCACATAATTCCCAAATTGGTCATGCTTTGTTCACAGACCAAGTCCACTGCTCATGTTATTGCTTCTACACAACCTGTCTCTGGCTAGGTCTTCTAAGACTGTATAAGCATTAGAAATGAGCTCTCTGGGGTTGCCCCTAAGACATTGCCTGAACCAGGAGAGTTGAAGCTGGTCAATAACTCTTCCTTTCCTTTCTTTCCTCCCTTCCTTCTTTCTTTTGTTTTTCTTTCCTTTGTTCTTTGCTTTCCTTTCTTTTTCTTTTCTTTCTTTCTTTTTCTTTTTTGATGTTGAGGAAAGCCTCTTACTATATAGCTCTGGCTGTCCTGAAACTCACTATGTAGACCAGACTGGCCTCAAATTTAGAGATATACCTGCCTCTACCTCCCAAGTGCTGGAATTGAAGGCATGTACCACCGCATTCAGTTTAGACATTCAAACACCAGTTTCTATGAATATATATGTATATATATCAGGCAGTGGTGACTTCAGTTAAGTGAGAGAACAATACAGAGGGAAATACAGATGGAGATACCCTTTGCTATAAACCAGGAATTAGATAGGGAGGCACTATAACAGAGTTGAGTTTAGGGTCATGGAATACTGTAAATGTTTTACAACCAGCTGTCAAGAAACCTAAAGTCCTCATTTTAGCATTGCAGATTTCCGTGGAGTAAATGCTCTCATTGTTGAACAAGCTGCCAGTGGAAGCCCATTGAGAAAAACAGAGCATGGCTGAGACAGGGAGAAAACTACTCCAGCGCAACTCCTGTATATATGGTAATGACAACCATATAGAAAATAACCTTCAATTAACTTGCAGACTTGTAATTGCTTAGGTTATTCAGTTTGCTGAAGGGGTAGGTAGTGAGTCCCTTCTTGAAAATGGTTGAAATGTATTATTCAAAATAAGACAATGAAATAGTATTCCAGAAAGATTGAGTGGTAGTCTACAAGTAGTCTTTAAAAGCAAGCAACCAGTGTTGTAGAATACACAAAAACATTTCCTGACCTTCTTTCCTGAGGACAAAATGATAGCAGTTTTATAATTTATATTCATTCAGGTTGAATTTCTATGCAGATTTTTAACATTTACTAAGACCTGCTACCATTATTCAAGACTTTTAAAAAATGGTGGCTGTAGTCTTTCAGTCTTTGAGTTCTGATTCCCCAGCTCCCACATAAAATCAAAGTGTGTTTACCCACATCTGTAACACCAGAACTAGGAAGGCAGAGATAGGTGGATCCTGGCCAGCCAGTCTAGCCAAAAACAGTGTCATACAATGTCAGCCTTTGGTCTTCACAAGCACATGCATGCACAGAGGGGGGGGGGAGGGAGGGAGAAAGAGAGAGAGAGGAGAGGGAGAGAGAAAGAGGGAGAGAAGAAAACTAATCCTAATATTTAAGAAGAGTCCTTGATCCCTGTTTTCATTTAGTCTTGATTTTGACAGAGGCCTTCAAAGATCCTCTCAAGAAACATTCTGATATTCATAACACACATTTCCACATGACCTATTAAAAACAGAAGGAGAAGCTGGGTGAGGAGTCAGGCAGGAGAAAGGTGAGGAAAGAGAGCGAAAGCAGAGAAGGTGGAGGGCGTGTAACTGGAAAAAGCTACCTTCCCTTCCCTTTGTGTGAGCAGAAACAACAGCCTAGCTTGGAGAGTTTCGCAAAAGTTAAGGTTGCAAAACACTCACGAAAGGGTTGGCTAAAGGGCAGGCAAAAAGAATACAAACTGACCCAGCTAAAGGTTACAAACCTAAATTCATATTAAAGTGATCTCCCCAAAATAATTTTGGACAACTTTGATTTATTTAAATGAATAAAAACAAAATGTTAATTTATGGACATAATTCGGTCTGCTAATTAGTCATGCAGTGTGGTGTCGCCCTTCGACAGTTTATTTCCATCAGCAGAATTAATCACAGCAGAGCAGATGTAGTGGGGACAATCCAAGGTTAAAACAAATGATACAAAATAATGAAGTAGAGCACAGGATGATAACCTGGAGAAAGTCATGATTTATTATTCTGCCAGAGTCCTCTGGGATTGTGCAGCCTCTTTAAGTGAGGCTGTCTCCATTCCAACCAGATATCTCTGATTATAGTGATCTTTTACTTTGCATTAATTTTATCTGCCTTTGAAGGTAATGTAACTGTGATAAGAGCCAATTAGTTTTGCACCATCGAGAAACACAATGAAAGAAAACAAAGATAAAATTAACTGTCTAAATGAGACTACAAGGCAATCTCATCTTTGCTATTCTCTTGTAAGCCAGAGCACCATACGTTCAGCGTCATAAACTGAAGGACGACTATAAGGCTATGTGAGCTGGTTCAGATCCTTGCTGTAATGAACACAGTTCTTGTAACATTAGCCAGTAATTCAATGCTAACTTTCCACAGAACCTGAGAGTCGTATCTCTGACTTACATTACAGACAGACACAGATGCCAGGTACCTTGTGGAGAATCAAACTGTTTCTTAACTTTTCAAATTTCAGAATTTGATTATGGGAGGAAATGAGCAAGATAGTCTTCAGATGGACGCCATCTGATATCTTCTGCCATCATCCTTTCCCTAGTGTTAGTAAATCCAGCGGGCTTCCAACGTTTCAGTGACTGAAAAATTAGCGAGGTTAAACTTTTGCTGCAGTTTGTGGTTTTAGCTTGACTTCTGGTAGGACTTGTGTGCAAACAGTGAATCAACAACAGTCTATCTGTGAGACAGTGGCACACTACAATAGTTGGTTTTCTTTTTTTCACTAAAAGATAGTTCAAATCTTAATAAAGGTTATTTTTGAACATTTAAAAATAACAATGTTGTTTTATGTTCCTTCATTTGGGCTTTTCTTTGTTTGTTTTGTAATAAAATGGCACCCCCACACTCACATATACAAACAAAGAAAAAATGCAAGAGGCCAGGCACTTGGCTTAGTTGTTGAACAAAGTATTTGATCTTCAACAAAAAAAAAAAAAAAAAAAAAAAAAAAAAAAAAAAAAAAAAAAAAAAAAAAAAAAAAAAAAAAAAAAAAAAAAAAAAAAAAAAAAAAAAAAAAAAAAAAAACATGAATTTTAAATATTGACTATTTTGACTTTATAAGAAATCTGTAATGAAAAGTAAAATAAGAAAAGACAAACACCGGTCTTGATTACATGTACAATCTGATGAATTCTCTGCAGCTATAGCTGTAGTGGATGAAGAGAAATCAAACAGACGATTGCCATGGAGAGGGTAGAATGAACAAATGGTGTTAACTCATAGAAGAAGAAATAATGAGGCAAAATAAACCAAGAGGGGGAAGAATCAAATTTAAGTTAACACATAACAGCATGTTAAAACATATTATTCTTTCTCATCAAGGAGAAAAAGGAAATTAATATACAGTGTTAGTTAGGGAAGGGAAAACAGATTCTTAAGAGCCTGTTTGGAAGTTCTATGGGGAAGTCCAAGTACTTATGCACCCTTGACCAAATGATGATCCTTTTCTATCAGAGAAAGCACTCTTCTTCAATTAAGTATGCAGCACAGAGAGAAATGAAGAAGGAAGGCGTTTATGTTAGTGTTCCACTGCTATGAAGAGACATCATGACCTCAGCAACTCTTATAAAGAAAAATATTTAATTGAGGTTGGCTTACAATTTGAGAGGTTCGGTCTATTATCATTATAGCAGAAAGCATGGCAGCATGCAGGCAGACTGGAGAAGGAGCTGAGAGTTCTACATCTGGACCAATAGGGAGCAGAAAGAGAAGTCAAAGCCTGCCTTCATAGTGACACACCTCCTCCAACAAGCCCAGACCTACTCCAGCAAGACCACACCTCCTAGTGGTGCCACTCTCTATGGACCAAACATTCAAAACACATGGTCTGTGGGAACCATTTCTATTCAAACTGCCAGAGAAGGGGAAATTGGTTTATCTAGCCACATCAGCAACATCAACCCTTGCAATCAATGAAATGACAGATGCCACAGCCAGATCACCATCACATCCAGGAAAATAGACTCATATTGTTCACACATGTATAAACTGGTAGGTTTTTTTTAAGTAGTTTGGGAAATATTCCTATCTCTTTTATTCAGTCATTTTCGTAGTACTACTTAGTTGTATGCAAGTAGGAAAAAAAAAAAACCTTACTAAAAGAAAATTTTAGATAGTGTTGTTTATAATAGTGAAATTATAACAATTCCTTAAAAATGTCAGAATACATTAAATAGTGTGTCTAGTTATTGCCACTGTCCAATAGTTTGTTATGGTTCCCAAATATGTCCCCTGTAAAAAAATTTTCAAGCCCAAGACTGTATCAGTTAAACCATAATTTAGGGAGATGACCTACAAGTATTGTGATTTTGTAAAGGCTAGTTAGTTACAATGTGCAAAATCCTTTAGTAATTATTACATGAAAGGGATATAGCAGAGTAGTTATGGCTGTGGAAGGATGATCACAATATAACGCTTCATTTATCACGAGTGAGTTTGTTTTGTTTTGTATGAAACAGGTTCTCAGTCTTTGGTCTAGGATTACTTCAAAATTATAACAATTTTCCTTCTTCAGCTTGAATTACAGACATATATCATCATGCTCACCTATGTTACGCTTTATAAACAAACAAACAAACAAACAACACAACACAACCACAAATGGAAGACAGTATTAGTGAGGACACAGCAACATCATACAGAAAGATCTGTGCTGTTGAGATTCTTACTAAAGGGAGAAGCTCAAGCCCGTGCTCACTAAAGTGGTAGGAACAAGAATGGCTTCTGAACTATGGGATTCAGACTCCGAGATGACTAGAAACCATGGAAAGCTGGACAAGCAGACCTTAAGCTAAGTAATTCAGAATCTTGCTTGAGTAAAATTGTAATTTTGAGTATTGAAGGAGTCAAGCAGCCCATGGGATGCACAAAGAAAACCCAGAGAGAATGCTGTTGGAAATGGAATCGATAAAAAAACAAAGCAACCGTTAGTAGTGAAGGCATCAACAAGACAGGGTGAAGATTCTGTCTGAGAGAGGAAGAGATTGAACAAGACATTCAAGCTGAGGAAAGGACCCAGTGAAGTCTAGGGATGTTGGGGTGACCGAGGTTTGGGGACAGGAGTTGGGGTTACCTCTATGCTCAGGATCTTGCTATTTCCCTTTACGGGAGAGGGAAACGATGTCATGAAAGCAATGACACAGCCTCAGGGAACAGGTCCCATTTTATTACGAAGGAGAAAAGCTTAGATGCTCTTTCCCCAGACCCTCTCCCCAGCCAGGGGAAAGGGCTTTGGTTTGCTGGCATCTGTGACTGCAGTCAGTGGTCTCTCACTGGTCTAGGAATGTTGTGTCTGGACTCTGCCCTCATCAAGGCTCCTAGGCTCAGACCCCAGGTTGGCTTATGGGGAAGTGGTTAGGAGCACATGTCTTAAGCACTAGTTATCACCAGTTTGCACTAATTGAGGCCAGGCTGGTCTCCAGGCCCTTTAGAAGCCCAAACATTCTACACTGGGATGTGTCCTTAGTGAAGCTCTGACATCTGTAGAGTCTTTCCAGCACTTCCCTGGATCCCTAACATTCACTTGAGCCAGTTTTTTCCAGACAAGGTTTCTCTGACTAACATTTACCAGCTCACTCTGTAGATCAGGCTGGCCTCAAACTCAGAGATCTTCCTGACTTTGCCTCTTGAGGATTAAAGGCATGAATCACCACTGCCTGGCACTTTCATGTTTTTTTAAATGGAATCTCTTTGTGGACTATTAAAAAGTCACTTGAATTCCAATTATTATAATTATTACAATAATTCCAATTATAACAAGCCATGTGGCAGCATATAGATGAATAGAAATGGGTTAACTTAAGTTGTAACAGTCAGTTGGTCATAAGCCTGAGCTATTGACAGAGCATTTGTAATTTATATAAGCCTCAATGCATTTATCTGGGAGCTGCTGGCAGGCTTTTTAAAAAAATGACTTCAAGGAAATAGGAGTAGCTAGAAAATCTGTAATTTAATTCTTTTGCACATCTCAAGCATGAGTAGAAAGTACACTTTTAAAACTTCAAGAAAGCAGATGTTTTAGATAACATGACCTACTATTTCACATTAAATATAATCATAATGCATAAGGTAATTAACCCCTAAGTTTCAGAAATAAATGAAGTATCCAATGCCTTATACTCAAATTCATCTTCACATATGTTCACATTTATTTCATATATATATATATATATATATATATATATATAGGTGTAACTAACAAATACTTTAAAATGAATGTTTTCAAACATATAAAATACTGTATTAGAATAAAAAATAACACACAGAAATATAAAACTATGGAGGAATATATATATATATATATATACTTTATGACTAAAACAGCCTTATATTTTTTAAGTAAATGTGAGTATCAAATCACTATGATACTAAATTCCTTTAGCTATATTTAAAAGCACTTTAATAGTTTTAATTTAAAATGTTAATATTTTAATACTGTGGAAATGGCATGCTTTGTAACTATAAAACCCATGATAAAAAATTTAAATGTTGACTTAAAAATTAGTAATGGGGCATATAAATTTTTCAATTTTTTAGGGAGTAATAAAACAAAATATTAAGACCTATATAATGAAGCACTTTACACTCCGGTGTTTATCATTTTCATGACTGATCCTTGTTGTAGGCATATAAAACATGAAAGATATACTGCTTACTTAATAAGTTACAGATTGATACATCACAGTTTAAAATCTAAAAGAAAGAGATAAATTTTAATACATTGATATTACTGTTATATCAATTATTTAAATATACTAATGAGATCATATTATAAACATCAAGAACTGAAATATTAATAAGATTAACTGTAGGTGGTACAGTTATGAGTGACTTTGATTTTAGTTTATCTTTTTTTCTTCTTTGTATACTGTAAACATATTATTTATAGTCTAGAAAAAACTAAAATATAACTCTAAAAGGTATCCTTTACCTAAATATCAATAACTTAGGAGAAGCAACAATGAAAAATCCTGCAGAATTCTTTTCGAGTTGTAATTCTGAAGGTTAAGTCATGAAAAATGCTACCATAAAATCTTGCTTTTTGATCCTAAACTCAGCTATTCTTGTCCAGAATCCTCAGGACATTTATTCTGAACAAGGAGTGCAGAATCAGACCCCTAGTAGCAACACTACTATATTACTGTAAGTGATGCTGCATAAGTCTCTCTGAAAAGGACCAATCAGCAGGATACATATTTTACACAGACATCTCCTGCATGGCCCTGAATTATAACTTACCTTAACTGAAAAAAAACATAGAAGCTAAAGAATACAGAAATGGAGTCAGCTTCCATCCCACATTAAGTTTGAATTATTATTCTGCAAGGAGTTCTGAGGTTGTCCAGTGCGTATTAAATCTTGAACAAGTTTCAGATTTTGAGAACTGAACAGTAATTGGTTTGTAAAATCCGCTTAAGCATTTCCATCTGCACACATAAAATGTTGATTAATTTTCTTTTTAGCTATGTGGTGAGGCACATCGAAGCATTTTGACATTGAGCTCTTATCTGCAGTGATAGGACAGAAAAGTCATTATACTTTCCCTCTCTGTGAAGACATTTTGTGGTAATATATTTTACACAAAAATAGTACCCAGGTGATACTTGGCTAGCAGTCAAATAGAACTCTGATTTGTCTATAATAGCAATTTGTAAAGGACTCAGTTCCACAAACACTTGGCTAAATATTCTGCTTATTCTAGTCCATCTTTCATAGTTTGGAAATATCCTGGCTAGAGGATCCTGATCAGCCATGTCGATGCACTTCTCTCTCTTAACCACAAATTCACTAATTCCCTTTAGCATTTAGAAAAAAATTCATGATATGTAAATAAAAATGCTATAATAAGCAAAAAGAGAATTTTATTTATTGTGGCTAGGGGTTAAATGAAATTGAAATTGAAATGCAAACATATAAAAGGCAAAACTGACCATTCTGCCTTGATTCAATACTATAAATGGAAATTCCTTCATCCTATGTCTTTTTATCAGAATACTGAGAAAGAGCACTGTTCAGTTACATTTCATGTAGACACAGATGTTATTTCCCTACACATGGTGCTTGTTGGAAATAGAACCAGGGTAGAATAAATAGCCATGAAGACCCCTGGGGCTCTTTGAGATGCAGTCTTTTGGAGAGGAAAAACTTGAACTTGCCATTAAAATATATTCTATGTACTTAGTCTATTTTACATTTAGTATGTGATTTCTTTGCCTTAAATACTGCAAAATGCTGCCTCAATATATAAAATTATATTTTGCTATTCTATCCTTTGTGCTGGTACACTAAAATTGTTCAGAGAGGACCTACAGAATTCCTGCCTGCTTTGTTTAGAGATTGGCAATGACTATAAGGATTCCATTCCTCCTGGTGTGTGTCAGAAATAATAAACTAAAATATTCTAATACTAATACCAATTGGGTGCTTGATATCTAGTGAGTTACTTAAATGTCTTAATAGCAGTGTCCATGCCATGTCACTGTGAAGACTGAGGGGGACACAAAAAGTAGTTTACAGACAAAGTCTAACACATTGTGTTCCCTCAAGAATATAATTTTCCTTCCACTTCCTATTGGTTGAAATTTGTGGAAGATTTGCCATGAGAGGAAATCTCTATACTAATAATAGTATAATTTCTCTGCATACATAAAAACAATATTTTGATTATCAAAATCTTCAGGTCTGGGTCATCTTTGTGACTGTCTTAATTTCATTCTGTCACTGACAGAAAGCAGCATTATGGAGAAAGGGGCTTCTTTGGCTTCAATTTCAGCTGACAGTCTATTATTGGGGAGGCGGTATTAAACAGGAACAAAAGGAGCTAGTCACATCACATCTGCAATTGAGCTGACAGACACAAATGTATCCATGCTACCTGCTTGCTTGCTGTTCTCAACTAGCTTTACTCATTCATGTGGTTTAGGACCCAGCACTTAAATGGGGCTTTTCTCATTCAGGATGAATTAACAATCAAGACAATCCTCCACAGGCCAACCAATCTAGATAATTCTTTATTTGAGACTCCCTTCTCAGGTAATTCTAGGTTGTAGCCAGTTCACATTTAAAATCAACCACCACAGTAATCAAATGTCTGACCTCTATGACTGTGGGAGCCTGGGAGCCTGCTTGCTGACATCTCGGTGGTCAAGAATCAGAATAGAACAGGAGGTGGAGCAGGATACAAACTTTGGGTGCCATTCTCCTCCTCAAGATATACTTCTTCCAGCTAGAGCCCCTCCTCCCAAAAGGTCCACAGCCTCCCAAAACAGCCTGAACACACGGATACGGAGTGCTAAAACACATGAACTTGTAGAGGACGTTTTACATCCAAACAATGGCATACTGCATGCTGTGCCACAGTTAGCTACTTGTGGGCAGTATGCTTTCCTTCTTACTCCATCTGCTTAATGGTATACTTAATACTTTTATAATGTCAATGCTACTGATTTAAAAAACTTTTAGTTGCTGTATGTCTAAGGTAGTACAGTGTTGTCATACCAAATAAAATTGCAAGTCCTAAAGAACTTAAAAACATTTTACAAATATGATTTTCCTTGGTTAAAAGTCTTAAAGTAAATGGTAAAAAAAAAATTGTCTGTCATGAATAGATTTGCTTTCGGGGAAGATCAAATTAATGAAGGCTTACCACCAGGGAAAATTTATTAACAAAATCCCCCTCCACATGCAGGATTAAGCACAAAGCAATTAATGAAAATTGAGTATCACTCATTCGTGAGAGGGGAAAGTACGATCTAATCATTTGAATGTTGTTATGACCCTTATTTCCCCAGGCAATGACAACTTTGGAAGCCAGAAAGAGAAGCAATAATTACATCAGTGGTTTAACTAATTTCTACCCAGAATTTTTCCTTGGACACAAAATCTTTTTCTGGTGGAACAATTGTTAAAGCAGTAGGTCCACTCATTTTTGTATGCATTGCTATTCTAGAAACTTCCATGTACATATCAGAAAGGTAAGTAAATATAAAGAAACAACTATTAGTCTTCTTTATCCTCTTCTATCTTTGAAGAAATTTTTATGCCAGCATACCTTCACCCAGTAAGGTACAGACTTAGAAACAGAAAAGAGATTTACATGTTCTTTTTCTGTTGGGAAGGTTCTAGCCCAACTCCCCTGGAACTGCTACCCAAAGAGATAAAATCTCAATGTAGTAAAATCTCTATTTATACAGTTTGGCATCACCATGGAAACCTCTCCCCCTCAGTGATATAATGAGATGGTAATGCAAACAGCTGCCACATAATGAACCTAGGCACAAACAGAGGCTGAGTTGCTCATGCCAAAAAGTGAATGGCAGGAGGGTCAAATCCATGGGGGCGGCATGATCAATGAGTAACAAGAAAACCCACCAGTGGGTGTTATGGAAGGGGCGGACAGAATTGCCTAAAACTGTAATATTGAAACTCTCAAGAGTTTGATTATTGCAAATTTTGATACTGAATCTGTGATGTTTCCATGTAGAGGCAATGGGGTGTACAATCAGAGTTTTTATTATCTGGATTCAACCTAATATTTCATATGTCTAATACTTCATGCTCAAAATGTATGGCTTGACAGCTTAGGATTCTTTATTCTACTTGGTCTCAAGGAACAAGTGTAGGATAAGAGCAGAGTTAGAATGCCAGGAGGATAACTCCATTTTCAGAGGATGAGAGGATGTGATGCCTTCCTTTAAAGCACTCCCAAGTGGGTAGAAATTACACCCTTCCCTTCAAGGATGATCTGAGTCCAAAGATTGGAACTGGCTGATAGACTTGCATATACAGAGCAAGAGAGACAATTAAAAACTGTCTTGCAGAGAAATCCACATTAAAAGACATGAATTCAGAAAGACTGGGCCAAAGAAAGAAACAAGACTTAATATGAAGGAATCTGAGAAGTAACAAGCAAACTAGAATATGACAACATGGAATGTATATCTGCATATATGTGTATCAACTTTACATATCATTTATATGACTGTTAAACTTATCTTGAATATATTTATCATATGTGCATACAACATAGGTCACACACATATACACAGAATTGGTCTAAATTCTCCCTATCATGGTTTGACTCTTGAACATCTCCCAGAGGCATACAAGTTCAAGGAGTACAGAAACCCTCAGCAGTGTGGTAGAAAGGGGCGGGAAGAACTGTCTGAAACTGCTGCCAGCAGGATGCTATTGTGAACTGGTGAAAGCATAATGAGCTGAGGCCTGCCAGAATAGACCTGGATCACTGGAGGTACACCCTAGGAGAGGACATCAGGACCCAGGGCCCTCCTATCTCTCTTTGCTTCCTCCCCACCATGAGGTGTACAGTGGTCCTCTGACACACGCTCCCCACTGCCATGTTCTACTTTGTCAAATGCCTGAAAGCATCAGAGCCAGCTTCTATGGATTGAAACTGTTGAAAAGACTTACCCAAATAAAGTTTCCTACATTGTGTTGATATGTAACAGGAATTTCATCACTGTGATGGACTGTGACACACTCGCCTCAGGAAAGCATCACTTCTGCAAAATTAAGGCTTTAGATGAGCTCAGGGAGCCCAGGACTGTGGCAAATCTAGTTAGCAAATAGTAAGGTGAGAATTATCCATCCAGAGAAAAGGTGAACTTCCTTCCCAGAGAAAATACTTTAAAGGATAGTGGTAGCAAATGAAACATTTTTCACTACATTGCATAAGTGATGCTTACTTGATATACAAGTTTCATCTTGTGACTGCTGTGTATAAATACACACAGGAGAAAGATTATATGTATACATAAAGGAGAGGCAATATGAAGTAAGTTTGGGTTTATGTGAAGCAGGACTACTGAAGCTTCCGAAAACATGTTCATCAAATTTATTCTTTTTTAAATATATAACTTATTTTTATTTTATGTTCATTGGTGTTTTGCCTACATACACATACGTGCGTGTGTGTGTGTAAAGGTGTCAGAAGCCCTGGAACTGCAGTTACAGGCAGGTGTGAGCTGTCAATCCTACAGCAACAAGGGATGGCTGAGAGGGGGTGAGACAGTCTTCTGCAGGGAAGAGCCTTCCAACTAGCTATCCAATGCCAAGTGGTCAGTCTTGAAATTGTGTGCACACAGGCAACATACAGATATAGCAGGCTTTCTTTCTGTATTTAGGAATATGTATATATGAGTATATGTGTGTATGCATGTGTGTGTGTTACAACAATAAAAAGAAAAAAAGGGCCAGAGGTCATAAGTTTTAGAGAGAGTGGTTATGTGTGCATAAGAACAGCTGGAGCAAGGAAAGAGGTTTTTTTTTCTTTTTTTAGAAAAAAGAGCAATAAAAGTTTGGGATAGCTTGCTAAGAAGTATGCAAAGTCCCTTAGTTGTTAAAATGTCTTTCTTTGGATTCAGGAAGTAAATTCTTCACTGATAAAATAAGGCTAGTATAATATGTGCGCTGTGATCTTTGAAAAGTAAGATTAAAGGCTGGAGAGATGGCTCAGAGGTTAAGAGTTCTTCTAGAGCTCCTGAGTTCACTTTCCCAGAAACCACATGGTGGCACACAACTATCTACAATGAGATCTGATGCCCTCTTCTGGCATAAAGGTGTACATTTAGATAGAGCACTCATATACATAAAATAAATAAATAAATCTTTAAAAAATAACTTTTAAAACAGAAAGAAAGGAAAAATAAATAAGATAATGCTTAATACATGTCTATAATGAAAACTTTTGTAAAGAGTATCATTTATAGTGACTTCATAAGAGGACTGGCAGGTTACAAAGCTTTGGGCATAGTGCATGGGCGCAGCAGCAGGCAGCTCTCTACAGTGCATATCAATACCAGACATTTTTACAGTGGAAGTATGGTTCAGTAACGAGTTTGTGTGAGCATAAGCATCTGTGCTCTCTGATCACCAACAACTTTTTAAAATCTGGGTGTGGAAGCACACATCTATAATCCCAGTGCTGGGGAGATACTGACAGAAGAATCCTAGAGGCTTACTCCAAGACAAGATAGTCAACAGATGAGCTCCAACTACAGTGAGACATGTCTCAAAAAACAAAGTGGAGAGTGATAGAAAATACACACACAGCATCTACCTTTAGCCTGCACAAGACAGGAACATGCACAAGGACATACAGCTACACACACACAGACACACAAATAAAAATTAAATTTTTAAAAATTGTAAACACAAAACAGTAATGACTTGCCAGATGAGACATTTGGGACTGTCTCGTGCTGTACAATCAGGAAATAGTTTGCAGCTGTGGTTTTAACCTGACGAAAAGGACAGCATCAGGCAAATTGTGGAACTGGGAGAGTTGAGCATCTGCACTCAGGAATGATCAAAAACCCTTCAAAGGTGCTGCGAAAGAGTTGCCCTTCCCTGTGAGATTTCAAGGGTAGTGGACAGTTGGGTGACAGTGACAGTATTAAGAAATGGCTAACATTCCTAAGAGGAAGGGAAGCAGAATGGGAGCTAGGAGCCCCTGAAGAGTTGGAGAGCAAAAGTGGTTTAAGACAGGGTGTGGTAAATTCTCTTAAGAATCCCAGGAGGGCTGTCCACCCAGAGGCAGTGTGCCCAGGCAACAGCTAAAGAAGGCTGAGAAATACCCTACCCACTCCTTAGCAGGCCTCTTCTGGTGCCCTGCCTGCCCAGTGTTTTTGAGGCTTCCTTGGATGGGTTCTGGATTTTCTCCATGTCCATTCAACTCTGAATTTTAGCCTTTTCCAGTTGTCCAAGCTTTATAGCCTATTGCAAGTGTCTAGCCATTTAGACCCTTGTTTTGCTGTTACCCTAGTTCAAGGTGGTAGTCTAACTCTTCATCTTTTTAGTTCTTGAAAAATTTTGTACAATGCTTTTTCATCATATTCACCCTCTTCCTTCAGCTTCTCTCAGATCCTCCCCTACTTTCCTTTACACTCAGCTTTGTAACCTCTCTCTCATTTTTAAAACCTCATTGAATGCAGTTGGTGCTGCCCATATACTCTCGGGGGTATGCCTTCCACCAGAATGCTGTCAACACACCAGGGGCTCACCCTTAAAGAGAACTTGGCTTTTTCTCCCAGCAACTATCAATTGCCACTGTCTCTCTACCCACAGGTGGGCTCTTGATGCCCACCTCTTTTCTCCATGTTGGCATTTGTCTAGTTTGAGCTTACTTTTGTAGTTCTTATGCCTGCTATCTGAGTGTTGTGGTTTTTTATGCTCATCTTCTACCTCCAGCTCCTACCTTTCTTCATTCTCCTCTAAAATGAAGCCTGAGCCTTTGAAAGAAAGCATGTGATATAGATGTTCTGTTCTGATGGAGCTCATCTGTTGACTATCTTGTCTTGGAGTAAGCCTCTAGGATTCTTCTGTCAGTATCTCCCCAGCACTGGGATTATACTGAGAATGAACATTTTATAAACTTTTCATATTTTATTCTCTGCTCCTTTTTCAGTGTGGGTTTCTGTGTTAATCGCCATTTTCTGCCAAAAAAAAAAAAAAAAAAAAAAAAAAAAAAAAAAAAAAAAAAAAAAAAAAAAAAAAAAAAAAAAAAAAAAAAAAAAAAAAAAAAAAAAAAAAAAAAAAAAAAAAAAAAAAAAAAAAAAAAAAAAAAAAAAAAAAAAAAAAAAAAAAAAAAAAGCTCTTTGGATGCAATTGTATAGAAGCAATGATGTATGAGTACAATGTCATTAGGAGTTGGCGTAGTAGTGTGCCCATTTAGCAACAAAGTAATAATAATAGGTTCTTCCCTAGGGCCCAAGACCTGTCTAGCCACACATTCTTGACACCAAAATTGGTACCAGATATGGGGTTAGAACTTGTAGCAAAGACGCTAAATCTAATACATAAGTGGTTAGTTATTCCTACAAGATTCATGCCACTGTTGCACTAGGAGGCATGTCTTGCCAAGCAGGTCATTGTAGCTTGCAAAGTTCACAGTTAGGCAAGATTAGTGATTACTTTTCTTCTCTGGTAGCATGCATAGCACCTTCCAATATGATAAAAGCTATCCAGTAAGTTGAAGCTAGATGAATATCAGCCTTCATTTTTCTGCATTCTAGGATACACGTATGTGGTGTCTTCAGCAATAGGGTCTTATCATCAAGTCTGTAGGGTAACAAAGGACATTGGATTACTTCACTCAGAATGATAGTTTTTAGCTACATTAATTTGCTTGTGATTTTAATAATCCTATTTTTCTTAATAGCTGAATAATTTTCATTGTGTGAACATCCCACATTTTCTCTGTTTTCATGAGCTGATGGGCATCTAGGCTGTTTCCATTTTCTGTACAATGTGACTAGAGTATCAGTGGATGTACATACAACTCTTTGGGGTGTATGCCTAGGGGTGGTATAGCTTGATCTTATGATAGCTCTGTTTTCAACTTTTTGAGAAATCTTCTCATTGATATCCATAGTGGCTACAACATTCCAGCAGTGGCAGACATGTGTTCCTCTTTCCTACATCCTTGACAGCATCTGGGTAAGATGAAATCTCAAATAACTCGCTTTCCCTGACTAAGATAACTGAACATTTTAAAAACTCTTTCTCAGCTAATTGTGTTTTCCTTGAGTACTCTGTTTAGTTCCATACCACATTTTCTAATTGAGTTGTTTGTTTTCCTGATGTGTAGGATTTTCTTTTTGGGTTTTTTTTGTTTTGTTTACTTTTTTGTATATTGCAGGTACTAATCTTCTAAGAGATGTATTGCTGGCAAATATTTTTTCTCATTCTGTAGGATGCCTCTTCATTCCGATGATGGTGCCCTTTGCTGTACATAGCTTTTTAGTGTTCCTTTTACATTAAAGAGGCCATAGGAACAGGACAAGTCCAAGCACGAAACTTCCAAATAAAAGCTTCCCAGGAGTTTGACACATTAGCCATGCTCTTTGAGATTTTAATTAACCAATTTATTTATAAAATATAGAACAGTAAGAATAAGAAAAACTAGTGTGCAGGATGCTATGTACCAGGCACTGTGCACAACATAATCGTATTTCTAATTCAAAAGCATTATATTTTTCTTTTTCTTTTAAAGAAATACTATCTTTAAGTTGAAGTATAAATCCTTTATGAATTTTTTCTTCCGATAATACTAAAACTGAAAAAAAAAACTGAAATGAAAATTTTTCGTGATAGGTGTGTGCTGCCATTACTGGTGCTCCCCCCACACCCCCAACACATACACCACAATGCCTGGGTGGGTAAAAGGTGCAGAGACAAACCACTTAAGGAAACAGCATCTCCTTTGTTGCAGGTGGGAACTTTTATCGGCTGTGATAGGTTAAAACATTACCTCGGATTGGAGTGTGAGTTCTCAGACTACCAGGCTCTCTATATAGAAGAAGTACAAGGGCTGCCAGACTCTCCAGTAGGCCAGCTACTTGCTCCTTGGGCTACTTTAGAATCTGGCTTGTGACTTCTGGAAATACTCAGGAGCATGATATGCTATGCTTTTTATTTAGAAGTACAATGTGGCTGGACTGTTGAGTCCATTTGTCCTTTATCTATAGGACAACATAAGGCAGGTAAGTTCAAGGCTAACCTGGTCTATAGAGGTAGTTCTAAGGCAAATAGGGTGACAGAGAAAAGCCCTGTCTCAAAAAACAAAACAAAACAAAAAATTTAGAATCACAACAGTGTGTCAGGAAGGCTGGCCTCCAGGTCATACCTGCATTTTTCTCTTACATATGCTGAAGAGCTATCTTCTTGCATATCCTCTTTTTAAGTCCCTTATCCACCAACATACACCAGTGCATACCATGCAAAAGTGTTCAGATGTGAGCTTTGTGGGGAGCATGTTGTGAATGATGCAGCACAACTCTTCTTGCTCGCTAAATTCTAACATTGGCTACTTGTAAAAAAAGATACAAGAAAGGTCATTTTTGTGTTGTTTTTTTGGTTTGTTTATTTGTAGAACAGTTTTTCTTCAATTAAATCTGTATTGTAAATAGTCTCCAAAAACAAAGAGTTCTGCATTGGCCCAATATCTGTGAACATTACACATTCAAGTAGGAATCATTCAGACTGAATTCTCTCTTCTGTGTGATGGAAGCGCAGCTTTGACAGAGAACCAGTGCCATGCTTAAGCGGATTACATTCTTCAAAAAATTATGGCTGAAACATTCGTCTTTATCTTTTCTCTTCTGCTTTATCCTATCAAGTTGATGAAACCAAGAACGACGAGATACATGGAAAACCTGTATCTCGAGCCATGATTTTATTCTAAAAAATCAAACCTATTTTTAACAGATCCTGAGAGCCAGGAACTAATTTTTACACAAAATTATGCATTCATGAAAAAACTGTGAATGAATGTGTTGCTTGTTTAAAGGACCTAAGTGATGGAGTAAACTGCCACCTAGAGTTGAGACTGGAATTCAGCTCAACAGAAAGTATCAAGGACAGCCCATCAGTGGTCAGCCTACATGTCTCACATTTAGCATGTACACACAAGCTTTTCACTGGAGAGTCCATTTGTCCTTTAACTATGAGGACAAATATCTCTATATCTCTATAGGTTTGTAATTCTACCAAGAGATAGGAGACATACAGCACTATGAGAATCAAAATGCTATTATTTATTGGTTATATTTGTAACAATAATCTCTGGGGAAGTCTTTAAACATTAGCAGATGAAGATACTACACCAAAGGTCAAGTTATTTAGAATGGTTCATGTTTTAAATCCCTGGAACAAAATATTTTTAGCTCCACTCTCCCAGCCGGAGGCTGTTGGTTTTGCTGTGTCTTATGCTCACACACTAGGCCCAGAGACTTCTCTGGCATGATAGGACCATTGCCCAAACCTGAAGGAACCAGTCTGTTCTAAGTGCTAAGATCTGGATAGTTGATACCTCACTGCTTTACTCAGATTTCCCTAAAACCATCCTCTTATCTAAACCCCTGAAATTAACATCAGAACAGAACAAAACCCACAAACTTCACAAACATCGAACAGCTTCATTTCCACCCAAATTTTACCATGTCCTGGTGAGGAGATCTTTCTACATGTCTCATGGGTCCTGCCTCACCTTTCTCTGGGAATGTAGCTGTTTGGTTTGGAGATTAGGCCAAGAGTACCTGAGCTGAGAATTTAGAAGTTCCTCCCCACTGTTTTGATTATGGAATCTTGAGGTATACATACCTGTTGCTGGAATAACCTTTTGCTCTGGCCCTGCAGCTGGCTGGACTGTAAGGCTACCAGTGAAAGAAAGACAGGTTGTTGACTCTTCTGCTTCCTATGATGAGCTTTTCTTCCTCCTCCTTGACTTCTTCCTCGGTCTCATGCCCTCCACCTGGAGCTTGTTAAGCCCATACTCTCCCATGAATGTTCCACCATTCCTTTTTCTTCATTTCCATTATTATCTCATAGATCAGTGACCAATCACCTGAGGACAGAACTATGTCAGGCTTACCCTGTTTTTCCCCCCTTTTAGTTAGAACACAAAGCAATGGGCTTAATTATGGAAATTTTATACTTGTAAGTCCTTACCCTGTCTTGTCTCCCTTCCTCACTGCCCCATTCTCATGCCAGCTTTAAAACTATATTCTCTGTTTAAGAAGACACATGGTATTTGCTTTATATCTTGCCTTCATTTCTCTTAAGTTTTTCCAAAGTGTACTTCTGTTGTTGTCATCTTCTGTGATACTCCTGTATCCCAGCTGCCTCCAAGCAGCTGAACAGATGCGAACAGCCTTCCTCCTTACCCTAGATGTTTCCACATGGTTAGGATGTGTTTGATCTCGGTATTCTTCGATGGTGTGCCTCGTTCATTAAGTCGGCTTGCCTACAAGCACCTCTTCATTTCCTCTTCACTAAGCTGGTTTTATCTATCTTACAGGATCACATCCTCCCCTACCCTGCTGCCTTCTAGGCACTATAACTAATCCTAACAGTTTCCTGTCATTTATGATGAAATATTACAACCTGGCATGAATACTTCTTGTGTGAGAGACAGTATTCTACACACAGTTTTGTGTCACTTCATATATTTTTCCTTAAGTTCCTTGAGCAAGATATTATTATTATCTCTATCCTACAGATAATGAAGCTATGCTCAGAAATTTCCCAAAGGAGCACAGTCAATGAGCAATGAGGTTGGAATTTGATCTTCCAGAGCAGACCAGGCCCTCCAAACAATGCCACTTCCAGGCATCTAAAATCATCCTAACAATTCTTTTTCACCATAAATCTCAGAACAAACCCTCCCTAAAAGAAAATCTACATCTGGGATGCTCTGTGAGGATTCTGAAATGTCATCTCTACCAAAGCTGTGGCAGTAACAAAGCTTTGTGCATGGAGCACACAGACATCATCATGAAGCTGAAAGATGCCAGGAAGGCTGTGGATTAGACAATCTGGGATCTCAGGGCTCAGGAGATACCATCAGTAAAGTGCTTGCCTTGCAGATCTTTAGGACTTACTAGCCAGCCAGCCTAATTGGTGAGCTCCAGAGCAGTGAGAGACCCTGTCTCAAAATACAAGGTGAGTGGCATCTGATGAATAAATATCACCTAAGGTTGATTTTCTGTCAACATATGTGTGTGAATTTACACTTACATTCTGTCACATTTCAATTAAGGAATTAATTACCACCTAAGTATGTTCATGGATATATCTATTGTGTTAAAAATTCAAAAATTAGGTGAAATCATAAAAATCAAATGCTTAGCCTAGTGCTGAGCACATGCCAAATCTTCTACAAATATCATCTACCATTCTCATTGCTGTATCATAGGTGTTTCTATGACTGACCTATTAAAGCCATGATTCAGAGGGCTGGAGACTTTGGTTGGCAGTCAAGAGTGTGTACTGATCTTATACAGAACTTGAATTTGGTTTCTAACAGCCTGCCTAACTCCAGCTCTATGGGAGTCTTCTGGAATCACAGGCACCTGCACTCATAGGCACACACACACACACACACACACACACACACACACACACACACACACACTTATAGATAATTAAAAATAAAACTAAAATGCTTTTAAATGTGACTGTATTGCACATAATAACAGAAAGGGACATGCCTACTACCTCCGCTTTCCAGACTCCCCACCGTTCCCATAGGCATCTGAGTTCAAAGGACTACAGTAAGATGTCTCTGTGTTCTTCTTCCCAGTGCTGTTAACTTTCAGTTTTCCTTATTCTGTGAAATTCTTCTCACGGGGCCATCGTAGCTTTTCCATCTACTTTAGACTGAGATCATTAAAGACACATCAGTAAAAATCCCTTCCATGCTAGAGGAAGAGAACAATTATGCTCTTCAAGCTTGAAGACTTAAAAACTATGTTGTCTTTCATCAGCATGGTTTACAACAAAGTCCTGCTGCTACATCATGCTTGAATGGGGCTTGATGTTTTCAGAGTAATTCTAAGTACCAATTAGATGACATGTCTGTAAAGCAGGCTAGTACTTTCATCTTTAAGAGTGGATAAACAGGACACAGAGAATTAAAACAATAATTTGCCTTGCGTCACGAGCTAGCTCCTATTTGAACTGACTTCCTGTCTGATAGCCCCAGCTACAACAAACAAAATATAAAAATACTAATCTGTATATTGTTATGTATTGATGAGTCATCAGGGCATCCTGTGCTTCATGTATCTGAACTTGGTGTTTCATGTTCTGGCTGACTAAGTGGCCTTCCTTCTCAGCCACATGTTTTTCTAGCTAACTTTTACTCCTATATCACAAGTGGACCCCTCAAAAGCTGTTTCTGACAAACTTTGTCTCAAGCTGCTGTCTCATTTAGGCTCTCCCATTTATTGTTCACATTGCCTACTGGATCTCACAACATGCTATGGCACTAAATGGGCTCAGGATTTTTGTCTCTCTCTATTTCCTAGTGCAATGCCTAGCATGTGATATTGACTCCACAAATATAATTTAATTAAGAATGTAAAAATGATACATACAACAGCCAGGAGAGAATATACTATAACATTAAGCAACTTAAACTTATTTCTCAATGTAATGTCTTCTTTGTCAACAAAAGACACCTCTCTGGGAGTGCCTGTGAGGGCTTTCCTAGAAAAACTTAATGACAGGAGAGAACTCATCCGCAATGTGGGAGAAACCATTTGGAGGACTGATGTCCCAAGCAGGCTGAGTGCTGCTATTACTCCTCTCTGTCGCTCCCTGACTGGAGTAGGTGTGACCAGCCGTCTCATGTCCCTATGCCATACCTCCTCTGCTGTGATGAACTGTAGTCCCTCAGACCACGAGCCAGAATTGATCTTCCTTAAATTGCTTTAGTTGGGAATTTTGTCACAGCATTGAGAAAAGTGACAAAAGTGTGCAGTTAATTTAAATGCCCACACAGGCCAGAAAGGTTGACTTTTGGTGTGGGCTGACAAGGTTCACAATAACCATAGAGATGACAATCAAAACAAGGGCTCGCATCACATCAGGGTACACACAGTATATATATTTAAAAAAGTACAAATACCTGGAGAAACTAATTTGTTGATCATCGGATTCTGGGTTATGTCACCACAGGTCCTCAGTCAATAATTAATGGTATGGGGAAGTTAAGGGGTAGTATTCAATGTTATGGCAAAGAGCTTATAGGAAATGCAATACAAGGTCTCTTAGTACTAGGAAAACATGTCAGAGGGCCCAGTTTTGAAGGGCTATCAGATATGAAAGCCTGGGCAGAATCCCATTTGAATGAAATGAGTAACACTGTGAGGGTAAAGGCTGCACCCACTAGAGCAGCTTCACCCAGACCCAACACACTCTAGCCCTGTAGTTGACTTCAGGGTTCAACTCCCAGATGCCTTTTGCTGGAGTTTTCTGTTCCTGGGGGGATAGGCCAAGGCAAGGCCTCAGTAATAAGAACCACAAATAAAAATATTTCCTATTAATGACCAGAAATCTTAAGTCTGATTAGGAGGGTTTGACTTACACTCATGTTTTAAATAACTTTTATTCAGGTTCTGTGCAATTTAATTTTTCACATTTAGATACCAGATGTATTTAGGGACTATCTTTTGTATAGATAAAGTATGAGTCTAATTTTATTTTATTTTTCTGAAATTCTAAATTTAAATCTTTTTTAAAAATCCATCATTTCTTTAACTTATTTAAGTTGGTATGGCTTTTATTTCCTACATTCTATATGTATTTGCACCTATTTCTGCATTTAACATTCAGTTCTGCTGGTCTTTCTATTCATGCATCCACACTGTGCATTTTTTAATTAAATAAGTTTTATGGCATAATTATATAAGGTTAGCCTCAACTCATTCAATTTTATTTAAAATGCTTACATTTTTTTCCACATGAACTTTATGATTAATCTGTCTTCACCAAGCAATAATAAATTCAGATTATTTATTAAAAATCATATTAAATACATTGACTTTAAAGAAATTTGTGGGTTTGAGTTTTTCTTTTCAAAACCAGGGAATGTCTTTCAATTAATTATTTCAGGTCTACTTTCTAATATAAGAATATTTTAAACCTTTTAAGTAAATTTAGCACATTTTTCCTTACATTTTCTAAATATTTCATTTCTTAAATTATATAATTTAAGTGGTTATTGTTTCTATCTGTGCAAACTATTGATTTTTAGATTAATCTAATGCCTACTTTTTTATTTTTAAATTTTGTACTAGCCTAAGCATTATTTTGGGTTCTAGATTACCAACATAGTGTTTGTAATTAGATAGTTTGATTCTTTTAAAATTCTTATAATTCTTATTATCTCTTTTTTTGTAGGATTAGCTAAAAACTCTAATCCTGGTTGAATAGCTATTCTTACCTTGTTCCTGTCATTGACAAGATAGTTTCCAGGGAGTCTTCATATTTACATATATATCCAAATATCTATCAGTTTGCAGAACCTTTAAAGTCTAGTCTTGTGTGCAGACTGTTAAGGGTGGGGGTGGGTATGTATTTCATCAAAACCTTCAGAAGTGATTTGAACAGAAATCTTACTGTTCAACAGAAAGTTAAGCAACTGCACACATACTTATTGAGTTGTATTTTGTGTAGGACTTATACATATAAAGATAGGCTGCTCAGCTGAAGAAGCTCAGTTTTACAGAGGGCAAAGCCCTTCGATCCTTCAAAGCAATGCTGTGGTTGGCTACACGTGGTCAGTAGCATCTCTGCTTGAATGTCTCTGAACTGTCTCTGGAGTTCATCCACATTTACTCATGCTATAAAATTGCACCCAGCAAGCCTATCATCCTCTGCTTTTTATATAATTCAAATTGGCTTTTATTAACAGTTGCTGTCCAGCTTAAATTACTATGATATCCAAGTGAAAATTTAAACGTATAGGGTTAGAGAGGTTGCTTCCTTGGAAAAGTGCTCACCACCTGTGGAGGCTTGAATGAAAATGACCCTATAGGCCCACAGGGCAGGTGCTATTAGGAGGTGTGGCCTTGTTGAAATAAGTGTGTCTTTGTGGTAGGAAGTGAGTCACTGGGGGCTCTGAGGTTTCAGATGTTCACGCCAGGCCCAGTGTTTCACTGTCTTCCTGATGTCTGTCCATCTAGATGTAAAGCTCTCAGCTAGCTCTGTAGCCACCATGTCTGCCATGATGACGATGGACTAAACCTCTGAACTGTAAGCCAGATTCAATTAAATGCTTTCCTTTATAAGAGTTGCCATGTTCATAGTTCATAGTGTCTCTTCACAACAATAGAAACCCTAACTAAGGTACCACCCAAGTGGAGGAACCCGAGTTTAATTCCTAGCACCCATATTAAAAAAAAAAAAACAGGCATGGTCATATGTGCTTGTATTCTCCACATGAGGGAGATGGACCCCAGATACACATGAAAGATCTTGTCCTAAAAAGAAGGGCGATAACTCCTGTGGAATGACACTGAGGTTGATCACCAGCCTCTTACCCACATGCACACATGCACACCCCATAAAAAACACACCCATATGTAAATAAAAATCTACTCTCATAGATGTTAAAAAATAAATCTAAATCCCTTAATCTGTCCCTCACCTTGCATCTATAGATGTATGGATTAAGGCAAGCAATATGATACATTTGGTGTTTTTATAATGATTGTATGACACCAGGACAATCAGTTATCTCCAAAACAAATTTCAGAAAAAAACATCTGAAAACAAGGGTTTGGTGTTTTAATTAAATAATTTTCATTTTAAATGCTAAGACCTATTCCAGCCTGATCTTGATGTGCAGACTTTTCTTCTTATTGCCTTTCATTGTTTTGTACTTCTCATCTTCATTCATTTTTGAAGGTGATTGAAATAAACTCAAATTTGAAGTTAGTGGGAAAGATATGGTTTGGGGTTTGAAAAGAAGACAGATTTCAACCTAAGCATAGTAGAACTTTTTTCATTGGACAGACACTTGAATGTTTGGTCTCCTTTGTACTTCAGCTTGGATTGTTCTAGCCTCATGAGCTCCTCCTCTGTTACTTGGGTCTGAAATATCTTCAGTGTTCACCTAAATTCATCTAAAAACAAGGTAGAAGGCTCAAAATAACGACTAGAAAGAGAAAGAATAAAGGCAGATGTTAGGACTAACTGTGGATGCTGCACCTCAGGAAACACAGTAAGGAAGATTTCAAGACGGCTTTATCTAGCTTAGTGAGATATTTATTTACAAACAAAAGAGAAAGGAACCAGAGTTACTAAACTGGCTGAGCTAATATTTCACAAAAGTACAAACTAAATGAAAACGAGTCACCCAACAGAGCACAATTCAGCAGGCCTCTAGCAGAAATCCTGCTGACAAAGGAAGATCTCGCCTTACTTTCCTATTAAGAAGATTAACTTTCTAACAGTTGCGGTGCTCTTGTTTGAGATTCCTCTCTTATTATTGGCTTTTGTTTTTGTGTGCTTGTTCATTTTGCTTGAGACAGGGTCTTTGTATTCCTGACTGGCCTGGACAAGGCTGTGTAGACCAAGCTGGCCTTGAGCTCACAGAGAACCTCTCCATTCTTCCCAGGAATGCAGGGATTAAAGGTGTGTCCACTATGCCCAGCCATACTTTCTTTTTTATTGATATTTCCCTACACTTTATGGGCAACTGTTCTAAGTCTGACAAACTGTGTATCATTTACTCCTAATTTTCTCCAGCAGTACAAAGGTGACAGCATTCTAACTCTTTACTGGATCATCTCTGCATGAGTGTGTAAGCTATCACAGGTACTTCTGTATCCATAGAGCCTTTGGTAAGGCGTTGTCACACAGAATTACTTAACTGGTGATAAGTGCACTTTTTGGTTTTGATTTTATATTCCAAGCACAGTTTCCTCTCCCTCCACTCCTCATAGCCCCCTCCTCCTCATAGATGCAGTACCCTCCATTTCCTCTTCAGAAAAGAGCAGGTCTCCAAGAGACAACAAACAGACTGGAGGAAACAAGATACTTATTGACATGGTGAAAGCTCTCATATTGAGACTGAATGAGGCAACCCAACAGGATGAAGAGTCTCAAAAGCAGGAGAAAGAGTCAGAGACACACTCTCTCCCTCTGTCCAGAGTCCCATGAAACTGCAAGATCGCCGCCATGACATCAGAGGGCCTGGTGCAGATCCGTGAGGCCCAATGTTTGCCACCAGCCTCTGTGAGTACACGAGCCCTGCTTAATTCAGTCAGAGGCCATGTTCTCCTGGTGTCCTTCATTCCTCCGACTCCTATGGTCTTAAAGATGTCATTGTTTAGTTTATGACAATACTAACATCACAGTAAGGTATCTTATAGAAGAAATTAACAAATCAGAGTGTAAGTAATGAAAACAGAGACTTCCACAGTGCTACTCCATGCCTTTTTCTTGGGGTTTAACTTTCCTTAGTTAGCAGCTCCATCATGAGGAACTACAGTGAAGATCTGAGTACTGTAAGGAACACTAAAGGGCCCAGTTCCTTCATCTTGTGCCCACGCCTCCTGACCTTATTCTGTCTCTGTAGGACTCTCATCTGTGTCCCAATATGGTTTCAGTATTATGCTTATCTATCAACTTACCCCTGTATACACTTAAATTAATGTAGCTAATAGAATAAGAGAGATTGGTGAAGACAAGTATATGCCAAGAAGTGGAGATAATTTAAAAGCCAGATACCCCAACCACTCGTATGTACAAGCTGCAGTCTTAGAACCAGGGGGTGGAATTTCTTTCTCTGTGGTGATTAATGGTTGTCAGATGGCAACTTAATGGCCTATGTGAGTTCCGAGAGGCAACACTAAATTTCAACTAATCACACATATTGAAAGTAGTAAATTTATTCATAAAATAGTCCAATTAATTTTCCAGTTTTAGCTTCCATGTGCTTATCAGGAACCTTGTTCATTAGTCTGGTACTTTAGTCTAGTTGTATTCATGTGTTAGCCTTAAGCATAGCTGACTTAATGTAGAATATTTATAATGTTGTCTCTTAGATCTGAGGAGGTAGTGTTTTAGTTCCAAAAAAACTTAAATTACAAACCAAATTTACTTTCAATGAAAGCACTATATTACACTATTGTATACATTATATTTCAAGGGAGACTCAAAGAATTCTTTTTAGTGCAGTAGATACAGTGAACCAAAACTACAAAGACTGATATAATATTGTTCCAGCCAGGTGAGCAGGGCTCACAAAGCCCCATGTGTCATGCTTACTCAAGCAATAAATTACTTTTTAGACAAAAATAACCCTCTGAAATTGCTTTAGCTTTTCCTGAAGTAAAGATTGTGAATGCATAGCATTGGGAACACTTTATTTTGCTTCTCATCAAGTTCAATTATTTTTCTGCTTGATAGCTGACATCACAAGAGAACAAGATAGGTTTCATATATTTTATATATTTTACTATTTTCTCACTCACACTGAGTTCAGTTTTAATCTGCCCTCAGTAAAGTTTATTACAATTTTATAACTTGGTCTCTTAGCATAGACATCTGCTTGTAAGCAATTTTAAGAGTCTGAGAAATAGGGAAATTATGGAGACTTGTCTCACTGTAAAGCACCTAGAGGCCAGCCTTAAGCTGCCAGACTCACATCTCCAATTTTAGTGTGCTAGGACAATAGACACATGTCATGTGTCTCGCTTCAAACTGGATTTTAATACCTCATATTATTTCTTTCAAGTTATTTCTAAGGGTGCACAGAAGCTATTTTTTAAAAAAAGTTTTGATAGAATAAAGACAGTGATTTTATTATTATTTTATTACTTATTTAAAAAGTCTTTTTTTCCTTGTATTCCCCTTGCTCACCCTCCATTCTCTCCTCCCAGTCCCTCCCAGTCAGCCTTCAGCCTCCCACCTCCCGATTTCTCAAACCCAAAAAGGGCAAGAAGTCCCAGGGTGGGTGTGTCAGCTCAGCCTGTCGCATCCACTTCAGGCAAGTCCGATTTCCTCATCCTAATATCAAGACTGGGTTAGGTACTCCAGCCCATGAACAGGAGCACATTCTGATCCCACCCCTGGAGGCTCCCACAAACTGCCCATGCCATGCTATAGTTGCCTTACCTTCAGAAGGCCTAGCTAGCTCCTTTTCCCGATGGTTCCGTAGTGGCTGTTGTTGGCCTCTCTCTCTCTCTCTCTCTCTCTCTCTCTCTCTCTCTCTCTCTCTCTC